>CM047749.1:3186826-3694326 GCA_026225825.1 Pistacia integerrima | reverse complement strand
ATACAAGTACTATAGCATAAAAAGTTGGGCCCAAATTTTTCTTTTATTAAACATATATATTCTTTATACAAAACTCGTATCATGTACACAAAACTCGTATCATGTACAAAACTATCAAAAACAAGGTAGACAGAGTAGCCATTTCCCTTCGCTTGCCGACGCCCATCTGACTGTATCCTCACCTAGATCCTGTAAAAAACATAGGAAACAACGGGGTGAGCACAACTAATGCTCAGTAAGTAAATCCTATACTCATTTATCCCCGTAACTCTCTCTCTCTAATTCTTTCCTTACAATTCTCATTTACTCTCTCTTTTATACTTCTCTCTATTTTCTTTTTCTCTTAACTCTTTCTACGAACTCTCTTTTTGTAAGTCACGGCCTCATCTTATCGGAGGCACGGCCGAGACTCGCTCCCGCTCTCTGTGACTTCTACTCATTCTAGCCGATCGGACTCGGTTATGCATGGATTCGGAACCTTTGGCCATGTGAGTGTATAATCTATCTCTCGGGTACTCTCGGGTATAGCCCTCATCCGCATGCACTCTCACGGGCTACACCACTTCTCTCTCTTATACTCATGCCACTCTCTCAATGCGGCGTACATGCGGGATGCTCTACCCATACTCACAGGTTCCCCATCGCACAACCTACTCTATTCTCTTTATTAGCACTACTTTCTCTTTGTTCTCTAGTGCTCATTTCCTCTTTGTCTTTACTCTTCGAGTAGCTTATAGTCAATTTCTCTACTCTTTTTCTTTAATGCATAATTAATGCGTATTATGCATAATTGATAC
This sequence comes from Pistacia integerrima, assembly GCA_026225825.1. NCBI lineage: Eukaryota > Viridiplantae > Streptophyta > Magnoliopsida > Sapindales > Anacardiaceae > Pistacia > Pistacia integerrima. Next base: position 3,693,529 of record CM047749.1, on the reverse strand, counting down.
ATTTGGATGACTTATGCTCAATAATGCACTCATGAAATGCAATTATGCCATGTAGCAAAAATTAAGGCTTTCTACTCTTACTCATGCTTCTCTTGAGCATTTCATCATACAACTCATGTGCATATAAAACTCTACTTTAGCAATAACTTTCTCTTCTTTTTAATCATCCAAAATGGGAGAAAAAATCCCTCATACACTTTAAATCCCTGTCAAAAGGAAAACACTTCTATAAAGTTTACTCAAAACTTCCTTCACTTAAATCAAAACTCACTCAACATCATAAAATCTTAACACTTCCCATAAAGGAGATTAATCCAACAAACTCAACATGAATACTCATCTCAATTCAATTCATCAATAAGTAGACATATCTCTCTACTCAATTTCTCTATAAACATCATATGTACATACATAAAGAAATCTCTACTCAAAAACTTTCTCAAATCTCAACATGGTTGGATTTACTTACTTGGTGAAAAAGTGACTTCTTTAGCACTTTTCCTTCCCCTTGTTGTTTTGTATTCTCTCTACAACTCAACACAACACAACAACAACAACAATAACAACCATATAAGACTTTAGCCAAAACATAAGAAAATTCTCATCTAAAGCAAGAATCCTTACCTTAGGATGCTTTAGATTAGCTCTCCACCAAAAACTACTCAAAAAGCCCTCTAGAATCTTTGAAAGATTGAAGAAAACTTGAGAGGAAATGGAGAATGGAAGAGGCGGTGGAAATGGGAAATGAACGGCTTTCTAAGACTAATCCCCCTAAATAACTCATAACATACTCATTCTTCCCATTTTGCCCTTGCTCTTCTTGGAAAATTCCATCTATATCCTTTGATTCCTTACAATCACACCCTCACACTAACATACTCTCCATGAAATTTCCTTACATTTTACTCCCCACTTTTCTTGCTAATTAGGGGTAGAATGGTCATTTTATCCTTATGGAGAAATATCTAGAAACCTCATTAAACTTTTCAACTAGCCCTTCGCCGCGGCGAAGAAACTTTCGTCGCCCCGGCGAAAAATTACAAAGTCGACACTGCCTTACTCAAAGCCAACGTCACCGCGGCGAAGACTAAAATTCTAATATTCCTCAAAACTCAATCAATTTCAAGGCAAACACTCAACCAACCCAACACACAAACTCAATTAGAGCTGAAACAATGAACATTTAAGCAATACAACAAATCGTAAGTACGTACCTCAAGTGGGGCATTACAATCACTCCCCAGCAACGGCACCAAAATTTGGTGTGCTATCGTAGGCAACCAAGATTAAAACCTAAAAACACATGTAGTAGTGTGCATAAGGATTGTTCCCACGGAGAGTGTCTAACCGAATTTTATGTTATGTGAACAAGGTTGGAGGGGTTTGTGTAAAACATAAACAATTTTAGGGAAAAGCAATTCAAATTAAGTTATCGAAATCAATCAAAATAACGAACCTTGGTCTAAGTCAACATCCACCATCGAAATCTTACAACTGATCATTGATGCAACTATATATCGATTCATATTTTGAGTATTCACCGTTGGAACTATTTTCCTATCTCTCCTTAGTTGTAGTTAATTAGGAAACAAGCGATCCAATTAATCTTACTACTAAAAAACCCTAAACAAGCGCTAAAGGTTTAATCTAGTGGCAGGCTTAAGAACTAGAGAGATCGGTGAAGCTTAACAACACAAACACAAGCAGTTGTATTTAATTTAGTTGAATGTTCTTCTTAAGATTTAATAATTCCTGGCACAGCAAACTCTTAAACCTTAATTACTTCACAAGTTAAAGGGATCAAACAATTACGGATTTGATATCTAACTTAGCAGTAGATTGCAACAAATAATAAACTAGTAGGCCTCCTAGTAATTAAATGCAACAATCATGACAATACGCATAGAAGAACATCCAATACTCAAAACATAAATTGAACACTAAAAAATTAGATTAGATCTCACAGTTTTATTGATTCCGAGGTCTCCGTTTCCTTCAACCAAGTTATGAAAATTAGCCGCTCATGGCCATCACGAAAATCAAAAGAGAAAATTGCAGAAGAGAGGAAGAGAGGCATGTGTGTTTTCCTCCAATCTAGTCTCTCTCTCCTCTTAAAGATATTCAATTCAATTCAAGTATTTGAATTCTACTAAATCTCCTAAAAATATTCTAATATCCTAAAATAACATTTATCCTAATCTGATTCTGATTAATTGAGAATAAAAAAAAGTCCTAAAATAAAATAGGAAAGTGGTGTGCCCAGCTGTAACTTGCATGCAACAGGTCTTCAAATCTTCCAATAATAAACTGCCTATTTGAATTGCATGACAAGGCAGAATGTTCCAGAACGTTGGTAGTGTAGGTGCGTCAACTTCAAGCCTGATTATAACCTTGATGCAGCGAGTATCTCTTCAAAATCAATGAAAGTTGTAGATCTCTTTCTTAGGGTTCCACATCATTTTGAATCATCTCAATCAGAGCTCGGATGAGAGAGTTATGCCCAGATTACGAAGTGATGTCAAAACTATCTGAATTCACCTAATTAGTTTAGTTTTGCATTTAACGCCTCCCTTTGCATCCTAAATCAAATTAGAATAATAATGAGTACATTTAGGCAACAAATAAGTATAAAATACTAGACATTAAGGGGGGTAAATATGACATTTTGCATTCTCATCAACTGGTTCTTAAATTATCTTCTATATGTGTGACCCGTAGGCTCCTTATCATACCGATAGTGTGTAGTATCGTGATTAACTCCAGTTAATCGTCTCACTACACACAGACCAAGATTGGCCCCTAGCAAGGCATCATGGCCACCCGATAGATTCGAATTTAGCGAAGTAGCTACCTGTCAACGATATGGTTATTGTATAATCCAATCCTTTCATCAACTGTTATCTCAACCAGACCAAAGCACAGAAATAAGGCCAACCTTAGTTACTCTCGATATGAATGTATTCAGTTACTGGTCTAATGACCAGAATTATAAACTGGATAGAGCAACAACTCAATCCCACTGTGGCCATAGTTTTAGAGTCATTTCCATTTACTGAATTACGCCGTGAGATAATTTCCCCCGTACCTGGGAGTGATGAATCCTCTGTCGATCCACCATAGTCTTGATACACTCTTTGATGCAGCCAATCACTACCGTATTGAAAGCTTTGAATGGAACTGTGTTGGGCTAGTGTCAAACTACACCAATCGGTGCACAAGGCGCTCCGGTGATCTCAAGTCTAAGGATCACATGCACCATCATTCATTAGAGAATTTGTTCCATAGACACTGGGGTTACCATCCATATGGAATCCTCTGGTGGGTCAGTCCAGTGAACTTTCCTACAACAAGCACCTATGTGTTGCACCAGGTTGTCACCAAACAACCTTGTCTTTCGATAGGTCGTTCAACACTATGATAGCCTTACCGTATTATATGTGCCTTTACTTCAGAATAATACTGGGGCTACGGACGTTTCTAGAATGGCCACCATATGTGCTCATAGGGTTCTCACGATCAAGATTTAAAACACTTGATACCCTCGTCACGGTTTTACCATTCTAAGGACATATATCAATACATACAATGATGATTTACGTGATATAGAATAAAATGCCTTTTATTGATCAATGAACATTATTACAAATAGTCAATTCTACAATAATTGATTGGCTCTAGGGCATCTACTCTAACAATCTCCCACTTGCACTGTACCCAATCATTCAAGTATTTAATACAAAATGATCTCAAGTGCCTTTCATCCTTCTACTGCGATAGAGGCTTTGTCAGTGGATCTGCGAGATTGTTGTCAGTATGCACTTTACTAATCTGCACATCTTTCCTCTCAACTATCTCTCTGATGAGATAGAATCGTCTGAATATGTGTTTGGACTTCTGATGAGACCGTGGTTCCCTGGCTTGAGCGATTACTCCATTGTTGTCACAACAAATGTCTATTGGATCAACAATTGTGGAAAGCACATCAAGTTCAGTGACGAAATTCTTAATCCAGACTGCCTCTTTGGCCACATCTGATAATGCAATATACTCAGCCTCCATTGTAGAGTCCACTATGGTGATTTGCTTAGAGCTCTTCCAGCTTACTACACCTCCGTTGAGACAAAATACAAACTCTGATTGTGATCGATAATTATCTTTATCCGTTTGAAAACTAACATCACTATATCCTCTTACAGTGAGCTCATCTTCCCCTCCATAAACCAAGAACAAATCCTTAGTCCTCTTCAGGTACTTAAGAATGTTCTTGACAACCATCCAATGACACTCACCTGGATCTGATTGATATCTACTACAAGTGCTCAAAGCACATGAGACATCAATCTGAGTACTGGCATACATGATGGATCCAATTGTTGATGCATATGGGATCCTTTTCATCTTACCTCTCTCATCTTTTGTTCTAGGACACATTTCCTTAAAGAGATAAACACCATGTGACATCAGAAGAAACCCCTTCTTGGATTCTTCTATACTGAATCTTTTCAGTACTTTGTCAATATATGTGCTCTGACTTAGGCCAAGCAACCTACGTGATCTATCACGATAGATCTTTATTCCAAGGATGTAGGCTGCTACCCCTAAGTCCTTCATAGAGAAGCACTTGGATAACCAAGTCTTTACCGACTGCAAGTTCAGTATATCATTCCTGATCAGAAATATGTCATCGACATACAACACTAGGAATGTAACGCCCCGCTTGAGGTACGTTGTTATTGTTTCCTCTTTCGCCCTTAATCGAGTTGGTTTTTGTTATATTTGTTGTTTGAGTGTTATGTTGAATGTTGCCCTGAAATTGGTTGAAAACAGAAGAATTTCAGTCTGCCGTGCTTCGCGGGCGAAGAAGAATCGGCCGCGGCAAGAGAGGTTGAAGCCACGGGGAAGGCTGCGCCGACAGCGGGCCGCGCGAGTTTGTTTTCGCCGCGGCGACATCCCGAATAAAATGTTGATTGAGTTTTAGATATTTTCTTTCCCAAGGGCTATTTGACCTTTCTACCCCTAACTAGCAGGAAAAGTGGGGAGTTAATTGTAAGGATTTTCCATGGAGAATGTGTTGATATGGGGGTGAGATTGTAATGAATCAAAGGATATGGATGGAATTTCCAAAGAAGAGTAAGGGCAAAATGGGAATGAGTGTGTTTATATTTCATTAAAAGGAATTAAGAGTTAGCAAACCCTCATTCTTCTTCTCCAAAAACGCAACCCTTCATTCTTCTCCTCTCAACTTCTCTTTTCTTTTGTTCAAGGAATTTCAAGGGTTTTTGAAGTGATTTGGGGTATAGGAAACAACCTAAGGCTTCCTAAGGTAAGGATTTCTCCTTAAGTTGTATGATTTGTGGATTTTAGTTCATTTTGGTTTTTGAGGGTTTTCATTCTTTTGGTTATGAGTAGAGAGAATAGCCAAGAAAACCAAGTGGAAAGAGGATTTGGTGAAGTCTCTCCATAACAAGTAAGTAAAACCCAACCCAAGTTGAGATTTATGAATTTTCTTGATTAGGGTTTTGATAGAAATGATGTATGTATGTGATATGCATGTATTATAGCATGTATGAAGGATTAAGTAGAGATTTCTATGCTTTGTGATTGTTTATACCTTGCAAATTTGAGAAATGGGTTGTTGGTTTGGCAAGGTAGTTGAGATGGAATTTAAGGGGTATTATGGAACCCTTTTTGGAAGTGTTTTTGTTTGACAGGTTATTATGGCTTTGTGAAGGGGTTTTTCCCCATTTTGGATGGTTAGGAAAAGTTTTAGATTCATGGCTATGATAGAGTTTTATAGTGCACATGAGTTGTTTGATGAAATGCCTAATAGAGGTTTGAGTGAGTAATGAACCTTAATTCTTGCAACATTGCATGTTGGCATTTCATAAGTGCATTAGTAGTGATGAACCATCCATAGGCACTAATTGTGCATTGAAAAGTGACCTAAGAAAGTGTAAGGAAATGGTTTATGCAATTACCCTATGAGTAGAGAGCTTAGTGGGTAAAATTACTCTAAGGGTAGAGAGCATTGAAAAATGCTACAATAGAATGAGTTAGAAGAGTAGTATAGTTGGGATGATGCTTTGTGATCATCACCTCGATCATAGGGAATCGGATCGATGCTTTGTGATCATCATCCGAATAGCCCATAGAGAGATGGGTCGACGCTTTGTGATCGTCACCCGATGAGTAGTAGAAATGGGTAGATGCTTTGTGACCACTACCCGATTAGTTAAGAGATATGTAGGTTGATGCTTTGTGATCATCATCCAACGGCTAGTAGAAGCGGGTTGATGCTTTGTGACCATCACCCGATAGTGACTAGAGACGGGTAAATGCTTGGTGATCGTTACCCAAATTTCATGAGGAACGGGTAGGTGCTAGGTGATCTCCACCCGATAGTTAGAAAGAACCGAGTTAGTGCTTTGTGATCCTCACTCGGTAGTCACTGAGAACGGGTTGGTACTGTGTGAATTCCACCCAATAGCCATAGAGAGTGAGATGGTGCTGTGTGAACGCCATCCGGACCGTACCTCCGGTAAGATGAGGCCATGATGTTATTAGAAACAGAAATAGAAACAGATTAAAAAAGGAAAGAATTAAGAGTCACACACTGGGGACAGATGAGTTAGAGTTTTACTTATCCGAGCATTATTTGTGCTCACCCCGTTATTTTTCCTTTGTGGATGCAGGGTTCTAGGTGATGGTGCGGTTGGAGGGCGTCGGCGTGCGGAGCAATAGCTACACTGCCTCCCCTATTTTGTCTTTTTGAAATGCACTTTTGTAAACAAGAACCTTTGTGTATAAAAGACATGTGAATTGTAATGAAAAGAAACATTTTGGGCCCAATTTTCCTTTGTTAATTGCATGCATTGTACTAGTTTTCAGAAAGATGTTACAAGGAATGCCATTACGCTCCTACTCACTTTCTTGTAAACACAAGGCTCATCTTCATTCTTGATAAAACCGAATTCTTTTACGGCTTCATCAAAGCGAATGTTCTAGCTCCTAGAAGCTTGCTTGAGTCCATATATGGATCTCTGCAACTTGCATACCCTATCAGCTTGCCCATCAAGAATGAAACCATCGGGCTGTGTCATATACACATCCTCTTCAAGGTTTCCGTTCAGAGAAGCTGTTTTGACATCCATTTGCCAAATCTCATAGTCATGGTATGTAGCAATCGCAAGCCTAATCCGGATGGATTTAATCATGGCAACCGGCAAAAAGGTTTCTTCATAGTCAATTCAATGAATTTGTTTGAAACCTTTGGCAACCAGTCGTGTCTTATAAGTATGCTCTTTGCCATCCATGTCAGTTTTCTTCTTGAAGAACCATTTACACCCTATGGGTTTTACTCCTTTAGGTGGTTCCACCAAAGACCATACTTGGTTTTGGTACATGGAGTCCATCTCAGATTTCATGGCTTCAAGCCATTTAACGAAATCTGGATCTAATATAGCGTCTCCGTATGTTCTGGGTTCATCATTTTGGTAGACTAGTATGTCACCATGTTGAGTCACGAGATAACCATATCTCTCGGGCTCATGGCATACTCTCCCAGATCTACGTAGCTCCTGTGCTACTTGAGGTGGTTCACTTTGATCCACAAGTTGTGGAGTAACCTCCTCATAATGTTGAACCACTTCCTGTGGCACATCATCCTATCCTTTGTCTAGTATATTTTGTGGTTCTAGAACTTCATCGAGTTCTACTTTTCTCCCACTTATACTTATTAGAAAAAATTCCTTTTCTAGGAAGACACCAGAACGAGCAACACAAATTTTGCACTCCTCTAGGTGGTAGAAATAGTATCCTTTGTTCTCCTTTGGATACCCCACAAATATACATTTACAAGATTTTGGGCCTGGCTTGTTCGAAGTCAATTTCTTAACATAAGCTTTGCAACCCCAAATCTTTAGATAAGACAAGTTGGGCTTTCGCCCACTCCATAGCTCATATGGAGTCTTATCTACAAACATTGATGGCACACGGTTCAAAACGTGAGTCGCATTCTCTAGGGCATAACCCCATAACGATGTAGGTAAATCACTAAAACTCATCATGGACCTAACCTTGTCAAGTAAGGTCCTATTCCTCCTTTCTGACACTCCATTGTGTTAGGCTGTATAAGGAGGGGTGAGTTGTGATACTATCCCCCATTCCTTCAGGTACTCTGAAAACACTGAGCTTAAGTATTCACCTCCTCGATCCGACCGAAGAGATTTAATACTTTTGCCCAACATATTTTGTACTTCATTCCTAAATTCCTTGAATTTATCAAAGGCTTTAGATTTATGTCTCATAAGGTAGACATAACCATATCTACTGAAATCATTAGTAAATGTGATGAAGTATGAATATCCACCTCTGGCTTCAACTGTTAGTGAACCACATACATCATTATGGATGATGCCTAAAAGCTCAGTAGCTCTTTCACCTTGTCTTGTGAAAGGAGGCTTGGTCATCTTTCCTAACATGCATGACTCGCATACCTCAAATGACTGAAAGTCAAAAGGGTCCAAAACTCCATCTCTTTGAAGTTTTGCAATGCGAGTCTTATTAACATGAAACAATCTACAGTGCCAGAGATATGTCTGGTTTTGATCGCTATGTTTAGCTTTCTTGGTTTCAATATTGAGAATATATTTATTGTTAAAGTCAAGAACATATAATCCATTATATAACCTTGCAATTCCAAATAGAATACCATTCAAACTAAAGGACAACAATCCATTAGATATCTCAAAATGATACCCCATATTATCCAAAGCGGATACGAAATAATATTTCTAGAAATAGAAGGTACGTGATAATAGTTATGTAGTTCCAACAACAAGCCCGTAGGCAAACATAAACAGTAAGTCCCTACAGCCAATGCAGCCACATGTGCTCTATTTCCAACTCGTAGGTCCATCTCTCCCTTGGCGAGCACTCTACTCTGCCTTAGTCCCTACACATCAGTACAAATGTGAGTACCACATCCTGTGTCAATGACCCAAGATGTTGAGGGAGAGAAGTTAATCTCAATCATAAACATACCTGAAGTCGTAGCATCTAACTTCTTCTCGCTTGCGAGGAAAGCCTTGCAGTGTTTCCTCCAGTGGCCAGGCTTGCCACACAAGAAGCAGACTACTTTGCCCTTCCCTATGCCACTCTCAGGCCCAAGAGCAACCTGTCTTTTGGGCTTGGGCTTGGGTTTGGCCTTGGCCTTACCCTTGCCATTGCCCTTTCCTTTACTAGCACCAACCAATAAAATAGGCTTGGACTTCTTCAAGTCCTGCTCTTCAGTCCTCAGCATGTTCAAAAGTTTCGACAGGGTTTTCACCATCGTGTTCATATTGAAATTCATTATGAACGGTGCATAAAGTCAGGCAAGGATTGTAGAATCAAATCCATTTGTAATTCTGCATCTAACTCAAATCCCAAAGTCTCAAGTCTCTCTATGTGCTCGATCATCTTGAGCACATGAGGACCAACTTGGGCTTCCTCAGTCAGACGACTCCCAAACAATGCTTTCAACACCTTGTACCTCTCATGTCGATCATTTCCTTCGAAAAGATCCTTGAGGTGTAGAATAATGGAAGCAGCGTCCATATTCTCATACTGCTTTTGCAGCACTGGTGTCATCGATGCTAACATCAAGCATTGAACATCATTAGCATCATCAAGGAACTTTTGATAAGTATCCTTTACTTCCTAAGTGGCATCAAGATCAGGCTCAGCCAAGTATGGCTTTTCAAGGATATACAATTTCTTTTCCAACTTAAGTATAATCCAAAGATTATGATACCAGGCTAAGTAATTGGATCCATCCAACCTGTTTTCTTTCTCGATTATCGGTCGCAGGTTCATAATGCTCATTTTGGTGAATCTACAATTGCAGAAAAGATAAAGTCATTATTAAGTTCATTATTATTTAATATGTTTTTTATTAAACGATGTCCCACTATTTTACTCAAGTCAATAGCCCTCACTATTAACTCGGGAAAGCCTGTTGACTTTCCTAGTAGACCGAGATCCCATCCTTCCCATTTCAAACCTTTGCTTTGGTGAACAAGCCAAAATGAGTTGATTAGGTAGGCCAACAAACTTAATCCACACCAGTTGATAGCTCCTACTATTAACCTCGAATGTGAAAAAGCCAACAAGCCAATCACACAATCCAATGGACACTACATTCCATCGTCCTCAAGTGTGATTCTCAGTATCACTAGAGTGGACACTACATGTCACCACGTACACACAATATGTGTAATGCTCTACTATGCCTATGACGCGTTTATCAACCTTCGCTTTGGCGAACAAGCAAAACCGTCATTTTAAGTCAACCCATCACCATTAAGGAAAACTCCAATGCATTTTAACCTCCCATTGGTAGAAGTGTACCCTTCGCTTTGGCGAACAAGGTTTCGACGAACAATGGTTTGATTAAAACCATGGTGATGGAAGGCTTACGTGACTTAATATCCTTTAATTGAGGGTTTGTTATTTAATGTCTCACCAGATTATTATCTTTGTTAGAATGACATTGTTTGGCATGTTATTGAACATTTAACCTTATCATGCATTCTAAACAAAATATTAAAACGTGCCAATACATGGCCCAACTAAAATCGATTTCCTCGAGCCAAGAGGAATCGGTGGGTCACCTAGGGGTCCTGTGATAAATATCTTAAGTCTTCAAGTATGGTTGCCGCGTCCTTTGCTCCATCTTTAAGTACATTACAAAAACATCATTCTAAATTTACAATAAGAATAATTATACAAAATTCTTTACATCAATAAATTTAGAAACCTCGATTTACATTTGAGGGGAATGAGATGAGAAGAGAACGTACATTGAGAAGAGGAGAAAGGCAGGACATGTAGGCCCTATTTAATAAATTTACAACCATACATACCCAAAATTTTTTTTAAAACATTCACCATATGTCTAAGGCTCATGTACTAGGCACTATGCAATATACAAACAAGTACATAGCATACATTTCAAAAACAATCAAATTTTTGAAATCGGTGGGTTAGTTATTAATTACCCCCTAACAATTTGCAGATCTGTAGTTTGATCTAAAAGTTTTGAAACTTCATAATCTGGCCCCTGCGCACTCGGAAGTGCGCTCGCTGCGGCGATGAGTTATATCGTCATAACGTGTGGTGATTAACTTGACGTTCATGCTCAACGTGCGATCACCGCGACGATGGGTTATATCGTCGCGGCGAGCGCTGATTTCATACAGCGTTCGTCCTAAGGACGATCGCCGCGGTGATGGTTTATATCATTGTGGCAAGCGCTAATTTCGTAATCAGTGTGAAAGCCAAACACGCACGCCGCGGCGATGGGTTATATAGCTGCGACGAGCGTACACTGATCTGTAGCTCCGGATCAGTTCATCCAGTCACCAAAAACACACCAAACGGATTTTGCAATCAATCATAAACACTGATTTCAACAAAAATCCATAACCCAATATACCAAACTTGCAGATCATCAACAAATTAAAATTAATCGATTAATTGACTTCTTAAAACATGCTTTTAAGGCAGATTTTACGCAAATTCTTTAAGGCAACATATTATCAATCAAATACATGTAATCAACCATCCACATAAAACTGTAAAATCTGGTACCCTAGGCTCTGATACCACTATTAGGAAACGATCCATTGATACAACGGAAAACAAAAATTAATAACAACACAGATCGTTCCAAAGAACCAAGATCAGGGCACAAGTTTATAGTTTATATCAAAATAAGAATCTGCAGAAAATTAGTTTAGAGTTTAAGAAATCATACGCATGTTTGGAGGCTCCTCCAACTTTGTCTCTGAACGTATTTTGCTACAAACCCAAGTGTAGGATCGAACTGATGTAGTCCACATAAAGATAATCACAAGGAACTAAAAAGGGATTTTCTAGATCCTCTTTAGCCTTAAGAACAATGAAGAAATAAAGAGTATTTGATTTAAAACCAAAACTCAAATCTAGCGTGAGAGAGTGTTTTGGCTGCTATGGTTTTTCTCCTTTTAATGAAAAAGAATGAAATGAATCAATCACATATAACTCAATTAAACTTTTACTTTTATAGTCAAGTTTAATTGCCCTATTCTCAAGTTTATTTAAATATATACGAACACATATTTAAGCGTAATCTCACTTATTTAATTTTTCTAACAAATTAAACAAAGGCTACGACCTCAGCAAATTTAATTGCACTATGAAATTACCAAAATACCCTTTCGCCTAAAAAGACAAAAACACCCTTCTTTTTTTCTGGCTTTTAAATTATCTTCTATATGTGTGACCCATAGGCTCCTTATCATACCGGTAGTGTGTAGTATCGCGATTAACACCAATTAATTGTCTCACTAAACACAGACCAAGATTGGCCCCTAACAAGGCATCATGGCCACCCGATAGATTCAGATTCAACAAAGTAGCTACCTGTCAACGATATGGTTACCGTACAATTCGATCCTTTCATCATATGTTATCTCAATGAGACCGAGGCATAGAAATAGTGTCAACCTTCGGTTACTCTCGATATTGTGTATTCAGTTACAAGACCAATTACCTGTATTATAAATTGGATAGAGCAACAACTCAATCCCACTATGGCCACAGTTTTAGTGTCATTGCCATTTACTGAATTGCATTGTGAGATAACTTCTCTCGTACCTGGGAGTGACGAAACCTCTGTCTATCCACCATAGTCTTGATACACTCTTTGATGTAGCCAATCACCACCATATTGATAGCTCTGAATAGAACTGCGTCAGGCTAGTGTCAAACTACACCAATCAGTGCACAAGGCGCTCCGGTGATCTCAAGTCTAAGGATCACCTGTACCACCATTCGTTAGAGGATTTGTTCCATAGACATTGGGGTTACCATCCATATGGAATCTTCTGGTGGGTTAGTCCAGTAAACTTGCCTACAGCAAGCACCCATGTGTTGCACTAGGTTGTCATCAAGCAACCTTGACAAGTGAGATCAGTCACTGCCTTTCGACAAGGTCGTTCAACACTATGATAGCCTTACCGTATTATATGTGCCCTTACTTCAGAATAATACTAGGGCTACGGACGTTTCTAGAATGGCCACCACATGTGCTCATAGGGTTCTCACTATCAAGATTTGAAACATTTGATACCCTCATCATGGTTCTACCATTCTAAGGACACATATCAATACATACAATGATGATTTACGTGATATAGTATAAAATGCCTTTTATTGATCAATGAACATTATTACAAAGAGTCAATTCTACAATAATTGATAGGCTCTAGGGCATCTACTCTAACAATATTAAGGGTATAAGCATGAAACCCTAGCCATTCTTCTTCCTCTTTTTCGCCACCTTCATCCCCAAATTCTCTCAATTTTCTTCAATCACTTTCCAAGGAAATTCATAGATCTTGGTTCACTTTTGGTGGAATTTCAATCCTAAGCATCCTTAGGTAAGATCCTTGCACTAAGATGTGAGATTAATGTTTGAAAGTGTTAATTCTTATGATTTATATTCATAGGGTTTAAGAGAAAGAGGGTTGTATCAAGGAAGACTACTAAAGTGTTTGGATTGCTCACATCTAAGGTGAGTAAATCCAACCCTAGTCATGATTGGAGCAATATTGTGTAAAGAACTTCTTTTATGTATGTATGTGTTTGTATGAGAATGATGTTGAACACAAGGGGGCTTGTTGTAGGCATGTGTTGATGGACTTGATGTTGAATGATGGTTAGAATTCCACCATGAGAAGTGGTTTTTGTGTATGTGGCGTTTGATGAGAGTTTGGATGAATTATGGAAGAATTAGAGTAGAATTTGTGAAGAGTAATTCCTGGCCAGGTTTGATGATGATTTTAAAGAGCGTGGCTCCAAATTTTTGTGGCTTAAGAAAGATATAGAAGTGTAGCCAATTTAGAGTTTGTGTGTGCATACAAATTGTTTGATGAAATGTCAAAGAGAAGTGCATGCATGAATATGATTATTTGTTATCTTGAGATGAGTTTGTAGATGGTAGAGAATGACATGTTCACATGCCATATTGCATTATTTCTTCTAAACATGTGAATTTAGAAAACATAATAAGCATGAGCCCATTTACATGCATACATACTCATAAGAGCATTAAAGGGCATTAAAGAACAATAAAGAACAAAGAGAAAGAAAAGAGAATAATAAAGAACACTCTTAAAGAAGAGAAGAGAAGGTTGTTGCGATGAGGAACCTGTGAGTGACTAGCCCTGCATGCACGCCGCCTTTAGTGAGTGGCCTCAGAATCAGAAAGAAGAATTGTACAGTCCGTTAGAAGTGCATGTGGATGAGGGACTGTACCCAGAAAGAATTAGAGAATACACTCACACGGCCAGGGTTCCGAATCCATGCCTCAACCAAGTCCGATCGGCAAAAAAGAATAGAAAGAAAGAAAGACTATAAAAGAAAGAAAGAATAGAAAGAAAGAAAGACTAGAAAAGAAAGAAAGAAATACAGAGAAAAGAACAGAAAACAGAAAAACCGAAAAGAAAATGCACATCCTATGCATTTGTGCATATGCATTATATTTATGCATGATACCATTACCACTATCTTGAGTAGTGAGAAACTAGAGTTATAGAAAGAGCAGAGAAGAATAAAGAAGTGTGATGTAAGGAAAGAAATTCAGAATATGAGCAACGGAGATAGAAGTGTAGCATAGCGGGTTTACTTACTGAGAAATTAGTGCTCACCCCGTTGTTTTCAATGGTTTTGCAGGTAGTAGGTGAGATGCGGTCGCTTGGAATGTCAAGAAGCGAAAGGGTTTGGCAACACTGTCAAGCTGATGTTTTGTGACTTTATTACATTATGTAAAGATTTGTATATAAAGAAAAATTAGATATGGGCCCATTATTTCATACTCATCTACACATATATATATTTTTTTCTTATATTACTGTTTATTTTACGAGCATACTAGCTAGAGAGAGAGAAAGCATTACAGCTCGGGACCACCCTAAGATTGACTGCTAGATAAATCGGAGGGCTTAAGGGAGATGGCGGATTAGAGAGAGAGAATTTCTCTCTCTAGGGTTGGCGACTAGGTTTTTGTGGGAGAGTTAATTTTTCTCTCTTTTGCAGAATTAACTTTTTGATATTAGCTCTCTTGAAACAAAACCCAATGACCTTTTACATAAACAATCCCAAATAAGAGTACAATAAGGATTGTAAATCCTTAATTCCTTTTTGGACTGGATTACAATCCTTTTAATTCCTTGTTTGAATTGGATTGCAATCCTTGATATAAGGGATTAGAATATCTCTTAAAGATATTCTCCTAAAGTATTCTCCTAATTAAATAAATAGTCCTATTTATTTAACTCTTATATAAATACATATTCTAATTAAATAAAAATTACTATTTATTTAATCCATATATATTTATATATATTTATCATATTTAATATATGGGTTTTAATATATATTTAATTAAATTAAATATATATTCTCCATATTAATTGAAATTAATATGACTCCAATTTTTCTAAAAAAATTATCCCAGTAAATTGGATAATGGCATCAACCCCTTAGCAAAATTAACAAAGTGCCATTTTCGCCCATAATGACGAAAATGCCCTAGGACTCCCAAATTACCAAAATACCCTTTTCGGCCCAACGACAAGATTGTCCTTCCATTTTCGTTTCTCACTTAACTACCTTCTATATGTGTGACCTGAAGGCTCTTCACTTTGTTAGTAGTGTCCCGATAACTACTTAAGCATCAAGCAATTAGTGTTTTTGTACACCAATCAAGATTGGCCTCTAGCAAGGCATCATGACTCCTCGGTAAGTAAAGAATCAGCAATTTAGACTTACCTTGTCTTTGGTGTGGTTACCGTGCAATTCGATCTGTTTCATCATTTTTATCTTATCAAGGTTTGAGGTACAAAAATAGTGTCTACCTCAAAAGCTACCTTGACATGTTCTATATTTGGTTCTTGAATTTGACGACTATGGGATTCGAGAACCAACTCAATTTCATCGTGGTCACAGATTTGAGGTCGTAATTCTTTAACCAAATATCTCGTCGAGAAAAGATCTCCTGTAACTAGGAGTGATGAATCCTTTATTGATCCACCATAGCCATAGTGTACTTCTCGATGCAACCAATCACCATCGTTCTGGTAATCCCTAAAAGAGACGACGTTAGGCTAGTGTCAAATCACATCGATATTTACACAAGGTGCTCTGGTGATCTCATGTCAAAGGTGTTAGAGTAGGTGCCCTAGAGCCAATCAATGATTGTAGAATTGACTATTTGTAATAATGTTTATTTATCAATAAAAGGCATATTCTTTTATATCATGTAAATCATAATTGTGTAGATTGATATATGTCTTATTAGGATGGTAGAACCGTGACGGGGGTATCAAGTGTTTCAAATCTTGATAGTGAGAGAACCCTATGATCACATATGATGGCAATTCTAGAAATGTCTGTAGCCCTAGTATTATTTTGACCAAGGACACAGATAATACGGAAAGGCTATCATAGTGTTGAACAATCCTGTTGAAAGACAGTGACTGATATCACTTGTCAAGGTTGTTTGCCGGCAGCTTGGTACAACACATTGGTACTTACTGTAGGCAAGTTCATTAGATAGGCCAACTAGAGGATTCCATATGGATGGTAACCCCAGCGTCTATGGAATAAATCCTCTTAACAAATGGTGGTGCATGTGATCTTTAGACTTGAGATCACTAGAGCGCCTTGAGCACTGATTGGTGTAGTTTGACACTAGCCCAAAGTAGTTCTATTTAGAGCTATCAATACAGTAGTGATTGGCTACACGACGCAATTCAGTGAATGACAATGACACTAAAGCTATGGCCATAGTGGGATTGAGTTGTTGCTCAATCCAATTTATTTATCTACTCATTGGTCTAGTAACTGAATACAAAGATATCGAGAATAACTGAGGTTGTCACTATTTCTGTACCTCAGCCTGGATGAGATAACGTATGATGAAAGGATTTGATTGCACGGTAACCATATCGTTGATAGGTAGCTATTTCGCTGAATCTGAATCTATCAGGTGGCCATGATGTCTTGCTAGGGGCAAATCTTGGTCTCTATGTAATGAGATGATTAATTGGTGTTAATCACAATACTACTCACTGTTGATATGATAAGGAGCCTGTGGGTCACATACTTAGAAGATAATTTAAGAATCAATTTGTGATAGGGGTATTTTCATCTTTTAGGATAAAGGGTATTTCGGTAATCTCACAGTGCAATTAAATTTGTTGAGGTTGTTGCCTGTATTTAATTTTAATATTAAAATTAAAATTATTGAGATTATATTTAAATATATGTGCGCATATATTTAAATGGATTATTATTATTAATTAAATGTTAATATATTTTTATATATTAATTGATTTTAATTATAATAATAATTAATTAAATTTAAAATACCATTAATGGGGTGTTTGGTTGCAAGGGTGGATTAGGGCTAAGTGGAATAGGGTTTTTAATTATTGCACTATATAAGTGCAACTTAAAATTAAAAAGACATAACAGTATTCAATAAAATAAAACCCTAGCCACCTACCCCACTCTCCCTCGCACGTTCTTCTTCATTGAGTGGAGAAGAAAAATTTATCTTCTTGATTCTTGAAGCCGTCAAGTGGATCTAGCAAATCCCTTTTTGGTTCTTCGGATTGTCTTCGTGTGGATCAACGTTCATGTGGTTCTAAATTGAATCGGAAGCAAAATCGAATCAGAGATTTTTTAAGGAGCCTCCAAACGTACGTAAGTGAATCTAAATCCTTCTATGGATTTACTGTTGATTTGGTATTATATGGATTTTATAATATATGTAAACAATATAATCGATACCTAGATTTTTGGGATTGAGTAATTGATCGATTTGTCTTTAAACTCTAATTTCTCCGTTGCGCAAATCCAATCATTTACTTACAGTGGTATCAAAGTCTTGGGTACTAGATTATATTGTTTAATCAACGTTTGATAACATGTATTTTGATTGATAACATGTTATAGAGTAAACTAATTTTTTAAATCTGTAAAATTCAGTGTTTAATGCATGATTTGTCTGATTAATTGGTTAATTGATGTGTTGATGAATGATTTTTGGTTGGTTGATGTCCTGGTCGAATGTTGTGTGTTCGATTTGATTTGGATTTGCGTTGTAACTTGAAAAATTGGAAAAAACATGAACTGCCTGATTACCGGTCTACACCTATCACTGCGGCGAAATAAATCTTTGCCGCAGCAACGAGCTCCGTTGATTGGAGCAGCGTTGAAAAATCAGCGCTCATCGCACTGATCAAAAGTTTGGTGAACAATCGTCGTGGCGAGTGAGGTTCTGGAGCTCACTGATCATTCACGCTTGCCGCAGCGAAATAAACCTTTGCTACGATGACCGTGATATTTTTTTCGTAGCAATGAGAATCGCGGCCACGGCGATTGTACTGCTGGGGCAAATCGCGTTTTTTACGCAATGGGACCAAAGTGAAGTTTTTCCAAAACCTTTAAGCCAATATTTATTCTACACATCTAAGAGGGTAATTTAATAATTTCACCTACCCAATTCAAAATGTTTATTTTGAATGTATGCAATGTACTTGTTTTAAAATTGCATGGTGCCCGGACATGAGCCTTAGACCTATGGTTTGTTTATTTTTGGGTTTTTTGGGTTTTTTTGTAAATTTATAAATAAATAGGACCTGTGTGCCCTGCCTCCCTCTAAATTCTTTATGTACTTCTTTCTCTCATCTTACTTACCTCATATGTAACGCAAGGTTTCTGATTTATTGATGTAAATTAGAATAGGATTTACTTTATTATAAATTCTTTTGTAACCATCGTGATGAAGAAATGGAAGAGTGATAAAAAGGCAAACTTAAAGACCCAAGGTTTGTTTTGACCCTAGGTTAACCTACTGATTCCTCTAGGCTTGAGGAAATCGGTTTTAGTTGGGCCACGTATCGGCACGTTTATATTTTGCTTAGAATGCATGCTAAGGTTGAATGTTTAATAACATGTCAATCTATGTCACTCTAACAAAGATAATAAATTGGTGAGACGTAAAACAAAAAAAACCCCTCAAATAAAGGATATTAAGTCATTAAAATATCTTCCATCACCATGTCTTTAATCAAATCACTGTTCATTGGAACTTTTTCGCCAAAGCGAAGGGTACACTTCTACCAGTGGGAGTTTAAAGTTCATTGGAGTTTTCCTTAATGGTGATGGGTCAACTTAAGATGATGTGTTTTGCTTGTTCGCCAAAGCAAAGGTTGATAAGCACGTCATAGGCATAGTAGAGAAGTACACTTGTTGTGTGTATGTGGTGACATGTAGTGTCCACTCTACTGATACTGAGAATCACACTTCAGGCAATGGCTTTGGTCATTGTATTGTATGATTAGTTTGTTGGCTTACTTCGCATTTGAGGTTGGTAGTGGGAGCTATCAACTAATATGGACTAAGTTTGTTGGCCTACCTAATGAACCCATTTTAGTTTGTTTGCCAAAGCGAAGGTTTGAAATGGGCTAGATGGGATCTCAGTCTACTAGGAAAGCCAACGGGCTTTCCTGAGTTAATTGTGAGGGCTATTGGCTTGAGGAAAAAGTGGGAGCGATTTTAATAAAAGACCTTATTAAATAATAATGAACATTGTAATAATTTTTGCTTATTCTGCACTTGTAGATTCACTTAAATTGAGCAATATGATCCCATCATCACTGCAACAAATCATCGAACTGGGAAACAAATGGAATGGTGAGAATTTCGTTGACTGGTATAGAAATATATACAATATACTTCAGTCAAGGAATAGATTATACACCATTGAGTAGGCTTTGTCACCAAAGCCTACCAATAGTTTTATCCACCAGATTGGGTATGTATATATGAAGCATACACATGATGCAAAAGTAGAAATGACAAGATACATTGTGCTTGCATCAATGACACCATTACTGCAACAGTAGTGCTAGAATATGGACTTAGCTTCTATTCTTTATTTTCTTCAGAGAAATGAGAAGCATATTGTGCCTCAGCACTGTTCAAATGCAAGATGGAAGAGGGTACCAAAATTGGTGATCATATACTCAAGTTGACCCAGTATATGAACAAGCTTGAGATTTTGGGATGTAGACTTAATGAGGATTTAGCAATAGACCTAACATTATAGTCTTTGCCAAATTCTTACTCTCAATTTGTCTAGGACTTCATTAAGGATGATAAGAAGAATACCCTTTTCAAGCTTCTGGATATGTTGAAGGCTATTGAGTCAGACATGAAAATGTCAGAAACATTGATGTTGGTTGAAGCTAACTCAAGTGAGAAGGAAAAGGCTCAAAAGTCATTGGAAGAAACTCGTGTAGATAGGAAGGGCGTTTGTCCTCACTGTGGGAATCCCAGCCACTAGAGGAAACATTGCAAGGCCTTCCTAGCAAAAAGGAAGAAGAATGTTACTTATTCGTTAGGTACATTCTTGATTGAGACTAACTTCTCATGTCAACAACTTGGGTCACTAACACAGGAGGTGGTAGTCACATTTGTTCTAATGTGCACGGACTACAGCATAGTAGATTGCTCGCCGAGGGAGAGGTGGACCTACTAGTTGAAAATGGAGCACATGATGCTGCATTAGTTGTATGATCTTATTATTTGATTTTGCCTACGGACTTGTTACTTGGAACTTATGGATTGTTATGATTTTCCTTTAGTTTCTAGAAATAATTTTTCTGTGTCCACTTTAGACAAGTAAGAATATTGCTTTACTAATGGATTATTGTCTTTTAGTATAAATAATATTCTTTATAAAACTATTTCATAATAATATGTTCTTAAAATTGACAATAAGGATATTCTCAAAATAACAATTATGCCAAGTGTGGCAAGTTGAGTTAAACATACCTGAAGGAATGTGGGACAGTATCAAAACTCACCTCTCCGAATACACCCCGGCATAATGGTGTATCTGAAAGGAGGAATATGACCTTACTTGATATGGTTAGGTCCATGATGAGTTTTAGTGATCTACCCACATCATTCTGGGGTTATGCCCTAGAAACTATGACTCATGTATGTAACTGTGTGCTGTCAAAGTTCGCAGACAAGACTCCATATGAACAATGGAGTGAGCGAAAGCCTAACTTGTCTTATTAGAAGATTTGGGGTTATGAAGCTTATGTCAAGAAATTGACTTCAAAAAAGCTAGGCCCAAAATCTAACAAATGTATATTTGTGGGGTATCCTAAGGAGACCAAAGGATACTGTTTCTACCACCCAGAAGAGTGCAAAATTTTTGTCGCCCGTACTAGTGTCTTCTTAAAAAGGGAATTCTTCTTAAGAAGTACTAGTGGGAGAAAAGTAGAACTCGATAAAGTACTAGAACCATAAGATGCATTAGACGAAGGACGGAAGGATGTGCCATAAGAAGTGGTTGAACATCGTGAGGAGGTTACTCCACACTTTGTGGATCAAAGTGAACCACCTCGAGTAGCATAAGAGGTAGGTTTGGGAGAGTACATCATGAGTCTGAGAGATATGGTTTCCTTTGTTAGTGAACGACCCAGTTATGCAGCGAAAAAACAAAAACATAAACTGCATGGATCGTTCCTCAGAACCAAGATCCGAGTACAAAAATCACTGTTTATACAAAAATAATCAAATCTGCAAAAAATTAGTTTGAAGTTTAGGAACCATACCCACGTTGGAGGCTCCTCCAATTTTATCTTTGAACGTGTTTCGCTACCGACCCAAGTGTAGGATCGAACCGATGAAGTCCATACGAAGACAATCGCAAGGAACTAAAGAGGGATTTGCTAGATCCTCCTTAGCCTTAAGAACAAAGAAGAAAAATCAAAAGAATTTGATTTCAAAGCAAATAAGCAATGTGGCGTGGGAGAGAGTGTTTTTGGGGTTGTGTGTTTTCTTTCTCAATCAAAGAATGAATCAAATAAAAATCACACACACCTTTTTCTTTTATAGTCAGATTTTAGTTGCCCTATTCCCTTATGGAATAGGCTTGGGCTCCAACCCAAACACCCCATGTTTCCAAACACTCCCAATTAGATATTTATTTTAATTCATCATTATCTTCAATTAAAATCAATTAATATATATTTAATATATATATTAACATTTAACAATAATGATAATTTAAATATATGCGAACACATATTTAAATGTAATTTTACTTATTTAATTTTTCTAATAAATTAAATAAAGGCTACGACCTCAGCAAATTTAATTGCACTGTGAAATTACCAAAATACCCTTTCACGTAAAAAGATGAAAACACCCTTCTTTCTTCCTGGCTCTTAAATTATCTTCTATGTGTGTGACCCATAGGCTCCTCATCATACCGGCAGTGTATAGTATCGCGATTAACACCAATTAATCGTCTCACTAATACACAGACCAAGATTGGTCCCTAGCAAGGCATCATGGCCACCTGATAGATTCAGATTCAGAGAAGTAGCTACCTGTCAACGATATGGTTACCATATAATTCGATCCTTTCATCATACGTTATCTCGACAAGACGAAGGCATAGAAATAGTGTCAACCTTCGGTTACTCTCGGTATTATATATTCAGTTCCTAGACCAATGACCTATATTATAATCCGGACAGAGCAACAACTCAATCCCACTGTGGCCACAGTTTTAGTGTCATTGCCATATACTAAATTGCACCATGAGATAACTTCTCCCGTACCCGGGAGTGATGAATCCTCTGTCTATCCACCATAATCTTGATACACTCCTTGATGCAGCCAATTACCACCGTATTGACAGCTCTAAATAGAACTGCATTAGACTAGAGTCAAACTGCACCAATCGGTGCATAAGGCACTCCGGTGATCTCAAGTCTAAGGATCACATGCACCACCATTCGTTAGAGGATTTGTTCCATAGACACTGGGGTTACCATCCATATGGAATCCTCTGGTGGGTCAGTCCAGTGAACTTGCTACGGTATATCCGCCTACAACAAGCACCCATGTGTTGCACCAGGTTGTTAATAAACAACCTTGACAAGTGAGATCAGCCACTGCCTTTCGACAGGGTCGTTCAACACTATGATAGCCTTACCGTATTATCTGTGCCCTTACTTCAAAATAATACTGGGGCTACAGACGTTTCTAGAATGGCCACCATATGTGCTCATAGGGTTCTCACTATCAAGATTTGAAACACTTGATACCCTCGTCACGATTCTACCATTCTAAGGACATATATCAATACATATTGCAATAATAATGATTTACGCGATATAGAATAAAATGCCTTTTATTGATTAATGAACATTATTAGAAAGAGTCAATTCTACAATAATTGATTGGCTCTAGGGCATCTACTATAACAATCTCCCACTTGCACTATAGCCAATCATTCATGTATTTAATACCAAATGATCTCAAGGGCCTTTCATGCTTCTGCTGCGACAAAGGCTTTGTCAGTGGATCTGTGAGATTGTCGTTAATATGCACTTTACTATTCTGCACGTCTTTCCTCTCAACTATCTCTTTGATGAGATGGAATCGTCTGAGTATGTGTCTGGACTTCTAATGAGACTGTGGTTCCCTGGCTTGAGCAATTGCTCCATTGTTGTCACAATAGATGTCTATAGGATCAACAATCATAGGAACCACACCAAGTTCAGTAATGAACTTCTTAATCCAGACTGCCTCTTTGGCTGCATCTGACAATGCAATATACTCAGCCTCCATTGTAGAATCCGCTACATTGCTTTGCTTAGAGATCTTCTAGCTCACTGCACCGCCATTGAGACAAAATACAAACCCTAATTGCAATTGATAATCATCTTTGTCCGTTTGGAAACTAGCATCACTGTATCCTCTTACAGTGAGCTCATCTTCCCCTCCATAAACCAAGAATATATCCTTAGTCCTCTTCAGGTACTTAAGAATATTCTTGACAGTCATCCAGTGACGCTCACCTAGATCTGATTGATATCTACTACAAGTGCTCAAAGCACATGAGACATCAATCCGAGTATATAGCATGACATACATGATAGATCCAATTGCTGATGCATATGGGATCCTCTTCATCCTATCTCTCTCATCTTGTGTTTTAGGACACAATTCCTTAGAGAGATAAACACCATGTGACATTAGAAGAAATCCCTTCTTGGATTCTTCCATATTGAATCTTTTCAGTACCTTATCAATATACGCACTCTGACTTAGGCCAAGCAAGCTACGCGATCTATCACGATAGATCTTTATTCCAAGGATGTAGGCTACTTCCCCTAAGTCCTTCATGGAGAAGCACTTGGATAACCAAGTCTTTACTGACTGCAAGTTTGGTATATCATTCCCGATCAGAAGTATGTCATTGACATACAACACTAGGAATGCTAATGTGCTCCCACTCACTTTCTTGTAAACACAGGGCTCATCTTCGTTCTTGATAAATCTTCATTCTTGATAAAACCGAATTCTTTTACGGCTTCATCAAAATGAATGTTCCAGCTCCTTGAAGCTTGCTTGAGTCCAAAGCTATTTTGACATCCATTTGCCAAATCTCATAGTCATGATATACAGCAATCACAAGCATAATCCGGATGGATTTAATCATGGCAACTGGCGAAAAGGTTTCTTCATAGTCAATGCCATGAATCTGTTTGAAACTTTTGGCAACCAGTCGTGCTTTATAAGTATGCACGTTGCCATCCATGTCAGTCTTCTTCTTAAAGACCCATTTACACCCTATGGGTTTTACCCCTTCAAGTGGTTCCACCAGAGACCACGCTTGGTTATCGGTACATGGAGTCCATCTCGATTTCATGGCTTCAAGCCATTTAACGGAATCGGATTTGATATAACGTCCTTCGTAGGTTCCGGGGTTCATCGTCTTGGTAGACTAGTACGTCACCATGTGGAGTCACGAGATAACCGTATCTCTCGGGCTCATGGCATACTCTCCCAGATCTACGTAGCTCCTGTGCTACCTGAGGTGGTTCACTTTGATCCACAAGTTATGGAGTAACCTCCTCTTGATGTTCAACCAGTTCCTATGGCACATCATCCCGCCCTTCGTCTAGTATATCTGGTGGTTCCAGAACTTCATCGAGTTCTACTTTTCTCCCACTAGTACTTCTTAGAAAATATTCCTTTTCTAGGAAGACACCAGATCGAGCAACAAAAATTTTGTGCTCTTTTGGGTGGTAGAAATAATATCTTTTGGTCTCCTTTGGATACCCCACAAATATACATTTACAGGATTTTGGGCCCAGCTTGTTCAAAGTCAATTTCTTAACATAAGCTTCGCAACCCCAAATCCTTAGATAAGACAAGTTGGGCTTTCGCCCACTCTATAGCTCATATGGGGTCTTATCTACAGACTTTGATGGCACACGGTTCAAAACGTGAGCCGCAGTCTCTAGGGCATAACCCTAGAACAATGCAGGTAAGTCACTAAAAGTCATCATGGACCTAACCATGTCAAGTAAGGTCATGTTCCTCCTTTCAGACACTCCATTGTGTTGGGGTGTATAAGGAGGGGTGAGTTGTGATACTATCCCATATTCCTTCAAATACTCTGAAAACCCTTAGCTTAAGTATTCACCTCCTCGATCTGACCGAAGAGCTTTAATACTTTTGCCCAACATATTCTGTACTTTATTCCTGAATTCCTTGAATTTATCAAAGGCTTCAGGTTTATGTCTCATAAGGTAGACATAACCATATCTACTGAAATTATCAGTAGATGTGATGAAGTATGAATATCCACCTCTGGCATCAACTGTTAGTGGACCACATACATCACTATGGATGATGCCTAACAGCTCAGTGGCCCTTTCACCTTGTCCTGTGAAAGGAGACTTGGTCATCTTGCCTAACAGGCATGACTCGCATACCTCAAATGACTGAAAGTCAAAAGGGTCCAAAACTCCATCCCTTTGAAGTTTTGCAATGCGAGTCTTATTAACATGAAACAATCTACAGTGGCAGAGATATGTCTGGTTTTGATCGCTATGTTTAGCTTTCTTGGTTTCAATATTGAGAATATATTTATTGTTTAAATCAAGAACATATAATCCATTATATAACCTTACAATTCCAAATAGAATACCATTCAAACTAAAGGACAACAATCCATTAGATATCTCAAAATGATACCCTATATTTTCCAAAGCGGATACTGAAATAATATTTCTAGAAATAGAAGGTACGTGATAACAGTTATGTAGTTCCAATAACAAGCCTGTAGCCAAAGATAAACAATAAGTCCTTACAGCCAATGCAGCCACATGTGCTCCATTTCCAACTCGTAGGTCCGCCTCTCCCTTGGCGAGCACTCTACTCTGCCTTAGTCCTTGTACATCAGTACAAATGTGAGTACTACATCCTGTGTCAATGACCCAAGATGTTGAGGGAGAGAAGTTAATCTCAATCATAAAAATACCTGAAATCGTAGCCTCTGACTTCTTCTTGGTTGCGAGGAAAACCTTGCAGTGTTTCCTCTAGTGGCCAGGCTTGCCACAAAAGAAGCAGACTACCTTGCCCTTCTCTATGCCACTCTCAAGCCCAAGAACTACCTATCCTTTGGGCTTGGGCTTGGGCTTAGGTTTGGCCTTGGCCTTACCCTTACCGTTACCCTTACCCTTTGCTTTCTTGGCGGACAAGAACCAAGAAAGAGGCTTGGACTCTTTCAAGTCTTGCTCTGCAGTCCTCAGCATGTTCAGAAGTTCTGATAGGGTTTTCTCCATCGTGTTCATATTGAAATTCATTATGAACGGAGCATAAGAGTCAGGCAAGGATTGCAGAATTAAATCCATTTATAATTCTGCATCCAAGCCACATCCCAAAGTCTCAAGCCTCTCTATGTGCTCGATCATCTTGAGCACATGAGGACCAACTTGGGCACCCTCAGTCAGACGACTTCCAAATAGTGTTTTCGACACCTTGTACCTCTCATGTCGAGCATTTGTTTCGTAAAGCTCCTTAAGGTGTAGAATAATGGAAGAAGCATCCATATTCTCATGCTGCTTTTGTAGCATAAGTGTCATTGATGGTAAGATCAAGCATTGTATGCTATCAGCATCATCAAGGAACTTTTGATAAGTATCTTTTACTTCTTGAGTGGTATTAGGATCAGGCTCAGCCATGTATGGCTTTTCAAGGATATACAATTTCTTTTCTGACTTGACTATAATCTGAAGATTACGATATGAGTATGAGAAATTGGATCCATCCAACCTGTTTTCTTATTCGATTATCGGTCTCAGGTTCATAATGCTCATTTTGGTGAATCTACAATTGCAGAAAAGATAAAGTTATTGTAAAGTTCATTATTATTTAATATGGACTTTTATTAAACGATGCTCCCACTATTTTACTCAAGCCAATAGCCCTCACTATTAACTTAGGAAAGCCCGTTGACTTTCCTAGTGGACCGAGATCCCATCCTGCCCATTTCAAACCTTTGCTTTGGCGAACAAGCCAAAATGAGTTGATTAGGTAGGCCAACAAACTTAATCCACACCAGTTGATAGCTTCTACTATCAACCTCAAATGCGAAAAAGCCAACAAGCCAATCACACAATCCAATGGCTCCAACCATTGTCCTTAAGTGTGTTTCTCAGTATCAGTAGAGTGGACACTACATGTCACCACGTACACAAAATATGCGTACTGCTCTACTATGCCTATGACGTGTTTATCAAACTTCGCTTTGGCGAACAAGCAAAACCATCATTTTAAGTCGACCCATCACCATTAAGGAAAACTCCAATGCATTTTAACCTCCCACTTGTAGAAGTGTACCCTTCGCTTTGGCGAACAAGGTTTCAACGAACAATGGTTTGATTAAAACCATGGTGGTAGAAGGCTTACGTGACTTAATATACTTTAATTGAGGGTTTGTTATTTAATGTCTCATCAGATTATTATCTTTGTTAGAATGACATTGTTTGGCATGTTATTCAACATTCAACCTTAGCATGCATTCTAAACACAATATTAAAACGTGCCAGTACATGGCCCAACTAAAACCAATTTCCTCGAGCCTAGAGGAATCGGTGGGTCACCTAGGGGTCCTGTAATAAATATCTTGAGTCTTCAAGTATGGTTTCCTCGTCCTTTGCTCCGTCTTTAAGTACATTACAAAAACATCATTCTAAATTTACAATAAAAATAATTATACAAATTCTTTTCATAAATAAATTTAGAAACCTCTATTTACATTCGAGGGGAATGAGATGAGAAGAGAATGTACATTGAGAAAAGGAGAAAGGTAGGACATGCAAGCCCTATTTAATAAATTTACAACCATACATACCAAAAAATTTTAAAACATTCACCATTGGTGTGACGCCCACTTGAGGTACGTAGCTAATGTATGTTCATTTTGCCCTTAGTGTTGATTGTTTTGCCCTTAGTTGAACTTGTATGTTGTTGATATTGCTTGGTTGGCTCCTAATTGAATTGATATGTTGTTTTGGTTAAGTGGTTCCCTAAATTTGGTGAAGACTTGGTGAAATCTTGGAGTTACAGACTTCGCAGGGGCGAAGAAGAATCTTCGCTGCGGCAACGAGGTTTTGTAATTTTTCGCCGGGGTGAAGAAAAAGTCTTCGCCGTAGCGAAAAGCCGACTGAACTTCTTGATGAAGTTTCTAGAGAATTTTTCCTTTGGGGCAAAGTGACCATTCTACCCCTAATTAGCGGGAAAAATGGGGAGTGAAATGCAAGGAAATTTCATGGAAAATAGTTTAGAATGGGGGTAACTTTGAAAAGAATTAAAGGACAAAGATGGAATTCATAAGAAAGAGTAAGGGCAAAATGGGAAAGAGTGTTACTTATATGTGATATTAAGGGTTTAGTTGTCTAAATCCCCTTCATTTCCCTTCCTCCACCGCCTCTTCCATTCTCCATTTTCTCTCAATTCCTCACTCAATTTTCCAAGGATTTTTTTAGGGCTTTTGGTGGGATTTTTTATAAGAGTTGATCTTAAGCAACAAAGGTAAGAATTCCTACTCTAGATATGAATTTTATTTATATAAGGGTTAAGTTCTTACTAAGTTTATGCTTAGGAAGTTAGAGAAAGCTAAAGTCCAACAAGAGTAGAGAGCTTTAGTGAAGACTACTCAAGCATAAGGTAACTAAATCCAACCCAAGTTAAGGTTCAAGAAATCAATTGAGTAGAGATTTCTTTATGATGTATATGCTATGATTGTTGAGAAATTGAGATGAGATTGGTGTTTATTTATGCTTGTTGTTGAATATATTTGGGTTATGAGAAGTGTTTTGATTGTATGATGATGGATTGAAGTTTGGTTGAAATTGGGAGAGTTTGGGAAAACTTTTGGGAGTGTTTTTCCTTGATAGGGATTGTGATGATACAAGGGAGTTTTACTCCCATTTTGGATGGTTTAAGAGACAAATAGAATTATAGTTAAAGTAGAGTTTATGTATGCACATTAGTTGTTTGATGAAATGCCTAAGAGAAGCATGAGTATGAGTAGAGAACCTTAATTTATGCAACATTGCATATTTGCATTTCATGTGTACATTTAGAATTCAAGCATGAGCCATCCATATGCATATAATTATATATGTGGAATACTTAAGAAAGATTAAAGAATTCTAAAAAGAAGGTACTCTAAGAATAAGCACAAGAGAAAGAAAGAAAAGAGCAAGAGAAAAGAATAGGTTATGCGATGGGGAACCCATGAGTGATGAGCAAGATATTCCCGCATGTACGCCGCCTTTAGTGAGCGGCCTGAGAATGAGAACAAGAATTAGTATAGCCCGTGAGATTGCATGCAGATGAGGGCTATACTCGAGAAAGAGAATACACTCACATGGCCAAAGGTTCCGAATCCATACATCAACCGAGTGCGATTGGCATAGAATAAGAAAGAATAAGAATGAGAAAGAATAAGAATGAGAAAGAATGAGAAACCACGAGAAAGAAAAGAATAGAAAGAAAAATAGAAGAGAAGAAAGAGAATGCATTCCTATGCACTACTGCATGTACATTTCATTCATGCATTGTTATCATGGTTTCTATCATGGTGCGTCAAGAAACAGAAAGAAAGAAGCAGAAAGAAAGAAAGAATCGAAACAATGAACAAAATAGAAAGAAAAAGAAGAAAAAGGGTAGAGTAAGGAAAGAATTAAAGAGTGGCACATGGAGATAGTGATGTAGAGGATTTACTTACTGAGCATTTTTGTGCTCACCCCGTCGTTTTCTATATTTTTCCAGGAAATAGGTGAGGATGCGGTCGGATAGACGTCAGCAAGCAGAGAGAAACGGCTACATTGTCCACCATTTTGATAGTTTTTGTACATGTTATTTTGTACTATGTAAAGAATGTATATATTAAGTAAAGAAAAATTTGGGCCCAACTACTTCCTATTAATTATACATGTATTTTTATTAACTATATGTTATGAGCATATGAGTAGAAAGAAGTCATTACAATAGGTCTAAGGCTCATGTACCAGGCACCATGCAATATACAAACAAGTACATATCATACATTTCAAAAACAATCATTTTTGAATTGGGTGGGTTTATTAATTAATTACCCTCTTATATGTGCAGAATGATTATTGGCTTTATAGGTTATTAAAAACTGCAGATTGGTCCTTTCGCGAAAAATACAGAATTGGGAAAGCTACAGACTTCGCCACGGTGAATATTTCCAGAATGTACTTCGCCGCGGCGAAGCTCCCCAAATCGTACAGTTCGCGTTTTTGCAGTTTTTGTGTAATAACACGAATCGAAATCAAATCGAACGCACAAAAATTCAACCAAGATATCAACCAACCAATAAAACATTCATCAACACATTATTAAACCAATTTATCATTTGAATCATTCATCCATAAGCAAATTTTGCAGGTTTTTCAATAATAACATGTTATCAACCAAATACATGTTATAGTTCATCCAATAAACTGTAAAAATTTGATTCCCGAGGCTCTGATACCACTGTTAGTGAACAACCTAGTTACACAGCAAAAAAACAAAAACATAAACTACATGGATAGTTCCTTAGAACCAAGATCCGGGTACAAAAATCACAATTTATAAAAAAATAATCAAATCTGCAAAAAATTAGTTTGAAGTTAGGAACCATACCCATGTTGGAAGCTCCTCCAATTTCATCCCTGAACGTGTTTTGCTACCGATCCAAGTGTAGGATCGAACCGATGAAGTCCACACGAAGACAATCGCAAGGAACTAAAGAGGGATTTGCTAGATCCTCTTTAGCCTTAAGAACAAAGAAGAAAAATCAAAAGAATTTGATTTCAAAGCAAATAAGCAATGTGGCATGGGAGAGAGTGTTTTTGGGGTTGTGTGTTTTCTTTCTCAACCAAAGAATGAATCAAATAAAAATCACACACCCCTTTTTCTTTTATAGTCATATTTTAGTTGCCCTATTCCCTTATGGAATAGGCTTGGGCTCCAACCCAAACACCCCATGTTTCCAAACACTCCCAATTAGATATTTATTTTAATTCATCATTATCTTCAATTAAAATCAATTAATATATATTTAATATATATATTAACATATAACAATAATGATAATTCAAATATATGCGAACACATATTTAAACGTAATTTCACTTATTTAATTTTTCTAATAAATTAAATAAAGGCTACGACCTCAGCAAATTTAATTGCACTGTGAAATTACCAAAATACCCTTTCGCCCAAAAACACGAAAACACCCTTCTTTCTTCCTGGCTCTTAAATTATCTTCTATGTGTGTGACCCATAGGCTCCTCATCATACCGGCAGTGTATAGTATCGTGATTAACACCAATTAATCATCTCACTAATACACAGACCAAGATTGGCCTCTAGTAAGGCATCATGGCCACCCGATAGATTCAAATTTAGTAAAGTAGCTACCTGTCAACGATATGGTTACCGTACAATTCGATCATTTCATCATACATTATCTCGACGAGACGAAGGCATAGAAATAGTGTCAACCTTCGATTACTCTCGATATTATGTATTCAGTTTCTAGACTAATGACCTATCTTATAATCCGGACAGAGCAACAACTCAATCCCATTGTGGCCACAATTTTAGTGTCATTGCCATATACTGAATTACGCCGTGAGATAACTTCTCCCGTAGCCGGGAGTGATGAATCCTCTGTCTATCTACCATAGTCTTGATACACTTCTTGATGCAGCCAATCACCACCGTATTGACAGCTCCGAATAGAACTGCATTAGGCTAGTGTCAAACTGCACCAATCGGTGCACAAGGCGCTCCGATGATCTCAAGTCTAAACCATTTGTTAGAGGATTTGTTCCATAGACACTGGGTTACCATCCATATGGAATCCTCTGGTGGGTCAGTCCAGTGAACTTACTGCGGTATATCCGCCTCAGGCAAGCACCTATGTGTTGCACCAGGTTGTCAACAAACAACCTTGACAAGTGAGATCAGTCACTGCCTTTCGACAGGGTCGTTCAACACTATGATAGCTTTACTGTATTATCTGTGCCCTTATTTCAGAATAATACCGGGGCTACGGACGTTTCTAGAATGGCCACTATATGTGCTCATAGGGTTCTCACTATCAAGATTTGAAACACTTGATACTCTCGTCACGGTTATACCATTCTAAGGACATATATCAATACATATTGCAATAATAATGATTTACACGATATAGAATAAAATGCCTTTTATTGATTAATGAACATTATTACAAAGAGTCAATTCTACAATAATTGATTGGCTCTAGGGCATCTACTCTAACATCCTCATGACTCAGCGTGGCGACATACTAATCTACCAAGGCAATGAATCTAGGACCTACGAAGATGCTATATCATGTCTAAATTCCGTTAAATAGCTTGAAGCCATGAAATTTGAGATGGACTCCATGTACCAGAACCAATTATGGTCTCTGGTGGATCCACCTGAAGGGGTAATACCCATAGGGTGTAAATGGGTCTTTAAGAAGAAGACTGACATGGATGACAAGGTGCATACCTATAAGGCTCGACTGGTTGCCAAAGGTTTCAAAAAAAATCATGGTATTAATTGTGAAGAAACATTTTTGCCGGTTGCCATGATTAAGTCTGTCTAGATTATGCTTGCGATTGCTGTATATCACAACTGTGTGATTTGGCAAATGGATGTCAAAATGGCTTAAGAGGATGTGTATATGACACAACTTGATGGTTTCGTTCTTAATGGACAAGCTGATAAGATATGCAAGTTGTAGAGGTCCATTTATAGACTCAAGCAAGCTTAAAGGAGCTGGAACATTTGTCTTGATAAGCCGTAAAAGAACTCAATTTTATCAAGAATGAAGATGAGCCGTGTGTTTACAAAAAGGTAAGTGGGAGTGTAGTGGCATTCTTCGTGTTGTATGTCAATGACATACTTCTCATCAAGAATGACATACCAAACTTGCGGTCAGTAAAGACTAGGTTATCCAAGTGCTTCTCCATGAAGGACTTAGGAGAAGCAGCCTACATCCTCAAAATAAAGATCTACAGTGATAGATCATGTAGGTTGCTTGGCCTAAGTCAGAGTACATACATAGATAATGTACTGATGAGATTCAATATGGAAGTGTCCAAGAAGGGACTTCTTCTGATGTCACATGTTGTCTATCTCTCTAAGGATATGTGTCCTAAATCACACGATGAGAGTGATAGAATGAAGAGGATCCCATATGCGTCAGCAATTGGATCCATCATGGATGCCATGTTGTATGCTCGGATTAGTGTCTCATGTGCATTAAGCACTTGCAGTAATGCCATGTTGTATGCTTGGATTGATGTCTCATGCGCATTAAGCATTTGTAGTAGATATCAATCAGATCCAAGTGAGCAATGCCATGTTGTGTACTCAAATTGATGTCTCATATGCATTAAGCACTTGTAGAAGATATTAATCAAATCTAAGTGAGCGACACTGGATGGGTGTCAAGGACATCTTTAAGTACTTGAAAAGGACTAAGGATATGTTCTTAGTTTATGGAGAGGAAGATGAGCTCATTATAAGAGGATACAGTGATGCTAGTTTCTAAACGGATAACGATGATTTTTGCTTGCAATCCAAGTTTGTATTTTGTCTCAATAGAGTTGCAGTGAGCCGTAAGAGCTTGAAGTAAAGTACTACAGCAGATTCTACAACGAATGCTAAGTAAATCACATTATCTAATGCAGCCATGTAGGCGGTTTGGATAAAGAAGTTCATTACTAAACTTGATGTGGTTCCAAACATTGTTGATCCAGTAAAGTTCTACTACGACAACAATGGAGCCATTTCTGTGGCTAAGGAACTACAGTCTCACCAATAATCCA
Organism: Pistacia integerrima; assembly: GCA_026225825.1. NCBI lineage: Eukaryota > Viridiplantae > Streptophyta > Magnoliopsida > Sapindales > Anacardiaceae > Pistacia > Pistacia integerrima. The sequence continues at coordinate 3,659,180 of CM047749.1, read as the reverse complement.
AACACTTAGTTTATTCAATCTGACTTAAGAAATCGATCAGATAAGGGTATGTGCAGATTTACAGAATACCTACTAACCCACTGTCGAAGTTTCTGTTGCAGCAGAAGCATGATGGGTGCTTATGGTCATTCGATGTAAAATACAGGAATGATTGGCCACAGTGCAAGTGGGAGATTGTTGTAGAAGGTAATGATTGTAAAATTGACTCTTTGCAATAATGTTTATTTATCAATAAAAGACATATTCTTCTATATCATGTAAATCATAATTGTGTACATTGATATATGTCCTTAGGATGGTAGAACCATGATGAGGGTATCAAGTGTTTCAAATCTTAATAGTGAGATGATCACATATAGTGGCCATTCTAGAAATGTCTGTGCCCCAATATTATTCTAACCAAGGACACATATTATATGGTAAGGCTATCATAGTGTTGAACGATCCTGACGAAAGATAGTGAGTGATCTCCTTTGTCAAAGTTGTTTGCCAACAACCTAGTGCAACACATGGGTGCTTGCTATAGGCAAGTTCACTAGATAGACCCACCAGAGGATTTCATATGGATGGTAACCCCAGTGTCTATGGAATAAATCCTCTAACGAATGGTGGTGCATGTGATCCTTAGACTTGAGATCACCAGAATGCCTTGTGCACTAATTGGTGTAGTTTGACACTAGCCCAACGTAGTTCTATTTAAAGCTATCAATACAGTAGTGATTGGCTACATCAAGGAGTATATCAAGACTATAGTGGATCGACAAAGGATTCATCACTCTCATGTATGGGAGAAGTTATCTCACAGTGCAATTTAGTGAATGGCAATGACACTAAAGTATAGACACAATGGGATTGAGTTGTTGCTCAATCTGATTTATTTATCTAGTCATTGGTCCAGTAACTGAATACAAAGATATCGAGAATAACTGTGGTTGACACTATTTTTGTACCTCAGCCTGGATGATATAACGTATGATGAAAGGATTTGATTGCATGTTAACCATATCGTTGATAGGTAGCTATTTTGCTGAATCCGAATCTATCGGGTGGCCATGATGCCTTGCTAGGGGCCAATTGATCTATGTGTAGTGAGACGATTAATTGGTGTTAATCGCGATACTACTCACTGCCAATATGATAAGTAGCCTATGGGTTACACACTTAGAAGATAATTTAAGAATCAATTTGTGTGAAAGGGGTATTTTCGTCTTTTAGGACAAAAAGGTATTTCGGTAATCTCATAGTGTAATTAAATTTGTTGAGGTTGTTGACTGTATTTAATTTTAATATTAAAATTAAAATTAGTGAGATTATATTTAAATATATGCGCGCATATATTTAAATGTATTATTATTATTAATTTTCATTATAATAATAATTAATTAAATTTAAAATACCATCAATGGGGCATTTGGTTGCAAGGGTGGATTAGGGTTGGAGCCCACGGCTATTCCTAAGTGGAATAGGGTTTTTAATTGTTGCACTATATAAGTGCAACTTAAAATTAAAAAGATATAACATTATTCAATAAAATAAAACCCTAGCCACCTACCCCAGTCTCTCTCTTACATTCTTCTTCATTAAGGGGAAAAGAAAAAATTATCTTCTTGATTCTTGAAGCCATCAAGTGGATCTGGCAAATCCCTTTTTGGTTCTCTAGATTTTCTTCGTGCAGTTCAACGTTCATGCAGTTCTACATTGAATCGGAAGCGAAATCGAATCAGGGATTTTTTAAAGAGCCTTCAAACGTACGTAAGTGAATCTGAATCCTTGTATGGATTTGCTGTTGATTTGATATTGTACAGATTTTATAATATATGTAAACAATATAATCGATACCCAGATTTTTAGGATTGAGTAATTGATCGATTTGTCTTTAAACTCTGATTTTTCTGTTGCACAAATCCGATCATTTACTTACAGAAGGACCACATGCACCACCATCTATAAGAGGATATGTTCCATAGACACTGGGTTTACCATCTCGTGTGGAATCCTCTAATGGGTCAGTCTAGTGTACTTACACAAGCAAGCACCCATGCGTTGCACCAAGTTGACCCCCACAACCTTGACATGTGAGATTTGTCACTACCTTTCGATAGGGTCGTTCAACACGATGATAGTCCCTCCATATAATCTGTGTCCTTTGTTAGATTTATACTATGACTATGGACAGTTTAAGAAAGGCCACCTTGTGCTCATAGGGTTCCCACAATTAAGATTTAAAACACTTAATTCCCTCGTCACTAGTTCCAACCTTTCTAAGGACATGTACTATTTTCTTTATGTGCAGTAAATAGATGCTACAGTATATGCTCATAAATAAGCGATGCCTTTTTTTCATTAATTTGAAATGAGTTTACAAGAGCTAAATCGTTGGCTCTAGTACACCTACTCTAACGATCTCCCACTTGCATTATAGCTAATCATTCATACATTTGATCCCATATGATGTTATGAACCTATCATGCTTTTACTGCAACAAAGCTTTCGTAAGCGAGTCTACGATGTTATCGTCAGTAGGTACTCTATCAATTTGTATGTCACCTCTCTTTACTATTTCTTGTATGAGATGGCATCGCTAGAGTATGTGCTTGGATCTTTGGTGAGCTCGTGGTTCTTTAGCCTGAGCTATGGCACCATTGCTTTTGCAGTAAAGCACAATTGGATCAACAATGCTTGGAACCACCTCTAGTTCGATCACAAATTTCTTGATCCAAATAACCTCTTTGGCCGCATCACCCAGTGTGATGTACTCGGCTTCCATTGTAGAATCTGCTGCAGTGCTTGGTTTTGAACTTTTCCAGCTAATTGTAGCCCTATTAAGACAGAACATGTAACTTGACTACGACCGATACTCATCCTTGTTAGTTTGAAAACTGGCATCACTTTATCCTCTTATAGTGAGGTCATCTTTTCCTCCATAGACCAAGAACATATCCTTAGTCCTTTAAGGTACTTAAGGATGTTCTTGACTGTTGTCTAATGTGTTTCACCTGGATCTGATTGATATCTACTACAAATGCTCAAGGCATATGAGACATCAATCCTAGTAAGCATATATTATGGATCCCCTCCAATCCTATCTCTCTCATCTTGTGTTTTAGGACATATATCCTTAAAAGATACACGCCATGTGACATTGGAAGATAACCTTTCTTTGAATCTTCCATACTGAATCTTTTCAGTGCTTTATCAATGTATGTACTTTGACTTAGGTCTAGTAACCTACGAGATCTATCACGATAGATCTATATACCGAGGATGTAGGTTGCTTCCCCTAAGTCCATCACCTAGAAGTACTTGGATAACCAAGTCTTTACTATTTTGCAAGTTTGGTATATCATTCCCAATGATCAATATGCCATCGACATGCAACACTAGGAATGCCAGTACATTCCCACTGATTTTCTTATATACACAAGGCTTGTCTTTGTTTTGTATACACTCAAATTCCTTTACAGATTTGTCAAAATGAATGTTCCAGCTCCTTGATGCTTGCTTGAGTCCATAAATGGATCTCTTCAACTTGCATACCTTCTCTGCTTGTCCATCAAGAACGAAACCATCAGGTTACATCATATAGACGTCCTCTTCAAGGTTTCCTTTCTGAAAAGCAGTTTTGACATCCATTTGCCAAATTGCATAGTCATGGTATGTAGCAATAGCTAGCTTAATCCTAATGGACTTTAGCGTTGCTATTGAAGAAAAAGTTTCATCATAGTCAATCCCATGCTTTTGTTTGAAAACTTTTGCTACCAATTGTGCTTTATAGGTTTGAACATTCCCATCCATGTCAATCTCCTTGTTGAAGACTCATTTATACCCTATGGGTTTGATTCCTTTAGGTGGATCCACCAAATCCCATACTTGGTTATGGTACATGGAGTCCATTTCAAATTTCATGGCATCAAGCCATTTTGCGAAATCTGGATTCGACAAAGCGTCGTTGTAGGTTTTGGGCTCATCATCTTGATAGACTAATATGTCGTCACTTTGAGTCACGAGAAAACCATACCTCTCGAGCTCATGACATATTCTCCCAGACCAATGTGGCTCTTGTGTCAGAGGTTCGCTTTATTCCACTCCCTATGGAGCGATCTCCTCATGATGCTCAACCATCTCTAATGGCACATCATCTTGTCCGTCGTTTGATGCATCTTGTGGCTTTAGAACTTCATTGAGTTCTACCTTTCTTACACCATCTTCTCTTTGAAGGAATTCCTTCTCTAAGAAGACTTCAGTTCGAGCAACAAAAACTTTCTACTCAGTTGGATTGTAGAAATAGTATCCCCTTGTTTGTTTAGGATACCCCACAAAGATACATTTCTCTGACTTTAAGGCAAGCATGTTCAAAGTCAATTTCTTGACATAAGCGTCATAACCGCAAACTCTTAGGCATCTTATCCATTGATTTCAATGGTACACAATTCAGTGTATATGTTGAAACCTCTAGGGCATAACCCTAGAACGATATGGGTAAATCTGTGAAACTCATCATTGATTGAACCATATCCAACAAGGTTCGATTCCTTCTCTCAGACACTCCATTGTGCTGAGTTGTGTAAGGAGGTGTGAGTTGAGATATAATCCCACATTCCTTAAGGTATGCATCAAACTCTGAGCTCAAGTATTCTCCTCCCCTGTCAGATCGGAGAACTTTAATATTCTTTCCCAGTTGATTTTGTACATTGTTCTTGAATTCTTTGAACTTGTCCAATGATTCAGATTTGTGTCTCATTAAGTAGACATATCCAAATCTACTGAGGTCATCAGCAAACATGATGAAGTAAGAATATTCACCTTTGGTTTGTACTGATAGCTGTCCACATACATCACTATGGATGATGCCTAACAGTTCCTTTGCCCTTTCACTGTGCCCAGTAAAAGTTGACTTGGTCATTTTACACTTGCATACCTCATAAGACTTGAAGTCAAATGGGTCCAAAACTCTGTCCTTATGGACTTTTGTAACGCACACATCATGGTATGTAGCTTTATGTATTCCTTAATACCCTTAGTTGAATTTTGTTAAAGGTATCTTGAACAAGTGTGAAGAAAATGCCTTAAAATTTTATTAAGGGTAAAATGGTCTTTTCACTCATAATTAGTTGAAAAAGTGGGGAGTGAAAAGAGATAGAATTTCATGGAGAAGTTAATAAAAATGAGGGCATTATTGTAGTTGACTAAGGGACTTAGATGGAATTTCATAGAAAGTGCAAGGGCAAAATGGGAAAGTAGAAGTAATGAATAGGATATTTTGAGTTCATTCTTGAAAACTCTATCATTCTCTACTCCCTCACACGCCACTTTCATCTCCAAATTCTCTCATTTTTGTATCGCCCAACTTGGAGATACATGATTTTAATTATGTGTTATAGCCCTTAGTTAAGTTTGTTAGAATTATTTTAAGAGAATATGAAGAAAATGCCTTAAACTTGTATTAAGGGTAAAATAGTCTTTTCACTCAAAATTAGTTAAAATTGTGGGGAGTGAAAAGAGATAGAATTTCATAGAGAATACAATAAAAATGAGGGCATTATGGTAATTGACTAAGGGACAAGGATGGAATTTCTAAAAAAGTGTAAGGGCAAAATGGGAAAGCATGTTTATAAAATAAGATGATAAGGGTTTGTAACCCTTATTTCCTTCATTCTACTACCACTCTCCTTCTCCATTTTCTCTCAAATTTTCATTCACTTGTCCAAGGAATTTGAGGGCTTTTGAGTAGATTTTCATAGGGTTTTAATTCTAGGCATCAAAAGGTAAGAATTCATGCTCTTTATCTATGATTTATTTGTGTAAAAGTTGAGTTCTTATGAAGTTTATGCTTAGGGTTAAGAGAATATTTGAATCCAACAATAGTAGAGAGCTTAGGAGAGACTACTCAAGCATAAGGTAAGTAAATTCCACTCAAAATCCAACTCAAGTTAAAGTTTAAGAAAATCAAGTGAGTAGAGATTTCCTTTAAATATGTATATGTTATGATTATTGAGAAATTGAGATGAGATTGATGATTATTTATGCTTGTTGTTGGATATATTTGAATATGAGAAGTATATGTGATGGTTTGATGATGGCTTGAAATTGGAGAATTGGAGAAATCTTTTGGGAGTGTTTGTGCCGTGTAGGTATGGAGATGATATAAAAGAGTTTTTCTCTCAATTTGGGTGGTTTAAGAAACCAATAGAATGATAATTAAATTAGGGTTTGTTCATGCACAATTATTGTTTGATGAAATGCCTAAGTGAAGTATGAGTTGGGTAGAAACCTTAATTTTATGTAACATTGCATATGTGCATTTCATAAGTGCATTTAAATAAGAAATTTTAAGCATGAGCCATCCATATGCATATAATTGTGTATGTGTAGAAACTTAAGAAAGAATGAAGAATAAAGAATAAAGAAAGAAAGAATAAAACACTCTAAGAATAAAGAGAAATGAAGATTATTAAAGAAGAGAAAAGAATAGGTTGTTATGATGCGGAACCGTGAGTGTTAAGAAGAAATTCCCAAATACACGCCACCTTAATTAAGTGGCATAAGAAGAAGAAGAATTGTACGACCCGTAAGAGTGTATGTGGATGAGGGTTGTACCGAGAAGAATTCCTACATGCACGCCACCTTAATTGAGTGGCCTAAGAAGAAAGAAGAAGTTGTACGGTCCGCAAGAGTGCATGTAGATGAGGACTGTACTCACTCGCACGGCCAAGGTTCCAAATCCATGCATCAACCGAGTCCGATCGGCAAAGAATAAGAAAAGAAAGAATGAGAAAGAGTAAGAAAAGAAAGAATGAGAAAGAATAAGAATGAGAAGGCTTGAACAAGCCAAGAAAAGAAAAGAAAAACAAGAAAGAAAAGAAAAGAAAAGAAAAACAAGAAAGAAAAGAAAAGAATAGAAAGAAAAAGAAAAGAAAAGAAATAGAAATAAGAAAGAAAAAGCATTTTATGCATTATTGCATATGCATTTTATTCATGCATATTGCCATGAATTTCATCATGGTTAGAAAGAATAGAAAGAATAAGAAAGAAAGAACAGAGAGAAGTAGAAAGAAAGAAAAGAACAGTGAGAGTTAGAAACAGAGAAAGAAACAAAGAAATAAAATAGAAGGAATTAAGTAAGAAAAGAACCTAAGAAGGAGAAGAGTCAAGGGATTTAATTACTGAGCATTTTTATGTTTACCCCATTGTTTTTCCATATTTTTGCAGCAAATAGGTGAGCAGCGGTCGAAAGGACGTCGACAAGCAGGGAGGATTGGCATCACTGCCCACTGTCGCTAAGTTGTTGTACTCGTTATTTTGATATATGTAAAGAATTATGTTTTGTAAGTAAAGAAAAATTTGGGCCCAACTATTTTCATTTACTAATTATGTATGTTTTTATTGTATATGTTCTAAAGTATACTAGTAGAAAGCAGTTATTACAATTTTCTTCATCAAATTTCCAAGGCAATTTAGAGAATTTTTGGTTGGATTTTGGTAGATATTCAATCCTAAGCATCCAAAGGTAAGAGTTCTTGCAATATGATGTGAGATTAATTTTTAAAGTGTTGAATTCTTATAGTTATATGGTTAGGGTTTAAGAAGAAGAGGCGATCTACCCAAAGAGAGAGTTTCTAGTGTGGAGCTACCCAAGATCAAGGTAAGTAAATCCAACCCTAAGTTTGATTGGAGTAAGTTTGTAGAGATTTGTACATGTATGCTTATGTTTTTGAGAAGTTTTGATGAGATTGATACTTGATGATAATTAAAATTCAGCCATGAGAATGTAGACTTTGCCTATATGGTGATTGATGGAAGTTTGGTTGAATTTAGAAAGAGTTTGAGTAGACTTTATGGAGTGTAGTTTCCCAGCCAGGTTTAGTGTTGATTTAATGGAGTTTTTCTCCAAATATTGGTGGCTTGAGAAAAAAGTAGAAGTGTAGCCAAATAGAGTTTGAGTATGCATGCAATTTGTTTGATGAAAATCCTAAAAGAAAACATGTTACCATGGTTGCCCTATCACAGCCGTGACCTTCTGAGTGATTTTTGGGCATCTTACCAATTTAACTAGGTTGAGACCTAAACATAAAAGTTGTAGCTATTTCTCTAAGCTTTAAAACGAGACCAAGATCATAGCAATCCAACGTGTATAACTTGAGATATGCCTTCTTGAATATGACCTGTGCAGAATGACTACCTCAAAATATTTTTTAGTCTAATAATCTATGATTGATTTCAAGTATGGGAATGTTGTTGGTAGAAAATACTAGTTCTCTAATGATATTTTTATACGCCATAATGCATTCTCACATTCTCACATTTGCATTTAGAAAGAATAGCAAAGAGTGAGCATAGTTCCATGCACATACACATGGATGAGAATAGTAAAGAATAAAGAAAAAGAAAGAAAAGAATTAATTGTAAAAAGATAAGAGAAGAGAAGGTTGTTGTGATGGGGAACGCATGAGTGACAGAGAAGAATAGTCCCACATACATGCCGCCTTCAGTGAGCGGCCTCAGAATCAGAAAGAATTAAGTTTACAGTTCGTTATAAGTGTATGTGGATGAGAACTGTACCAACATAATTTACCTACATGCACGCTGCCTTTAGTGAGCGGCCTCAAAATCAGAAAGAAGAGTTGTACAGTCCGATAGAAGTGCATGTAGATGAGGACTGTACCCACTCACATGGCCAGGGTTCTGAATCCACGCCTCAACCGAGTCTGATCGGCATAGAAAGAAAGAATAGAAAGAAAGAAAGAATAGAAAGAAAGAGTAGAACACAGAAAGAAAGAACAGAACAGAAAGAAAGAAAGAATAGAACACAGAAAGAAAGAACATAATAGAAAGAAGGAAGAGAAACTGAAAAGAGAAAAGAAATTGCATTCTTTATGTATTTATGCACATGCATCATGGCATTCATATTATTCAGAATTAGTTTCTTTAATTGTGCTTACATGTTAGTAAGTGAGAAACAAGAATAGAGAAAGAACAGAGAGAAGAACATAACAAGAATAGAGAAAGAACAGAGAGAAGAACATAACAAGAATAGAGAAAGAACAGAGAGAAAGAACAAAAAAAGAATAGAGATAGAACAGGAAAAATAATAGAGAAAGAATAGAAAATAACAGAGAAGAAGAGAGAAGTGTGATGTAAGGAAAGAATTTAGAATATGAGCAACTGAGATAGAAAGGTAGCATAGCGAGTTTACTTACTGAGCAATTAGTGTTCACCCCATTGTTTTCAATGTTTTTGAAGGTAGTAGATGAGATGCAGTCGCTTGGAATGTCAAGATGCGGAAGGGTCGGGCAACACTGCCGAGCTTCTTGAGAAATTTATTTACACTATGTATAGTTTTGTATATATAAAGAAAAATTGGGCCCATTATTTTATACTCATCTACATGTATATTTTCGTAATATACATATTTAGTGAGTTTTACTTTTTACTTTATGAGTATACTAGCTAGAGAGAGTCATTACACTTTTGCTATATGAGTCTGATTCACATGGCAAAGCCTACAATGCCATAGGTAAGTTTGATTAAAGCCATCAACCTTGGCTTTCTTATTCTCTAGATTGAAAATCTCATTATTATTTAACTCTAGAACATACAAACCATATGTAGTCTTGCAATTCCATATTGAATACCATTCAAACTAATTGACATCAATCCATTAGTTATCATATTAATATCCAATGTTGTCTAAAGCGGAGACATAAATAATATTTTTTGAAATTGAAGGAACATAAAAACAATTTACAAGTTCTAGTTTAGGGCCCGAAGGAAAACATAAATTATAATCCCCTATAGCTAATGCAACAACACGTCCTCGACTGAGCCGTCTACTCCGTTGCAGTCCATACACAGAAGTACAAATATGAGAACCACATCTTGTGTCAATAACCCACGGTGTAATAGGAGACATATTGATTTCAATCATGTACATACCTTTAGAAGAAGATGCAGGCTTCTTGTTTTTCTTGCTTGCTAGGAAGGCTTTGCAATGTTTCCTCCAGTAGCCAGGCTTGCTGACAAACTTCAGACTATCCTAAGGTTTGCATTTGAGCTTGGGTTTGGTGTTAGCCTCACCCTTACTCTTGTTCGCCCCTCATTAAGTGTTAGGGACTACTATCACTACTGGCTTCAACCTTTAACTCTACAGTCCTTAAACGAGCTCAAGGAGGAACCTCTCATTCATGCTCATGTTATATATGAATTGAGAATCTGGTAAGGACTAAAGCGACCGCCAAGTCACTGTCCAGACCAGAACCCAAAGTCTCAAATCTCTCGATATACCCAATCATGTTCAATAAATGAGGACCAATTTTGGCACCCTTATCCATCTTACTATTCCTTGATGATGTCATCACCTTGCTCTTGAGGCAGAGGCTGCCCAATGGTATAATTTTCTTTCAAACTAGTTAAGTCATAACCCATCACCATTAAGGAAAAAACTCTAATGATGATTAACCTCCCAAAGGTAGAAGTTGCTTCCTACAGGGGCAAGTGAGACCATGATGAATGATGGTTTGATTAATCCCATGGGATGGAAGGCTCAATTTATTTTTGACTTAATATCTTTTATAAGGGGTTCATGCTTTAATGTTCTCACCATTTTATTATCTTATTTAGCTTGTTATCGTTTGGCATTCAACTTTAGCATGCTTCTACAAATAAGATACTCCATAAACTGGTGTTGGTACATGGCCATTCTAACACCAATTTCCTCGAGCTTAGAGGAAGTTGGTAGGTCACCTTAGGTTTATTATTCTATTATAAAGAATAAAACATCTTTGGGATTCGTCATGCCTTCACCTCATCTTTGGGATTCTACTTTACATACAAATTCAAAGAAACCTTGAGTTACATTCGAGGGAATTTAGATTAGAAGAGAATTTACATTGAAGAATAGGAGGTAAGGCAGGACACACATGCCCTACTTAAAACAAACAAATCCCAAATAATAAAACCTAAGGTCTATGATCGAGTATCAAACACCATGCATAATAGACGCCAATCATATAAAGCATAAATTCAAATTTACCATATTTGGATTGTCGGGTAAATTTCACTTTACCCCCTTTAATTTCGTAGAGGTTTTATTGGTCCCTAAACTTCGTAAAATTATATGTAGTCCTTCTCTAGTTTGAAAAACAACTAAATAGTCCACAATAGCGACAACTTGTTCTTTTATTGATGGCTAAATGTAAAAGTTCAAAACGCTTTTCTCCATTCCCTAAAATACCCTTATCCCGTGGCAATAGGATAATTCCTCAACCCTCTAAATCCCACACAAAAGACTGCGAGGTTTATCCTCATCGATGGCAACAACCATTAAACCCTAGTAATTCAAAACGGGCCACTCCCACTAGGCCTACGTGCATAGTTCGAGGCCCATAAGTCTTAGGTCCTTGTCTTGTCGGGGCAAGGCATTTCCGCGTGCTCGCATGCATGGCAAGGGCTATTGCCAAGTGAGGTCGGTGCCATGCACTAAGGGGTAACGTGCATTGGTTCCTATGTTTGAGTATGGAGTGACCTCTTCTTGATGTTCCTCCATTACTGGTGGTACATCTGCATGTCTCTTATCAGTTATATCTTGTGGAGTCAAAACTTCACCTAGTTCGACCTTTCTACGACCTGTACTATTTTGGACAAATTCTTTTTCCAAGAATACCCTAGATCGAGCTACACAAACCTTTTGCCCTTCTGGTTGGTAGAAATAGTATCCCATGGTTTCCTTGGGATATCCCACAAAGATACATCTTTTAGATTTTGGGGCAAGCTTAGTTCTCGTCAATTTCTTGACATAAGCCATACAACCCCAAACTCTCAAATAAGACAACTTGGGCTTTCGCCCATTCCGTAGTTCATATGGAGTTTTATCCACTGATTTGGATGGCACACGGTTCAGTATGTGAATCGTAATCTCTAGGGCGTAGCCCTAGAATGATGCGGGTAGATCACCTAAACTCATCATTGAACGAACCATGTCAAGTAACATTCGATTCCTTCTTTCTGACACACCATTGTGTTATGGCATATAAAGAGGTATAAGTTGTGATACTACCCCACATTCCTTAAGGTATCCACCAAACTCCAAGCTCAAGTATTCACCACCTCGGTCCAATCGAAGGGCTTTAATACTCTTTCCAAGATTATTCTGTACTTTATTCCTGAACTCTTTCAACTTGTCAAACGATTCAGATTTATGTCTCATCAAATAGACATAACCATATCTATTGAAATCATCAGTAACTGTAATGAAGTATGAGTATTCTCCTCTTGCCTGAATTGTCATAGAACCACATACATCCCCATGGATGATCCCTAACAGTTCTATAGATCTTTCACTATTTCCAGTGAAAGGCGGCTTGGTAATCTTTCCTAGAAGGCATGAATCGCATACCTCATATGATTGAAAATCAAATGGGTCCAAGACTCCGTCCCTATGGAGTTTTGCTATGCAAGTTTGATTGACATGACCCAGCCTACAGTGCCAGAGGAATGTTTGGTTAAGATTGCCAATCTTGACTTTCTTAGTTTCAAGATTGAATATCCATTTACCCACATCTAGAACATATAAATGTAGCCTAGCATTTCCATAAAGAATGTCATTCAAGCTAAAAGACAACAATCCATTAGATATTCCAAAATGATATCCAAAATTGTCCAAAGTGGACACCGAAATAATATTCTTAGAAATGGAAGGTACATAATAACAATCCATAAGTTCTAAGATAAGGCCTGAGGGCAAAGATAACTGATAGACACCTACAGCTAGAGCAGCAGCTCTGGCCCCGTTCCCAACATGTAGGTCTACCTCCCCTCGGCTGAGCAATCTACTTTGCTGTAATCCCTGCAAATTAATACAAATGTGAGATGCACATCCTATGTCAATGACATGGCCTAACTAAAAACCAGTCTTCTCGAGCCTAGAGGAACCAGTGGGTAAACCTAGGGTCCTATACTAAACAATATAAATTCTTAAGTCTTCGAGAATGAACGTTGCTCCTTTGCTCCGTTAAGTGCATAATATTACAAATTTACAAGAGATTAAAATAAAACTATTCTAATTTACATTGATAAATTTGGAAACCTCCAGTTACATTCGAGAGGAGCGAGGTGAGAAAAGAATGTACAATAGAGATGAGAAAGATAGGGAACGTAGGCCCTATTATAAAATATACAAACATACATTCCAAAAAATTCAATTAAAACATACACCTTTAGGTCTAAGGCTCATGTAGCGGGCGGACACCATGCAATAACATACATAGAAGCATTGCATTCAAACAATCAAAAGCATATTTTGATTCAATGTAGATAATTACATATTACCCTTTAATAATTTGCAAAATTACATGTAGGTCTAATAGGTTTTAAACTTTGTAGTTTAGTCCTTGTTGACAAACTTAATCAATTGGGCCACCAGATTTTGGCAAATGTGCATGAACACACTTCAAATAATCCTCAAGTAAAATTGCATGCAACAACGAGCAATCATTAACCCAATCACAAATCATCAACAAATTTCATTAATCAATTTTAATTCAATTCAATCAAATCAAAATCAAACAAAAACATGTAATCAACAAATCACATTTTTAAATAAAAAATTAAACGTAATAATCAGATACCTCAGGCTCTGATACCACTATTAGGAATAATCAATAGAGAACGCAACATAAAATAAAATTTTTCGATTCAACCTTTGAACCCAAAAAATCTGGACATAGATTATTACATTTACATGCATTAAAACTTAATCCATTCAAGGATTAGATTATATACCAACGTTTGGAGGCTCCTTCACGTTTAATTTGTTGGTACTGTTCACTGTTCACATACTGCTCATTGTCACTGTTCATGAGACATTGTTCATAATACTATTCACCATCAGTGTTCACTGGTACTATTCATTGGCGCTATTCACCGACACTGTTCATGAAAGCTATTCACAGACACCATTCATTGATACTATTCACTGTTATTGTTCATAGGCACTGTTCATCAAAACATGATTTCTTCGCAATCAGATTCAAGAGTAGAATCATGTTTCAGTATTCACACAGAGAGCCTTGTAGATTAATCAAAGAAAATCTCAATTGTTAGAAAGGGAGTGAATGGCTACTAAGGTTTTTCTCTAAAAAATTCTCTCAATTTTATTTATTTATTTATTTTTTGATTGAATGAATTTAGTTCTTAAACCTAATTTTAAGTTGTCTTATATAGGCAACTTAGTACCCTATTCCAAATTGGAATAGGGTACTATTCTTTTCCTTGTTTGGTTTTAATCCTAAACCAAATATGAATAGTATAATTAGGTTTCTTAATAGCATTAATATATTAAATATATTACTCAACTAATTAGGAATTTTATTTTTCAACTAATATTAAGAATAAATATTTAATATTAATTAGGTAATTTATTTATTACACAATAAATACACATAGGTGCCTATAGTAATGACTTCTTTCTAACAGTATATTTTATAACATATACTATGAAAACATACATAATTAGCATATGAAAATAGTTAGGCCCAAATTTTTCTTTACATACAAAATATAATTCTTTACATATATCAAAATAACAAGTACAAAAACTTAGCAACGGTGGACAGTAATGCCAATTCTCTCCGCTTGTTGATGTCCTTCCGACCGCTGCTCACCTATTTCCTGCAAAAACATGGAAAAACAACGGGGTGAGCATAAAAATGCTCTGTAAGTAAATCCCTTAACTTTTCTTCTTCTTTGATTCTTTCCTTACTTAATTCTCTTCTTCTTTTCTTTTTGCTTTCTAATTCTCACCTTTGTTCTTTTCTTTCTTTCTAATTCTCTCTGTTTCTTTCTTTCTTTCTGTTCTTTCTTTCTTACTCTTTCTCTTCTTTCTCTTCTTGCTACTCTTCTATTCTTTCTAACCATAATAAAATTCATGGGAATATGCATAAATGAAATGCATATGCAATAATGCATAAAAATGCATTTTATTTCTTCTTTCTATTTCTTTTCTATTTCTTTTCTTTTCTTTTCTATTCTTTTCTTCTCTATTCTTTTCTTTTTCTTTCTATGCTTTTCTTTTATCTTCTTGTCTTGCTTGCCCAAGCTTTTCTTTTCTTTCTTGTTTCTTTTCTTTTCTTTTCTTGTTCAAGCTTTCTCATTCTTTCTTATTCTTTCTTTTCTTATTCTTTGTCGATCGGACTCGGTTGATGTATGCATTCGGAACCTTGGCTGTGTGAATGAGTACAGTCCTCATCTACATGCACTCTTGCAGACCATACAAATTCTTCTTTCTTCTTAGGCCACTCAATTAAGGTGACGTGCATGTAGGAATTCTTCTTGGTAAAACCCTCATCCACATACACTCTTACGGGTCGTACAATTCTTCTTCTTCTTATGCCACTCAATTAAGGTGACGTGTATGTGGGAATTTCTTCTTAACACTCACGGTTCCCCATCACACCAACCTATTCTTTTCTCTTCTTTAACACTTTTTCTTTCTTTAATTCTTCAATGCTTATTCTTTCTTTCTCTTTATTCTTAGAATGTTTATTCTTTAGTCTTTATTCTTTCTTAAGTTTCTACATATACACAATTATATGCATATGGATGGCTCATGCTTAAAATTTCTTAATTAAATGCACTTATGAAATGCACATATGCAATGTTGCATAAAATTAAGGTTTATACTCAACTCATACTTCTCTTAGGCATTTCATCAAATAATACTTGTGCATAAACAAACCCTAATGTAATTATCATTCTATTTGTTTCTTAAACCATCCAAATTGAGAGAAAAACTCTCTTGTAACTGATAAGAGCTTGAAAATACACATTTAGTTAGTGGTTTTTGGGGATTAATTGTGGGAAATTAGGCTTAATTTGGTAAAGTTGCTTAATATTTTCATAATTGCCTTTTACGGGATCACGGGTGTTTTTGAGTGTTTTTCAGGTTACTAATGTTTAAATGTTATGCTCGGATGAAGAATCATGTTGGCAACAGAATGAGTGATGAGTGGAAATAGACGGATCAAGAATCGGAGTTGAATTGAAGAAGTTATGGAAGTTGAAGGAAAGAGAAGACTCTAGATTACGTTCCAGCTTGCGTATGCCTCGATATTTTGAGAATATCCTGAGCTGTAGAACTTGGATTAAGAAGATTCTTGAATCGTTGGAAACTTGATTCAAAGGCCTACATTTAATATGTTTACCACGTTTCCAAATTTCATCTTTATCGGGTTCAAATATCACCATCTCTGAAGGACAGCGGAATGATGCGGGAAGGAGGCCATCAGCTACTGTGCTGCGGCACACTTTTTCCAGTAGCTACTGTGCCGTGGCACAGTGCCACAGCACAGTCATAAAACGTTAAAAACGCCTCTCTGTTTTTAGGTAGAAAGCTAAGGTTAAGAGTCCTATCCCTAATAGAATTGAAGGAAATAAAGCCCTAACCTTTGTGGGATATAAAATGAGGTCTTTTAACATTATTTTGGGGATTCTTTGGGTGAGAAGAAAGGGAGAAAAATCTGCAGAGAAGAGAAGTAACAGAAGTTCTGGAGCTTTGATTCACAATATAGAGAAGTTTTCCTTATTCTTTTCTTGTAAACTCATGATGAATGTTTTAATAAAGATGATTGTTTCTTTCATGTTTATTATGAACTAAGTTTATTCTCTAGGGCTAAGATGTAGCCCAATCTCTTAATTATGTATTGATCTTTGTTTGTTAATGTTTATTAAGAATTCTTCCTAAGTTTTACTATTATTCCTAATGCTTTTGATTCTTAAGGGCCCAAGAATTGAATGAACTAATGGACTAGGTTGAGATCGAGAGATGATACTTAGTTGGTCTACGGTAGTAAAACCATAGGTTGAGCAAATGCTAGAGATAGGTTACTGCGACTTGTGAGGTTTTGGTAAACTCCATAGAGCGTAATGATCTCCAATTGCTTAAATCTGATTAGAGATAATTCGGGTTAGTAATTAGGGGTTAATTTGATAATTGTTCGAGAGAAAGTATTGGATTAGGGAGTTTGACCTGTAGGAAGAGCTTAATAAAATTAGCATAAGAGATCGATAGATATGAATAAGAGTTGGTATGAAGTCTATGCCCTAGGTCTAGTCATCTTATTTTTACCCAAAGGTTTATTTTAATTATTCTCTTTTCAGTTTTATTTTTTTTAATTCAATTGTTTATTTAATTTAGGTTTTCCTTGATAAAATTTGGATTGATCAAATAGTAATAGGATAGTTTAATTGGTAATTGATAATAGTAATTCCCTTGGGTTTGATATGCGTATTTTATACACTTTATTACTTGCACAATTTCGTACACTTGCGAAAATCAACAAGTTTTTGGCGCCGTTGCCGAAGAATTGCTTTTATATTATCAATATCAATACAAGCTGTTGAGTTGCTAATTTGGTTTGTATTATATATTTTTTTAATTACTTTTGTTTTTAGTGCTTTAATTTTTAGTTCTATATTTTTAGTGTTGGACTGTACAGAGGAGTTAGTTCAATGGCTGATACAAGAGTTGAAGTTGTTCAAAGAGCATTGAAGGACTACTCCAGTCCTACTATCGAAGTGTGCTATTCTAGCATCAGGAGACCACCAATTCAAGCAAATAATTTCGACATAAAACCAGCAATTATTCAAATGATTCAGCAAATGGTCCAATTCGCTGGGTTGGCTAATGATGATCCCAACTTGCATATCGCCAATTTTCTAGAGTTGTGCGACACATTTAGGCATAATGGAGTCTCTGATGACGTAATTAGGCTAAGGCTTTTCCCATTCTCTCTTCGGGATAAAGCTAAGGCTTGGTTGATTTCTTTGCCATCTGGGAGCATCATGACATGGAACGAGTTAGCTCAAGCGTTCCTCACTAAATACTTTCCACCTGCCAAGTCTGCCAAGCTGAGAAGTGAGATTACCAATTTCTACCAACAAGACTTGGAGTCATTGTATGAAGCATGGGAAAGGTATAAAGATCTCTTACGGAGGTGCCCTCACCATGGTTTACCAATCTGGTCACAAGTGCAAACGTTCTACCAAGGGTTGCTGCCAACTATTCAAGCTATGATTGATGCTGCAAGTGGAGGAGCCTTGAACAATAAAACACCAGAGGAAGCATACAATCTGATTGAAGTGATAGCGAACAATAATTACATGTGGACTTCGGAGAGAACTCTAACAAGGAGGTCAGCGGGAGTGCACGAAGTTGATGGTTATACCGTGTTGGCTGCTCAACTTTCAAACATCCAAAAGCAATTAGGTAATGTGTTAAAAATAAATGCAATTGAATTTTCTTCTCTAACATGTGACCTTTGTGCAGGCATCCAAGGATTGACAAGAAGGGAACTCATTTGCTCAGCCTGAACAAGCCAATTACGTCAATAATTTCCAAAGGGGGCAAGGGAATCCATATTCCAATACATATAATCCAGCATGGAGGAAACACCCGAACTTTTCATGGAGCAACAACAATGAGCAAAAACAAGCTCCTGTTTTTCAACCTCAAAAGAAAAAATCTAATTTAGAGAATGTGTTGACCAAGTTCACTGAAGAGACAAGCAAGAGGTTTGAGAAGACTGACGCCCTAGTTCAAAATCAATCAGCCTCTATTCGGAACCTTGAGACTCAAATTGGGCAAATTCACAACATATTAGCGGGAAGAGTTCAAGGAACATTACCAAGTGATATTGAGGAAAGTCCAAAGGAGCAACTCAATGCTATCATGTTGAGAAGTGGTAAGGAGTTCAGGGAATCAAGCAAGAAAGAAGAAAAAAGGCAACAACTCGAAGTAGAAAAAGTGGACAGAAGTGACCATGCTGTGGCGGACGATGACACGACCCTCTTGTATCCTCACAGAGTGCAAAAACAAAGATTGGATAAGCAATTCAGTAAGTTTATGGACATTTTTAGAACTTTACATATTAACATTCCTTTTGTAGACATGTTGGAGCAAATGCCGAAGTACGCGAAGTTTCTGAAGGAGATTATCACCAAAAAGAGAAGATTCGAAGAACATGAGACGGTGATGATTACGGAAGAGTGTTGTGCATTGTTATTGAAGAAATTACTACAAAACCTCAGAGATCCAGGGAGTTTTAATATTCCTTGCCCAATTGGTAGTTTTTATTTTGATAAAGCTTTATGTGATTTAGGAGCTAGCATTAACTTGTTGCCATTTTCTATTTTCAGGAAACTTGGTTTAGGAGAGGTGAAGCCAACCACGATTCATCTTCAATTGGCGGATAGATCCATAACATATCCTAGGGGAGTGGTGGAGGATGTCCTAATAAAGGTAGACAAATTTATCTTTCTAGTAGATTTTGTAGTTCTTGATATGGTGGAAGACGAACAAGTGGAGTTCAATGTTTTTAAAACGATGAAATGTCTATCTGAGTTGGATACTTGCTTTGAGATTAGCATCCTTGATGACAAAGTAGTAGAAACCTTAGAAGAAAACTACCCTATCTCACCCCTAGAAAATTCTTTAGTCAACTCTAGGATTATGGACGCTGAATTTGAGAGGGTAGATGAACAACAATTGAAGCCTTATGTGTTTGGTGGATGGAAGGATAAAATGGCTTGGATTTTCCTAGATGATCCAGATTGAAGTATACGAAAGTTGAGCTTACGACTCTAATAAAGCGTTTCTTGGGAGGCAACCCAAGCTCTTTACTTT
The DNA here is from genome assembly GCA_026225825.1 of Pistacia integerrima. Taxonomy (NCBI): domain Eukaryota; kingdom Viridiplantae; phylum Streptophyta; class Magnoliopsida; order Sapindales; family Anacardiaceae; genus Pistacia; species Pistacia integerrima. The sequence continues at coordinate 3,639,505 of CM047749.1, read as the reverse complement.
AGTTTTGATTTTTGTTTTGAATTTATTCTAGATTTTTGTTTAATGTGTTAAGTTGTGATAATTTTGATTTGGTTTGATAGGTTAGTTGTTTATGTTTCACCCATAATTTTTGTTATGCACACTAAATTGGCCAAGAAAGGCACATAGTTTGTTTTCTTTTGACAAGATTCCTGATGACTATTGGATACAACAAACAATATGCATGGCTTCACAAGACTATCTCCACATAAATGTTATGCACGAAGGGTACTGTAGTTGTTCTCTTTACACATTGAGGACAATGTTCATCTCTAACGTTGGGGGTAAGGAATATTTTTTCAGCCAAATTTAGTTTCATTCGATGGACATCATTGAATATCTTTTGCTTTGAATTATCTCTTTAAAAGCTTTTGGGTGGAATTGTTTTAAGTGTTTTGTAGGGTCAAAGAGTTAATGTATTTTGTTTTGTTTTGGAACTCATACATAAGTCAATGATAAGACCATGATTGTGAATTTGTGACATTGAGATTTTATTAACTTTCGCGTAATGTGAAGATGATAGTAGATGACAATTGCATTTATTTATGACTCTCTTGGGAATGATTTTGATTGGTTGAATAATTCGGAAACTTAGAGACATTTTATATGTGTTTTTATGGGTAATAAATTTTTGTGAAAATTGTGCATAAACTCTAGAACTCATTTGATAATCCCTTGAGGCGAAATCCCAGAATCTGCATTACTTAGGATATGATTTAGACAATTTTCTTTGGAACGATTGAGTCTTTCAAGCCAACCTATATTATTTTATCCCTAGTCAACCCTTTGATCCTATATATACACTTGGTAAGCCTTATTTTTTTTGTTGTAAACCTACTATATCTCACCTTGACGATGAAGCCTAAAACACTTTCCGACCCATCCTATTGTGAGAGACTTAATTTAGGGTGACCTTATAAGAAAAACTCATGAAAAGAAGTGTGGTAGAAGAAAATGAATATATTTTTTGGACCACAACCTAAGTATGTGCAATGAGATAGGTTGGGGGTTGTGAAAACAAAAAAAAAAATGATGATAGTAGAAGCAAGGTAGGGTAGACGAATTTTGTTTTGAGTTACTATCTTCCTTTAAAAAAAAAAAAAAAAATGAAAAAAATTGTAGAAAAATAGGAAGAAGTAGCTTGGGAGAAGAACTTGAAATGAGGTACATTACATCAGGGTTTGTGCTAATATTGGAAGGAAGAGTTCAATCAATGTGAAAGGGTAAAGAATGAATGAGAAGGGAAGCAAGAAAGAGATTGTTCATGGTCATTTACTGTAAAATATTGAGTCTCTTACATTTTTTTAAAAATTCCTTTCCATTCTTTCATAAACCATTATCCTAGCCTAACGTTACAACCATGAAAAAGACCTAATGATCCGAGGTAGCGATTGGATTCTACATTAGTGGAGAGTGGTTTGAAAAGTGAGCCTATGGAGTTTGATTGCACATTTGTTTTTATTTTCGTACTTTGCCTATGGAAGCTATGCATAAAATGATTTGGGTTTTTGGATGAATGGTTTGTGAATGATTACGAGAGAGTCAATAACAAAAGTGTAGTTGTAATTCACTTATTCTTTGCATTTGCCTGTTGTTAATTATTCGATTTGTTCACATTGACACAATTTTTGAGACGATTATATGTATGGATCCTAAAATATTTGTTTGAGTCTTTAGTTTCTGAGTCTAGGTGAGGTTAGGTTTGGATGTTTGTGGGTATCATCGCTGGAAACCCTCACGAGACTATAACTTGTCCAACTAGGGCCGCCTAGGGGTTTAAAGGCCTGTTGCATATGCTAAATGCAACCGTGACAATCTACGGAAGTGATTTAGGATAGTTTAGATATAGACTTTATTTTGTTTGTGTTTTCAAGCTATTGTTCTGTCGCTTAGCTTGCTAGGGACTAGCAAGAAGCTGGTTGGGGGTTGTGATAAGAGCTTGAAAATACACATTTATTTAGTGGTTTTTGGTGATTAATTGTGGGAAATTAGGCTTAATTTGGTAAAGTTGCTTAATATTTTCATAATTGCCTTTTACGGGATCACGGGTGTTTTTGAGTGTTTTTTAGGTTACTAATGCTTAAATGTTATGCTCGGATGAAGAATCATGTTGGCAATGGAATGAGTGATGAGTGGAAACAAACAGATCAAGAATCGGAGTTTAATTGAAGAAGTTATGGAAGTTGAAGTAAAGAGAAGATTCTAGATTACGTTCCAGCTTGCGCATGCCTCGGTATTTTGAGAATATCTTGAGCTGTAGAACTCCGATTAAGACTATTATTAAACCTTTGGAAAGCTGATTCAAAAGCCTACATTTCATATGTTTACCACGTTTCCAAATTTCATTGTTATCAGGTTTAAATATCACCATCTCTAAAGGACAGCGGAATGATGCGGGAAGGAGGCCATCAGCTACTGTGTGCCACGGCACAGTCACGAAACTTTAAAAACGCCTCTCTGTTTTTAGGTAGAAAGCTAAGGTTAAGAGTCCTATCCCTAATAGAATTGAAGGAAATAAAGCCCTAACCTTTGTGAGATATAAAAGGAGGTCTTTTAACATTATTTTGGGGATTCTTTGGGTGAGAAGAAAGGGAGAAAAATCTGCAGAGAAGAGAAGTAACTGAAGTTCTGGAGCTTTGATTCACAATATAGAGAAGTTTTTCTTATTCTTTTCTTGTAAACTCATGATGAATATTTTAATAAATATGATTGTTTCTTTCATGTTTATTATGAACTAATTTTATTCTCTAGGGCTAAGATGTAGTCCAATCTCTTAATTATGTATTGATCTTTGTTTGTTAATGTTTATTAAGAATTCTTGCTAAGTTTTACTATTATTCCTAATGCTTTTGATTCTTAAGGGCTCAAGAATTGAATGAATTAATGAACTAATGGACTAGGTTGAGATCGAGAGATGATACTTAGTTGGTCTACGGTAGTAAAACCATAGGTTGAGCGAACGCTAGAGATAGGTTACCACGACTTGTGAGGTTTTGGTAAACTCCATAGAGCGTAATGATCTCCAATTGCTTAAATCTGATTAGAGATAATTCGGGTTAGTAATTAGGGGTTAATTTGATAATTGTTTGAGAGAAAGTTATTGGAAATTTAGGGAGTTTGACCTGTAGGAAGAGCTTAATAAAATTAGTATAGGAGATCGATATATATGAATAAGAGTTGGTGTGAAGTCTATGCCCTAGGTCTAGTCATCTTATTTTTACCCAAAGGTTTATTTTAATTATTCTCTTTTTAGTTTTCTTTTTTTTAATTCAATTGTTTATTTAATTTAGGTTTTCCTTGATAAAATTTGGATTGATCAAATAGTAATAGGATAGTTTAATTGGTAATTGATAATAGTAATTCTCTTGGGTTCAATATCCGTATTTTATACACTTTATTACTTGCACGATTTCGTACACTTGCGAAAATCAACAACAGTAACATCACCATACCTACACGGCAAAAGCACTCCCAAAAGCTTCTCCAATTCTTCCAATTTCAACCCATCATCAAACCATCACATACATTCCTCATATTCGAGTATATCCAACAACAAGTATAACTAATCATCCATCTCATCTCAATTTCTCAATAATCATAACATATGAATATTTAAAAGAAATCTCTACTCACTTGATTTTCTTAAACTTTAACTTGAGTTGGATTTTGAGTGGAATTTACTTACCTTATACTTGAGTAGTCTCTCCTAAGCTCTCTACTTTTGTTGGATTCATAAGAACTCAACTTTTACACAAATAAATCATAGATAAAGAGCATGAATTCTTACCTTTTGAAGCCTAAAATCAAAACCCTATGAAAAACCACTCAAAAGCCCTCAAAATCCTTGGAGGATTGAAAGAAAATTTGAGAGAAAATGGGGGAGGAGTGTGGCGGTGGAATGAAGAAAATAAGAGTTTCAAACCCTTAACACTTTAGTTTATAAACACACTTTCCCATTTTGCCCTTACTCTTTCTTAAAAATTCCATCTATGTCCCTTTAGTCAATTACCATAATGCCCTCATTTTTAATGCATTCTCTATGAAATTCTATCTCTTTTCACTCCCCACTTTTTGAACTAATTTTGAGTGAAAAGACCATTTTACCCTTAATGCAAGTTTAAGGCATTTTCTTCATATTCTCTTAAAATCACTTTAACAAAAATTAACTAAGGGCTATAAAAACATAAATTAAATCATGTACCTCCATGCTGGGCGTTACACCTACCCATGTAGAATTACCAAATTAACCTTGTCTTTGTGAAAAGACCAAAATACCCTTTAACCCTTCTTTAATTAGATATACATTCTGCAATCAACTCACCTTATTGGTGTGACTTGTATGCTCCCTATCATGTTGACAGTGAGAAATATCACGATTAACCACCAATTAATCGTCTTATTACTCACAAACCAAGATTGACCTCTAGCAAGACATCATAACCACCCAATAAGTAGAGATCAGTGAAGAATTGATATGGTTACCGTGCAATACAAATCCTTTCATCTAGTGTTATACCATTAGGTTGAAATATAGAAATAGTGTCAACTTCAGATGTTATCCTGATGTGTTAATATATGGTTATCAGATCAACGACCAAATTAAAATTGGATTAGGTGACAACTTAATCCTACTATTGCCATAAATTTGTGTCGTGTCCATTTAACCAAACTGTGCAGTGGGATAACTCTATCTTGCACCCATACTGATAGCCCTAAATAAGACTACATTAGGATAGTGTGAAACTACACTAATAGGTACACAAGACGTTCCGGTAACCTCAAGTCTAAGGATCACATACTATCAGAATTTAGGCTTTTCGCAACAAAATGTCACTATAAATATCAAAATTGTGACTATTTCTCTAATGTGATGAATTATGTGGGTCACTAGATTTGTCACATTAAACTCGTACTCTTAAATATACTATGACAAAAGAGCGTTTCGTCACCATAGCCTAATTATTTATTGTGACAATAATAATTTGTCACTTTAAACTAGTTTATTGTGGTAAATTATTTGTAACAATAGAAGACAATTTTTATCACTATAAGTAATATTTTATCACCATTGATTTACATTTAAAGACCAAATGATAAGTTTTATGACGACAAAATAATATATTATGATTTATGACAAAATCGTGAATAACGACTAAATTATTTTATCATAATTTTAATAATGACAGAAATTTATTTGTCATTGATTTTATTGCGACAACATTTATTTTGTCATATGTTTGTTTATATGACAATATTATTTTTCAAAAATTGTATAGTAACAAAAATAAATTTATAAAAAATTTAATAGCATGACAAACAATTTTTGATACAAATATTTTTACATGACAAATATTTTACTGTCAAAATAATATAAGCATGACAAAATTGTTTGTGATCTCAATAATGATAAAAATTATTAATGTCTATACTTTACAATATATATAATACTGAAATAGAAAAAAAAAAAAAAACGAAAGAAGAAAGGCTAGTAAGCAAAATGAAGGTAATTGCAACCATCATTATTTACATCATATATAATACCTAGATGATTGGAAAATTAACTATGAACAATAGTTAATACTTTCCAATCATTCAAAAAAAAATCTATCAACAAAAATCACTGTATATATCATCTTCAATTCCCATATGTGCATAGGCCATCAGATCATTCTCCCTTAAAAATGCATCCGAGGGAAAACACACATTTAACATAAACAACTATTGTTGGAGACACCCCCATCCATGCTAGTGATGACCAGTCCTGGAAACAGCCTTGTCCTTCAACGCCAGCTTCATGGTGATTAGAAGGTCAACAGGTATCTTAAGGACCATCAGGCACAACCCTGTTCCAATTATTAATATCTTTTGCAGTAGGAAATTGCAAAAATAATCCACTTTAAGATGAACTATATAGGTATAACAATAAGCGAAATTGGCTGGCAGAACATCAGCAAGTTGAAATGTAATTTGGCTTCAATTGGTGTACATTCAATAAGTTAGTACATGCAAAATATCAAGTTCAAATCAGGGATCTTTCAACCTCTAATGGCCCTACATATAAAACCTTGTTGTTGTATAGTCCCCATAGTATATATATATATATATGGCTAATCACCAGTTAAAGCCCATGGTCTATGCTCAATGGTAGAAAGAGACATCCCAGTCTGTGAAACTATTCTTACAAATGCCATATTCGTAGTCAAAGTTGGTGCACGCCAGCGATCACCAATCCCAAAAACAACCTTGTTCTTCAGTAAAAGTAACCTCTGCATCAGGACAAAAACTAAACGACTCTGAATTGTAAATTGGATCCAATTTTGAAGTTTAATGGATTACATTAGCACCATAAGCCACCGGCCACACAATCAAAAAGTAAAACTACATTTAATAATTACATTGAAACTTGAAAAAGTGTTAGATCCACACTAGTCAACAAAGTAAAAGGAAAAGCATCCTTGCTCTATTGATCAACATGGCAACCAATCAAGATTTCCAAAGAACTATTTCGATTCAAAGAAAAAAACACTAAAGAAATGCTAAGGGGAAAAGAGATCAAAAGGGTCCAATACTGTTTTTGCTCAAGGTTCAAGAATTAATGAAATATGCCTCAAAAGATTAAATCTTCCCCTTCCCAATTTACATTTGCAACTTAAACTCTGGGAGTTGAACACACATAAACACACTACAATAACAATTTACCAAACACCAAATTGGAAGTAAAAACAGAAAATTTTAAATATAAAATATATAGAAAAGAGAAATAAGAAATATTGAAAAGAATATCATGTTAGAAATTCAATTTCATTAAAAGTTTTACATTTAATTTTATAAATGTGGCATTCAGCAAACACTTCGAGTTACCAAAACAATAGTGACTTTGTAAGGTGTAGATCATATTGCGCATATAATTTCCTTTACCATGTTCTTTAGAGTTCATACAAGATTAATAAGACATCAAATATTAAAAACTTTCGAAAAAATAAACACAACCCAATACCCAACAAAGGAATTGTCTAATAAGCAACTTTAATGATAATAAACAACAAAGCACACAAAATGAAACAAATCTAGCAAGGGTTTTGGTTAAAACAAGACATGAAATGGTCACATGGAAAGAATTGATCAAACTATAGTACCGATAAATTTCAAAAGAATGAAGTGTTAGAGTAGATTCCCTAGAGCCAATCAATAATTGTAGAGTTGACTTTTTGTAATAATATTCATTGATCAATAAAATGCATTTTATTCTATATCGCGTAAATCATCATTGTACGTATTGATATATGTCCTTAGAATGGTAAAACCGTGACGAGGGCATCAAGTGTTTCAAATCTTGAGAGTGAGAACCCTATGAGCACATATGGTGGCCATTCTAGAAACGTCAGTGCCCCCTGATATTGTCGAAGTAAGGGCACAGATAATACGGTAAGACTATCACAGTGTTGAACGACCCTGTCAAAAGGTAGTGACTGATCTCACTTATCAAGGTTGTTTAGTGACAACCTGGTGCAACACATGGGTGCTTGCTGTAGGCAAGTTCACTGGAGTGACCCACCAAAGGATTCCATATGGATGGTAACCCCAGTGTCTATGGAAAAAATCTTCTAACAAATTGTGGTGCATGTGATCCTTAGACTTGAGATCACTAGAGCGCCTTGTGCACCGATTGGTGACAGCCTGGTGTAACACATGGGTGCTTGCTAGTGCAACACATGGGTGCTTGCTGTAGGAAAGTTCACTGGAGTGACCCACCCGAGGATTCCATATGGATGTTAACCCCAGTGTCTATGGAACAAATCCTCTAACGAATGGTGGTGCATGTGATCCCTAGACTTGAGATCACTGGAGCGCTTTGTGCATCGATTGGTGTAGGTTGACACTAGCCCATCGTAGTTCTATTTAGAGCTGTCAATACGATAGTGATTGGCTGCATCAAAGAGTGTATCAGGACTATGGTGGATCGACAGAGGATTCATCGCTCCTAGGTACGGGGGAAGTTATCTCACGGTGCAATTCAATAAATGGCAATGACACTAAAACTGTGGCCAAAGTGGGATTGAGTTATTGCTCTATCCAGTTTATAATTTCGGTCATTGGTCCAATAACTGAATACATACATATCGAGAGTAACTGAGGTTGACACTATTTCTGTGCCTCGGTCTCGTTAAGATAACAGATGATGAAAGGATTAGATTGTACGGTAACCATATCGTTGATAGGTAGCTACTTCGTTGAATCTGAATCTATCGGGTGGCCATGATGCCTTGCTAGGGGCAAATCTTAGTCTGTGTGTAGTGAGACGATTAATTGGTGTTAATCGTGATACTACACACTACCTGTATAATAAGAAGCCTAAAGGTCACACACATAGAAGATAATTTAAGAACCAGTTTATAAGAAGGGCGTTTTCATCTTTTTAAGCAAAAGGGTATTTTGGTAATCTCACTGATTAAATTTGATGAGGTCGTAGCCTTTATTTAATTTGATATTAAAATTAAATAAGTGAGATTACATTTAAATATGTGTTCGCATATATTTAAATAAATTATCATTATTGTTAAATGTTAATATATATATATTATTAGAGTAGATGCCTTAGAGCCAATCAATTATTGTAGAATTGACTCTTTGTAATAATGTTCATTGATCAATAAAAGGCATTTTATACTATATCGCGTAAATCATCATTGTATGTATTGATATATATCCTTAGAATAGTAGAACCGTGACGATGGTATCAAGTATTTCAAATCTTGATAGTGAGAACCCTATGAGCACAAATGGTGGCAATTATAGAAATGTCCGTAGCCCCAGTATTATTATGAAGTAAGGGCACAGATAATACTATAAGGCTATCATAGTGTTGAACAACCCTATCGAAAGGCAGTGAGTGATCTCACTTGTCAAGGTTGTTTGGTGACAACCTGGTGTAACAAATGGATGCTTGTTGTAGACAAGTTCACTGGACTGACTCACTAGAGGATTCCACATGGATGGTAACCCCAGTGTCTATGGAAAAAATCCTCTAATGAATGGTGGTGCATGTGATCCTTAGACTTGAGATCACCGGAGCGTCTTGTGCACCGATTGGCGTAGTTTGACACTAGCCTAACGCAATTCTATTTAGAGCTGTCAATACGGTGGTGATTGGCTACATCAAGGAGTGTATCAAGACTATGGTGGATAGACAAAGGATTCATCACTCCCGGGTACAGGAGAAGTTATCACACGGCGCAATTCAGTAAATGGCAATGACACTAAAACCGTGGCCATAATGGGATTGAGTTGTTGCTTTATCCAGTTTATAATTCCGGTCATTGGTCCAGTAACTGAATACACAATATCACGAGTAACCGAACGTTGACACTATTTCTATGCCTCGGTCTCGTCAAGATAACGGATGATGAAAGGATCAAATTGTGCGGTAACCATATCGTTGACAGGTAGCTACTTTGCTGAATTCGAATCTATAGGGTGGCCATGATGCCTTGCTAGGGGCCAATCTTAGTCTGTGTATAGTGAGACAATTAATTGGTGTTAATCGCGATACTATACACTACCGGTATGATGAGGTGCCTATGGGTCATACACATAGAAGATAATTTAAGACTCAGGAAGTAAGAAGGGTGTTTTCGTCTTTTTAGGTGAAAGGGTATTTTGGTAATTTCACAGTGCAATTAAATTTGCTAAGGTTATAGCTTTTATTTAATTTGTTAAAAAAATTAAATAAGTGAAATTACGTTTAAATATGTGTTCGCATATATTTAAATATATTATCATTATGGTTAAATGTTAATATATATATTAAATATATATTAGTTGATTTTAATTGAGATAATGATGAACTAAAATAAATATCTAATTGGGAGTGTTTGGAAACAAGGGGTGTTTGGGTTGGAGCGCAAGCCTATTCCATATGGGAATAGGGCAATTAAAATATCACTATAAAAGAAAAGTTTTAATTTAAAAAGGGTGAGAATTCATTAGTCATTCTTTTCATTGAAAAAGAAAAACCCACAGCCCCAAAACACTCTCTCCCACGCTAGTTTTAGTTTTGATTGAAAATCAAATACTCTTCATTTCCTTCTTTGTTCTGAAGGCTAAAGAGGATCTAGCAAATCCCTCTTTAGTTCCTTGTGATTATCTTCGTGTGGACTACATCGGTTCGATCCTACACTTGGGTCGGTAGCAAAATATGTTCAGAGAAAAAGTTGGAGGAGCCTCCAAACGTGCGTATGATTTCTTAAACTCTAAACTAATTTTATGCAGATTCTTGTTTTGATATAAACTGTAAATTTGTGCCCTGATCTTGGTTCTATGGAAGGATCTGTGTTGTTATTCATTTTTGTTTTCCACTGCCTCAATGGATCGTTTCCTAACATATATATATATATATATTAATTTAATTTAATTTAATTGAGATAATGATAATTAAAATAAAAATATCTAAATGGGGCTGTTTGGATACAAGGGGTGTTTGAGTTGGAGCCCAAGCCTATTCCATGATGGAATAGAGCAAAGTGTTCACTATATAAGTGCAACACTTTGTGAATTAATTAATTCATTAATTCAATCATTTTAGACTAAAATTCCAGCCCCCTTTTCTCTCTTCCCACGCTAGTTTTCCTTTTTGCTTGAATCAAATATTATTTGATTCCTTCTTAGTTCTTAAGGCTAAAGAGGATCTAGCAAATCCATCTTGCAAATCCATCTTTAGTTCCTTGAGGTTATCTTCGTGTGGACTACATTGGTTCGATCCTACTCTTGGGTCGGTAGCCAAATCCATTCAGAGACAAGTTGGAGGAGCTTCCAAACGTGCATATGATTTCTTAACTCTAGACTGAATTTTCTGAAGATTTTTTTTTAATGTATAAACTATAAATTTGTGCCCTGATCTTGGTTCTAAGGAACGATCTATGTTATAAATAATTTTTTTTTTCCGTTGCCATGACTTGATTGTTTCCTAACAGTGGTATCAAAGCCTAGGGTACCAGATTTTACAGTTTTTGTGAATGGTTGATTACATGTATTTGATTGATAACATGTTGCCTTGATGAATCTGCACAAAATCTGCCATGAAATCATGTTTTAAGAAATCAATTAATTGATTAATTTAATTTGTTGATGATATGCAATTTTAGTATATTTGGTTATGGATTTTTGTTGAAATCAGAAGTTAAGATTGATTACAAAATCCTTTTGGCATATTTTTGGTGGCTGGTTGAACTGATCTGATGCTACAGATCAGTGTGCTCGCCACGGTGATATAAACCATCATTGCAGCGTGCGTTGTTTGCTGTACTCGCTGATTGTAAAATCAGCACTCGCCCAACGTGATCGTTGATTGAATATCAATGCTCGTCGCGGTGATATAACTCATCGTCGTGGCAGTCGTAGTCTAAGGTGCGCGCTAACGAAAATCAGCGCTCGCCATGGCGATATAACTCATCGCCACGGCGTCGCACATGGTGCATGTACGCAATGCAAATCAGTACACGCTACGGCAATCTAATCCATCGCCGCAGTGAGCGCACTTTCGAGTGCATAGGGTCTAAAGTGAAAAGTTTCAAAACTTTTGGACCAAATGTAGATTTGCAAATTGTTAGGGGGTATTTAATAATTAACCCACCCAATTCAAAAATTGATTGTTTTTTAAATATATACCATGTACTTGTTTGTATATTGTACTTGTTTTTATATTGCATGGTGTCTGGTACATGAGCCTTAGACCTATGGTGAATGTTTTAAAATTTTTGGTATGTATGGTTGTCATTTATTAAATAGGGTCTGCGTGTCCTGCCTTTCTCCCTTTCTCGATGTACATTCTTTTCTCATCTCATTCCCCTCGAATGTAAATCGAGGTTTCTAAATTTATTGATGTAAAGAATTTTGTATTATTATTCTCACTGTAAATTTAGATTGATGTTTTTGTAATGTACTTGAAGACGGATCAAAGAAGAGACGATCATACTTGAAGACTCATGTAACGCCCCACTTGAGGTACGTAGTTATTGTTTCTTCTTTTGCTCTTATCTGAGTTGGTTTCTTGGTAATATTGTTTGGTTGACCTTTGATTGAGTGTTATGTTGAATACTTGCCCTGAAATTGGTTGAAAATAGAAGAAGTTCAGTATTCCATGATTCGCAGGGGCGAAGAATAATCTTCGCCGCTGCGAAGAGGTGTTAAAGCCACGGGGAAGCTACTGGACAGTTTCACCGTGGCGACAGAAGTTTCCTCGCCGCGGCGACAGGCCGACCAAAATGTTTGTTAAGTTTTAGATATTTTCTTCCCTAAGGGCAATTTGACCATTCTACCCCTAATTAGGAGGAAAAGTGGGGAGTAAAATGTAAGGAATTTTCATGGAGAATATGTTGCTATGGGGGTGTGTTTGTAATGAATCAAAGGATATAGATAGAATTCCCAAAGAAGAGTAAGGGCAAAATGGGAATGCTTGTGTATAAATTTCATTAAAAGGAATTAAGACATTACAAACCCTTCATTCTTCTTCTCCATCGCCACTCTCCTCTCTTAAAATCAACCTAAGGCATCCTAAGGTAAGGATTCTTGCTTTGGTTGTAAAGTCTTGTGAGTTTTTGTATATATTGAATATTGAGGGTTTTTGTTCTTTTGTCTAAGAGTAGAGAAAAAGTCAAGCAACCAAGTGAAAGGAAGAGTTAGTGAAATCTCTCCATAACAAGGTAAGTAAACCCCAACCCAAGTTGAGATTTGGGAATTTTCTTGATTAGGGTTTTGATAGCACTTATGTATGTATGTTATATACATGTTAGATGCCATGTTATTGAGGCTTAAATAGAGATTTCTAGTGCTTTGTGGTTGTTTATACATTGCAAATATAAGAAGTGACATGTGGGTTGGAAAGGTAGTTTGAGATTGAATTAAAGGATATTGAGAAATCCTTTTTGGAAGTGTCTTTCTTTGGCAGGAATTGTGGCTATGTGAGGGGGTTTCTCCCCATTTTGGATGGTTAGAGAAAGATTTAGAATTAGTGTTATAGTAGAGTTTTATGATGCACTTGAGTTGTTTGATGAAATGCCTAATAGAGGTTTGAGTATGAGTAGTGAACCTTAATTCTTGCAACATTGCATGTTGGCATTTCATAAGTGTATTAATGGAGATGAACCATCCATATGCATTATTTGTGCATTGAGAAGTGACCTAAGAAAGAGTAGGAAACTTTGTGTATGCACTTGCTCTATGAGTAGAGAACTTTGTGGATGCAACTACTCTAAGGGTAAAGAGAATGAGAAGTGCTAGAATAGAGTGAATGAGAAGAGTATTAGAAAGGGGTGAATGCTTTGTGATCATCACCCGACAGTTATGAGAATCGGGTTGATGCTTTGTGATCACCACCCGAATAGCCATTAGGTTGATGCTTTGTGATCATCACCCGATAGTTAGTAGAAACGGGTGGATGCTTTGTGATCATCACCCGGTTAGTTATTAGAGAAGGGGTTGATGCTTTGTGATCATCACCCGATATTTATTAGAGATGGGTTGATGCTTTGTGATCATCACTCGACAGTGATTAGGAACGGGTTAATGCTTGGTGATCGTTACCCGAAAGTAATGAGGAACGGGTAGGTGCTGTGTGGTCTCCACCCGATAGCTACGAAAACCGGGTAGGTGCTTCGTGATCCCCACTCGGTAGTCACTAAGAACGGGTTGGTGTTGTGTGAATCCCACCCGATAGTCATGAAGAGTGAGATGGTGCTTTGCAGAAACGCCTATCCTTATGCATTCCTGCAAGAAGATGAGGCCTACGACGTTTAGTAGGAAACAACAGAAAGTGTGAGGAAAGAATTAAGAGTAATACATACGGGGATAGACAGATAGAGGGTTTTACTTACTGAGCATCATTTTGTGCTCACCCCGTTATTTTCCTTTGTGGATGCAGGATCTAGGTGATGATGCAGTCGGAGGGGCGTCGACAAGCGAGGAGCAATAGCTACATTGTTTCCCCTGTTTTGTCTTTTAAAATGACTTTTTATAAACAATACTCTTTGTGTATAAAAGACATATGACTTATAATGAAAAGAAAGTTTTTGGGCCCAATTTTCTATGGTTATTCTGCATGCATTGTACTAGTTTACAGCAGTTGTTACAATCTAGCACATAAATTCCTTACTAAGTTCTTCCCTCCAGCAAAATCAGCAAAATTAAGAAATGATATCACATCATTTCTATAAGATGAGTCCGAGTCATTGTATGAGGCTTCGAAGAGATACAAGGAGTTAATGAGGAAATGCCCACACCATGGCTTGCCAGTTTGGCTTCAAGTCCAAACATTCTACAGTGGATTGATGGGTAATGTGCAAACCATGGTGGATGTAGATTCAAGAGGGGCCCTGCAGAATAAAACACCAGAAGAGGCCTATGAGTTACTTGAGGTTTTGGCAAGCAACAACTATCAAAGACCAAATGAGAGAGCAACACCAAGGAAATCTTCGGGTCTTCATGAAGGTGATGCCTTTACAGCCATCTCAGCCTAACTCACGGCACTTCAGAAATAGTTGGGAACTATGCAGGTAAACTCTATCCAAGCACCTCAACTAACGTGTGATTTTTGTGCAGGAAACCATGTGAGCAGGGAGTGTCAAGTTGGGAACACATTTGCTTCGTCATCTTTATCAACGGAGAAAGTGAATTACTTGGCAGGAAATCAGAGACAACTAAACAACCCATACTCTAACACATACAATCCAAGGTGGAGAAATCATCTAAATCTGGCTTAGGGAAATCAGAACCAGCAAAATAATCAATGGAACTAGAGGACAGTTCCGAATAACCAACCAGGGGTGACTAATCAACCGGGAGATCAAAGAGTGACAAAGTTGGAGGATATGTTTGGGAAATTTATGCAGGAGACCACAGGATTCATGAATGAGACGAGGACGAATTTTAGAAATCAAGGGGCGTCCATTCGGAATCTTGAGGTACAGATGGGCCAATTGGCAGAGAAACTAAATGAGAGACCTCAAGGTTCTTTACCAAGCAACACGGTGACTAACCCACGTAAGTAAGCAAATGCCATAATTTTGAGAAGTGGGACAGTTTTGGAAGAGGTAGATCAAACTACCAAGGAGGTTGAGCAAACTGGAAAGGGAGATTCGGATGAGGAAGTTGATGAAGAGATTGTTGCTGAAGAGAAACCAAGTGGTTTGGAGGAAGAGAAAAAGAAAAAGGATGAAAGGCAAAAGAAGAAGGAGAAATTGCCATTCCCCGAGATACCACCAGAGTTGGCACATCACACCCCACCCGTGCCTTTTCCTCAGAGATTGAAGACAAAGAATCAGGATAAGCAATTTTCAAAGTTTATTGAAATTTTTAAAAAATTGCATATGAACATTCCTTTTGCAGATGCATTGCAGCAGATGCCGAGCTATGCGAAGTTCCTTAAGGAAATCTTATCGAACAAAAGGAAGTTAGACGACGAGGAAACGGTGATGCTCACGGAGGAGTGTAGTGCCATCCTCCAAAAGAAGTTACCTCCAAAGCTCAAAAATCCAGGGAGTTTTACTATTCCTTGTATAATAGGAGATATTACATTTGATCGTGTTTTATGTGATCTAGGAGCTAGTATTAATTTGATGCCCTTTTTTATTTTCAGGAGATTGGGGATTGGTGAAGTGAAGCCAACGACCATGTCGTTGCAACTAGCGGATAGGTCAATAAAACACCCGAGGGGGATAGTAGAGGATGTATTGGTGAAGATGGGAAAGATAATTTATCCAGCAGATTTTGTGGTGTTGGACATGGAAGAGGATAAAGAAATTCCTCTGATTTTGGGCCGACCATTCTTGGCCACGGGGAGAGCACTTATTGATGTGTAGGAAGGAAAGTTACTGTTGAGAGTTCAAGAAGAAACAGTAACTTTCAATGTCTTTGAGGCGATGAAGTTTCCGGCTGAAACGGATTCATGTTTTAGTGTCGATGTGGTGGACAAATTGGTTGAGGAATCGATGGAAGAAAACACGCCACAATTACCTCTAGAAGCGTGTATAGCCAAATCAAAAATAGTAGAGGTAGAAGAGTCAACGAGTAATGATTGTGCTAGGATGTTAAAAGCACTTCAACCGATTGATGAGAGTCAAGATGTAGAATTTGAGGAGTTTGATTTTGACAAAGAGAAGGAGAAGGAAAAAAATGAAGAACCTCCAAAGCTTGAATTGAAACCTTTACCTTCCCACCTTAAATATGTTTATCTTGGAGACTCAGAAACTTTTCTGGTGATTATTAGTTCAGGTTTGAGTACATTAGAGGAAGAGCGATTGATTAGGGTGTTGAGGGAACATAAACTAGCAATTGGATGGACCATCTTGGACATTAGAGGAATCTCGCCATCATTTTGCATGCATAAGATACTCATGGAAGATGATTTTAAGCCTAGGGTGCAACCACAACGAAGATTGAATCCTTCGATGAAGGAAGTGGTGAGAAAGGAGGTGGTGAAACTCTTAGATGCGGGGATTATTTATCCTATATCCGATAGCCCATGGGTGAACCCAGTACAAGTAGTTCCGAAGAAGAGAGGTATCACGGTGGTAAAGAATGAGAGTAACGAGTTGATACCAATGAGGACGGTGACAGGCTGGAGAGTATGCATTGATTATCGTAAATTGAATGAGGCTACAAGGAAGGATCATTTTCCATTACCCTTCATTGATCAGATGTTGGAGAGGTTGGCAGGACATGCCTATTACTGTTTCCTGGATGGGTATTCAAGATATAACCAGATTGCCATCGCTCCTGAGGATCAAGAGAAGACTACATTCACTTACCCCTACAACACTTTTGCTTACCGAAGAATGCCTTTTGGGTTATGCAATGCACCAGCAACATTTCAAAGATGCATGATGTCAATCTTTGGAGACATGGTGGAACGGTTTATAGAAGTCTTCATGGATGACTTCTCAGTTTTTGGTTCATCATTTGATAGCTGTCTAACTAATCTTTCTTTTGTTTTGTAGCGATGTAAGGAGACGAACTTGGTACTCAATTGGGAGAAGTGTCACTTCATGGTCCAAGAGGGAATAGTGCTCGGGCATAGGATCTCCAAGGATGGAATAGAAGTTGATCGAGCAAAGACGGAAGTGATTGAGAAGCTGCCACCACCATCAAATGTCAAAGCAGTCCGAAGTTTCTTGGGGCATGCGGGGTTTTACAAACGCTTCATCAAGGATTTATCTAAGATTTCTAAACCCCTTTGCAATTTGTTGAATAAAGACGTTGTTTTTTACTTTAATGATGATTGCATGTATGCCTATCTAACTCTGAAAAAATTATTAGTATCTGCACCTATTATTGCAGTTCACAATTGGGGACTACCCTTCGAATTGATGTGTGATGCTAGTGATTTTGCTTTAGGGGTAGTTTTAGGACAGAGGAAAAACAAAGTGTTGCATGTAATTCAGTATGCTAGCAAAACACTCGTTGATGCACAATTGAATTACACCACCACTAAAAAAGAATTGTTAGCTGTAGTTTGTGCTTTTGACAAGTTTCGTTCTTACTTTTTAGGTGCCAAGGTGATCGTCTACACGGACCATTCAGCACTCAAGCACCTATTGGCAAAGCAAGAAGCAAAACCTCGGCTGATAAGATGGATTTTACTACTTCAAGAGTTTGAGTTGGAAATTCGAGACAAGAAGGGGTCGGAAAATGTGGTGGCTGATCACTTGTTGAGAATTGAGAGACCAAACAACGGAAATGAGGAGGAAATGCCAATTACAGAAACATTTTTGGATGAGAAGTTGATGAGAGTGGAAGAAGCACCATGATATGCGGATTTTGCAAACTATTTGTCATCAAGGGTGCTCCCAAGTGGTATGACGTACCACCAAAAGGGAAAATTCTTCTCAGATTTAAAGTACTACTTTTGGGAAGAACTGTTCTTATACAGACATTGTACTGATCAGATGATACGGAGATGTGTCCCGGGGAAGGAGATGGAAAGCATTCTACGACATTGTCATGAGAAGGAAATAGGTGGCCATTTTAAGGGAGCTAGAACAGCAGCCAAGGTTTTACAATCGGGGTTTTATTGGCCAACCCTTTTTAAGGATTCCTTCAGGATGATTCAAGAATGTGACCAATGTCAACGGATGGGTAATATTTCAAAAAGAGATGAGATGCCGTTGAACAACATCCTAGTGGGTGAACTTTTTGATGTGTGGGGGATTGATTTCATGGGTCCTTTCCCAAGTTCTTTTAGGAACACATTTATCTTGGTATCGGTGGATTACATGTCGAAGTGGGTTGAGGTAGTTGCATTGCCGACTAATGATGCTATGGTAGTGATTAAGTTTGTGAGAAAGAATATTTTCTCAAGGTTTGGGGTATCACGGGCAATCATTAGTGATGAAGGATCTCACTTTTGCAATAGGCAAATGGATGCACTGTTGAGTAAGTATGGAGTGACACATAGAGTTGCAACACCTTACCATCCGCAAATGAGCGGGCAAGTGGAGCTGTCGAATAGAGAACTCAAGGGGATTTTAGAAAAGACAGTTAATGCATCTAGGAAAGATTGGTCACGGAAGCTGGATGATGCGCTTTGGGCATACTGAACCGCTTTTAAGACTCCGATTGGTATGTCTCCATTTAGGATGGTTTATGGGAAAGCATGCCACTTGCCGGTAGAACTCGAGCATAAAGCATATTGGGCAGTCAAACAGCTAAACATGGACTTGAAAGCTGCTGGAGAAGAAAGGATATTGACTTTGAATGAACTCGATGAGTTTCGTCTCGATGCATATGAGAATGCTTGGATTTATAAGGAGAAGACAAAAAGGTGGCATGACAAGCATATCCAGAAGAAGTTTGAAGTTGGGCAGAAAGTGTTGTTGTTCAATTCTAAACTTAGGTTTTTCCCCGGAAAATTAAAGTCTAGATGGTCCGGACAGTTCACAGTGACAAGAGTTCATCCATACGGAGCGGTGGAAGTGTCACATGAAGAAAAGGGCACCTTTACAGTAAATGGACAGAGATTGAAGCCCTACATAGTTGGGATGATGAGTTGCAATTCCATCCCAATCCGGCTTGACATCCCAACTTGAAGGATTGACAGAGTCGAGCTATCGACTATAAACAAGCGCTTCTTGGGAGGCAACCCAAGAGTTTTTAATTATTTGTTTTTCATTTCGTTGTGTTTGAATTTGTTTGAATTCTTTATGATTTTGAATGATTTTTTATTGGTTTGTTTTTGGGTGTTTCAGGTGAAATTTTCAGAGAAGGAAAGGACACAAAATGCTCCAGACTTCGCCGGGGCGAAGAAGTTTTCTTCGTCGCAACGAAGCAATCGAAACACAAAAAGGTCAACTCCTGGAAGTTTTCGCCTCGACGAAGGAATTGTCTTCGCCGCGGCGAAGAAAGTAGGATAAATTTTTGGAAAATTTTCTAAGGCATTGTCGTTGCGGCAAAGAAAATTCTTCACTGAGGAGAGTTGCCTCTGTATGTTTTCGCCCCGGCGAAGAATGTTTCTTCGCCATGACGAAACCTGGGTATTTTTAGGGTTCATGCACGAAGAACGTCGCCGCGGCGACAGTACTTTTCTATAAATACCCACTCTTCCTTTTCATTCTTCACGAAACTTTTCATTTTCACTTGAGAGAAAAATTTTCAAAATTCAATCTTTTGCCTTCCAAGTGCTTTTCCAACCAAAATTCTTACTCCCTAACCTTCCTAAACACCAAAACAACCCATTTCAACAACAATTTTCGCGAAAATTTCACAAAAATTTTTGGATAAAAAATTTGGGGTTTTTCAATCTGGGCTGTTTTTGGTTCAATTGGTGGTGAATACTCTTTCATATTAGTAAGATCTCGAATACCTAAAGCTTTTTATCGCACAATTTCAAGTTTTTAATTGTAGATCTGCAAATTTTTGTTGCGATTGAGTTGTGGAATTTGGGTGATTTTGAGCGTTGATTTTGTTAGTGGAAGAGTAGTTCGTGCTTTGGGTGATTGTGAGGAGTGTGGGTTTTCGAAAAATTGAAGTGTTTGTGTGGATTTGAAAAATTTGTAGTTTGGGGGTAAAGGGCAATTTTTTGGAAGTGTTATTGTTTTTGCAGGATTTAATTGGTTGTGTAGAACAACTAGGTTTGAATTGTTGGGATATCATTTTTGAGTGAACTTAAATTGTGAACAATGCCTACCAAAATTAAGCATCCATACAAGGGTAAGGGTAAGGCCAAAGGAAAGAATGTTGACAATCGTTTTGTTAATGAGGAAGCCCGTAAACGGTATGAGGGGGCGATCCAAACAAAGGATAAGGATATTATTCCTGTGCGCGAATTGATAGTGAGTCAGTCCTTGGACTGGAGTAGAGGGAGACGTTGGGAGATGTTTATGAGTGCTCCTGCACAACCGGCTGTAGAGCCGCTAGTAAGGGAGTTATATGCCAATCTCCCGGATTGTCAGGAAGGTACAATTTTAGTAAGAGGGGTTGACGTGCCATTTACGGTAAAGGAGATCAATGAATTCTATAATCTGAATGAGATTTTCCATGATGAGTACGTACAGTTTAAGAGATCACGGTTGGAGGACAATATCATCCTTCCGGTCATTGCAAAACCGGATGCAGATTGGGCAGTATCGAAGAAACAGAAGAAGACTTTCAAGGGAACTCGGATTGACAGGATGGCTCGACTGTGGCAATATTTTGTCAGTGCGAAAATGATGCCAGAATCGCACTACAGCATAGTTACTCACGAGAAGGCAGTATTGCTTTACGCTATTGCCACAGGGAAGAGAATCGATGTGGGAGACATGATCCGGAACAACATTAAGCTAGCCTCCAAACCAGGGCGAACAAGTTACAGTTTCCCACATCTCATCACAGCATTATGCCTTAGAGCTAGAGTCGAGGTTCAGGATGACGAGCACTGTATTCATGTTACCCCAATTTTAGACTCAGAGTATTATAGGAAGCACCTTGATCGTCCAGAAGCTACGCAACCAAGAGCACGGGCAAAAAGGCAGAGAACAAGCTCCACAGCAACACAGAAAGAGATGATGCAGCAGATGATGGGTATGATGCAACGGATGACAAATCGTTAGGATTGGTTTGTTGAGCAGACCCACATGATGTATGAGATGCAGAAGAATAGCTTTAAAGAGCTCAATGTTGACACTTTAGCATACCAATGGGCCGACTAGGACTCAGATGCGTGGATGGGCTCCAAGGAAGAAGAGGAAGATGAAGAAGATGAGGAAGAAGAAGAATGAGCCGGAGCACCTGTTTTTGTTTGTCTTTATGTTTATTTTTTTATTTTGTTGTTCATTTTAAACATTAAACTCGGTTTTATTTCTGTTTTGGATTTTGTTTAGTTGTGTTGGTTGTTTCTGTTAATTTGTAGTTGTTGAAAGGACAAGATTAGATTGTAATATTTTCAAGTTAGTTTGTGAATTTGTGCTAACACAAGGGACACCACAGTTTCAATTGTTTTGACAGATTTTGGGTGATTAAAAGTCCGAGACCGGGTGTTCATTGTGGAGTGACACTTCACGGATTAACCAGGGAGCCTTCTCATACTTTTGTTTTTTATTTTCTATTCCTGATTTTTGCATAATGGAACATTGGGGACAATGTCAAATTTAGTTTGGGTGTAGGAAATGGAAATAAAACCTAGTTTAAGGGTATATTGGCTGGAAACTAGAACCCGCCTTAAAAACTGCATAACAGTACTTGGCAACCTCTGGTTTAACAACGCCACGTACACCTTAAACGAAACAAAAAAAAATTTAATTTTCTTCTTTAGTTTGATTGTTTTTGCCGATGATGAATTGTATAAATCAATGATGAGAATAGGGTTGTTGCATTTTTATTGTTGAGAAATGTTAAGCATTGCTTCAAGTTTATGTTTATTGACTGGATTTTGATTGAGGTTTGTTGAGTGGTTCAACCACAATTTTCATTTATTTCGGCATACTTAGATTCATTTTATGTGGTTAGGTAAAGTTTGATAATGTTGGTGGACTCTAGAACATAGTAGAGAAGTGCTTGAGGCGAAATTCTAAGATTAGACATGGTTGAGAAGATGATTTAGGCATTTTTCGAAACGTTTGAGCCTTTATTTCTGGCCGATAGACGTTTAGGCATTTTTCGAAACGTTTGAGCCTTTCTAGCCGACCCATGAATGAAATTGTCCCTAGTCACCCATTTGAGCTGTTTAAATTTTATTGCTTTATTTTCTTGGAAAACAACAAAATTGTCCAATCCTTATACTCTAAACACTTTATCGTACCCTTAGGAGAATTCGGTCCTAATGCAAACGAAAGAGTTTACGAATGAGCCAAACGAATAGTTTGGGGGTTGGGAGAAGAGGAATAAAAAAAAAAGAGGTAGTCACCTCAATTCAATGGAATTGTTGTATTTTAAAAAAATAAAAATAAAAAAAACGATCTCAGTTAAGGGTTTAATGGGTATACGACGAAACCGTAACCTTCCCGCCTTAAAAACTGCCTGGCAGTATTTGACAACCTCTGGTATAACAACGCCACGTACACCTTAAACGAAATTCCCCCACATTTATGGTTCCCGAAATAAGAAAAATACAAGTTTGAGGGTTGCAAATTAGTGGACATTTCAATTGGTGGGTAAGAAGAGGTGGAGTTCGATTTGATGTCAGTTTTTGCATTAGGAAAACTGAGTTTTCTTACTTTTTTTTACTATCCTTTTTCTTGGAACCCACTACCCAAGCCTAACGTTACAAGCTTTTAAAGACCTTTTGATTCTTATCTTTGTCTAGTCCTCATTAGTGGAGAGTAGTTCGATATTTAGGATTATGGAGTCTGCCACCATTTGATAAACTTTACATTTCTGCATAAAATAATCCGGGAAGTTGGAATGTGGATTGAAGTGGGGATCACCTACTTGGTGAACTGATTGAGGAAGATAGTCGATATAGCTTATAACTTCTTAGAGTGTTGAACATTTCCTGATAATAATTTTTCAACAACTTTTAAGACTTGTGTAAATTCTAGGCAATTCGTTTGTTGAATGTGAGTCTTGTTGGTTTTTGTTCATTTTTCAGTTTTGATGTGTGTGTGTTTGTGTTTTTGTTAGTAGTTGTTGTTTTGTTCCCTTTAGTTTTGTACCGTATGCTCGGGGACGAGCATATGTTTAGTTTGGGGGTATTTGATAATCCATGGATTATACCGATTTCATTAGACTTTTTAGTCGGATTTCAGGTACTTTCTAGTTCATTTTAACCAGAATTGTTGCTTAATTCTTTACATTTCGTGTTTTAGGTTAAAATGGACATTTTGAGCAAATAAGGACAAAATTGGAAATTCTGAACTCAGAAGTAAGCGGATCTCAGAAGTTGGGAGAGTTAGACGAGAATAAAGCACTATGAAGCTCGCTTCCAAGGGAGAACATTGAAGATCGGAGAATCAAACGAAGATGCAAGCAGAGTGGCAGTTCTGTAATTTACAAAACTTTTCAAGAAGCTTCACCGTGGCGAAGACTTATTCTTCGCCGCGGCGAATCTACGTTCTGAACATGTCTGCTTCTCTCTTCGCCGATGCGACGGTCATAAATTCCAGTTTTGCAAAACGCACAGTTTTACTTTGTGCGTGTTTTTCAGGGGAATTTGGACGAGGTATAAAAGAGAACACTTAGCCTTTTTCCAAAGAGGTCGAATAGGGTTAGAGCAGCATTTTATATTTTCTTAGAGTTGATTTTGAGAAATTGTGAGGTTGAACAAGGGTTAAGATTCGATTTCAAACCAAAGGATTCATCATTTTGGGGAGATTTCTTTTCTTTTCTTTTATTTTCATTATGTTGAACTTTAATATTTTCGTTTCTTTCAATTGTGCTGTTGATTTAGCCTTGAACTAACCCATTTTGGGTTAGGGTTTTGATTGTAATTCGGATTTTAATGGGTTAAGTGATTTATTGTTTTATTTTCATTTGATTATGCTTGGATTGTGTGTTTACTCTGAATTTTTAATGCTTGTATGTGATGAACATGGTGAGATTGAGAAATGAATCATGTTAGGCTTCTTAGGTAATCACCATTGTAGTATTGGATGCTAGAGATAGATTCAAAAATCAATGAAATCATTGTAAGATTCTTATGCTTAATGAGCTTGGATTTGTTAACTTTCAAAATATTGGTTGCGGAAAGTTGATAAGGAAGAGTAGGGAAACATAGCCTGAGAAGGTATGTTTAACACTTAGGAGAGTTCGATTTACAATCAATGCATATGAGTATGAATTTAGTTTAATTTATAGGTTTTACCCATAAAATCCGAATGAAGTCAAAACCCTACCCGTTTTACTTGAATTAATTTCTATCCGTGTTTTTTTCATCTCGCATTCATCGTAAATTTTAGTTTAAAATTTATTGTTCAGTCTTAATTAGAAATAGCTCCAATTAATCCAAAGGAATCGATTGCTCCAACTTTAGAATAGTAGGAAACTTAGTGCTTAGCTAACAATCCTCGTGGGAACGATACTCACTCATCATTATATTACTTGTGCGATTAGTATACTTGCTACATATTACATGTTGTAGGAAACACGCATCATTGGGTACCCTCTAAGCATTCCATTAGGATGGAGAATTAGAGAATTCACGCCTGGAAGGTTGTGTAGTTTAAAACGTAAATCCTGGTTACAAACGTGTACTATATGAAAATAAATAAATAAAAGCTTCTCCTCTCATTTACCTTACTTTCTTAATCAACTTGTCAAAATATGACTATATATGAAAAATATGGTTTAAAGAAAACAACTACATCAATTGTTTAATAGCAGAAGCAAATATAAAATATGTCCCATCATTTATAAGCAAAATATATTTATTATTTCATAAAACTTAGATTATAGACATTAAACTATATACATTAAATTCAAAAGCAACATCCTTTATATAGCATCATAAGTTTAATTACAACAAAAGTTAACTTGCATGCCGCCAAGCCTCTTTGACTGCCGCTCACCGTTACCGCTTTATCCATTACCTGCAAAACATGGAAACTAGGGAAATGAGTGCTAATTACTCAGTAAGGGTATCGATCATTTAACCCTATGTAACATTCTTAAACTTAGGAAGCATCTTATTTACTTGTACATGAACCAAACATTAATAACATAAAAGTAATATAACATAGCATATTCAATCCATATCATATTGCAACATATAATTCATGTAATGCTTTCCTTCAACATACATGAATAATGCACATCAATGCCGTGCATGTATAAATACATTTTTCTTTGAAAACCTTTTTACTGTCTGCCAATCGGATTAAGTTGAGGCATGGATTACAGAACCTTTGGCCAATGAGCTAACCTTAACTTATAACACAGTCCCCATGGTCATGCATGCTATGGACTGTTCATTTCTTTTGGTCTAGACATGTGCATGAGTGAGCTCAGGTTCCCCATAATATGCCAACAGCTTCCATAAAATTTACAAATCATTTTCTTCACAAAAATGCATGTCTATGTACCTTGGAAACATTTTGTTCAAACTTGGGATCAAGTCCCCCTTTTTTTCATCATTAATATGCTTGACATGCTTCATTCTTTAAAAACATACACTTTCCATATGTAAACATATCATTTCATCATGACCATTTTGTGGATGCATAACAAATTCATAGAAACATATCATACTTAGGCTTGTTTATACATACACAAGCTCATAATTAGGTAATACATAACATATTACACATAACCTCCATGGTCATTCATTACATCAAATATATAATTCATACAATCATTAAATAATCATAAATATCACTCATTCAAACATGCTTCAAAACCCTTTAAGCATCATTTCCATACTTGGAATCAATCATAGATTAATAGGCTAAAAATAAATTAAGAAATTGGAAGCACTTTTGAGATAGTCATTCTGCACAGGTCAGATTCAAGAAGGCATATCTCGAGTTATACACATTAGATTGATATGATCTTGGTCTTGTTTTAAAGATTAGAGAAAGGGATACAACTTTTATGTTTAGGTCTCAACCCAGTTCGATAGGTAATTTGCCCAAAAATCACTCAAAAGGCCACGGATTTAACAGGGCAACCATGGTAACATGCCTATTTTAAGCCTTTTCCATACCTATTTACCTCCACTTACTCCCTAACCTTTTGTAACGCCCCGCTTGAGGTACGTTGTTATTGTTTCCTCTTTCGCCCTTAATCGAGTTGGTTTTTGTTATTATTGTTTGATTGAGTGTTGTGTTGAATGGTTGCCCACGAAATTGGTTGAAAACGAAGGATTTGATGCCGTGCTTCAGGGCGAAGAAGAATCTTCGCGCGGCCGAAGAGGTTGAAGCCTCGGGGAAGGCTGGCTTGGACAGGTTTCGCCGCGGCGACAGAAGTTTCTTCGCCGCGGCGACAACCCGATTAAATTGTTGATTGAGTTTTAGATATTTTCTTCCTTAAGGGCAATTTGACCTTTCTACCCCTAATTAGCAGGAAAAGTGGGGAGTTAATTGTAAGGATTTTTCATGGAGAATGTGTTGATATGGGGGTGAGTTTGTAATGAATCAAAGGATATGGATGGAATTCCCAAAGAAGAATAAGGGCAAAATGGGAATGAATGTGTTAATATTTCATTAAAAGGAATTAGAATCAAAGGAACCCCTCATTTCTTCTTCTCAAACGTGACTCTTCATTTCTTCTCCTCTCAATTTCTCTTTTCTTTTGATCAAGGTTTTTCAAGGGATTTTTGAAGGGATTTGAGGTAGAAAAGCAACCTAAGGCTTCCTAAGGTAAGGATCTCTACTTAAGTTGTGTGATTTGGGAGTTTTAACCCATATTGAAATTTGAGGGTTTTCCTTCTTTTGGTTAAGATTAGAGGAAAAGTCAAGCTAAGCAAGAGAAAGGAAGGATTTGTGAAGTCTCTACATAGCAAGTAAGTAAAACCCAACCCAAGTTGAGATTTATGAAATTTCTTGATTAGGGTTTTGATAGAAATGATGTATGTATGTGATATGCATGTATTATAGCATGTATGAAGGATTAAGTAGAGATTTCTATGCTTTGTGAATGTTATTACCTTGCAAATTTGAGAAATGGGTTGTTGGTTTGGCAAGGTAGTTGAGATGGAATTTAAGGGGTATTATGGAACCCTTTTTGGAAGTGTTTTATTTGACAGGTTATTATGACTTTGTGAAGGGGTTTTTCCCCATTTTGGATGGTTAGGAAAAGTTTTAGATTCATGGCTATGATAGAGTTTTATAATGCACATGAGTTGTTTGATGAAATGCCTAATAGAGGTTTGAGTGTGAGTAATGAACCTTAATTCTTGCAACATTGCATGTTGGCATTTCATAAGTGCATTAGTAGTGATGAATCATCCATGTGCATTGTTATATGCATTGAAAAGTGACCTAAGAAAGTGTAAGGAAATGGTTTATACAATTACCCTATGAGTAGAGAGCTTAGTGGGTAAAATTACTCTAAGGGTAGAGAGCATTGAAAAATGCTACAATAGAATGAGTTAGAAGAGTAGTATAGTTGGGATGATGCTTTGTGATCATCACCCGACCGTTATGGGAATCGGATTGATGTTTTGTGATCATCATCCGAATAGCCTTAGAGAGATGGGTCGACGCTTTGTGATCGTCACCCAATGAGTAATAGAAATGGGTAGATGCTTTGTGACCACTACCCGATTAGTTAAGAGATATGTAGGTTGATGCTTTGTGATCATCATCCAATGGCTAGTAGAAGCGGGTTGATGCTTTGTGATCATCACCCGATAGTGACTAGAGACGGGTAAATGCTTGGTGATCGTTACCCAGAATTCATGAGGAACGGGTAGGTGCTAGGTGATCTCCACCCGATAGTTAGAGAGAACCGAGTTGGTGCTTTGTGATCCTCACTCGGTAGTCACTAAGAACGGGTTGGTGTGTGTGAATTCCACCCGATAGCCATAGAGAGTGAGATGGTGCTGTGTGAACGCCATCCGGCCGTACCTCCGGTAAGATGAGGCCATGATGTTATAGAAACAGAAATAGAAACAGAATTAGAAAAGGAAAGAATTAAGAGTCACACACGGGGAGAGCAGGTTAGAGAGTTTTACTTACTGAGCATTATTTGTGCTCACCCCGTTATTTTCCTTTGTGGATGCAGGTTCTAGGTGATGTTGCGGTTGGAGGGCGTCGGCACGCGAGGAGCAATAGCTACACTGTTCCCCTATTTTGTCTTTTGAAATGCACTTTTGTAAACAGTAACTTTTGTGTATAAAAGACATGTGAATTGTAATGAAAAGAAACTTTTTGGGCCCCAATTTTCCATTGTTAATTGCATGCATTGTACTAGTTTTCAGTAGGTGTTACACCTTTCCTAACCATTCTCCCTTGTGAAAACGTGTTAAATTATCAATAATAACCTCCCTTGTAATATGTTAAAAACTCATGTCACAACAACTAATTCCATTTATTGTCATCAAACTTCAATTTCTTTAAAATTCACATCACAACAACTAATTCCATTGATTGTCATCAAACTTCAATTTCTTTACAATTCACATATAAATCGATCAATTATAGCATCAAACCAAGCTCAATTGCTATTGTGTGACAAGAAGTAAGGTTCCCTAATACTAAACTTAGAAACCTACTTCTTATTTCATATTAAAGGGAGGTTTCCCTTACCATATGTGAAGAAACCACATTCTTTTGCAAATTTCCTCCTCCTTATCTCCAATTGACCCTTTTCCTAACATAATTTATAAGAAAACTTTAATAACTTGAAATACATAGATAAGGAGTTGAACTTTACCTCCTAATATCCTTAATAAAGGAAGAAATATAAGACACTTGAGAGATTGCAACTAGGAGACTTGAAATTTTAATGGAGGAAATAGAATTAATGGAGAAGTAGTGAAGAAAATTATGGAAGATTGTAGAAAGTTTGAAGAAGATAAAGGAAAGTGGTAGAAGACATGTGTTGGTTGACTCATACCACCTAAAATCAAGATTTTTTTTTTCTTTTTTTGCAAAAGAATTATTCATTGGTCATTTGTCATTTGTCTTTTGCATTTAATGTCCTATAACATTATTTCCCTTTTTGCCCTTAACAATTGTCTTTTAATTACTTCTTAATCCTTCATCATCTTTATCTTGTCAAGCCAACAAAATATCATCATTCTTTTACCACTTTACCCCTAAGGCATGTACATGGTAGTTTACTTAGCACATAAAAAGGAAAAGACTATTTTACCCTTGGACGTATTGGTGGGGTTTACATTTGGGGAGTTAAATTTCCTCCTATTCTTTTCTCTATAAGTTTTCTCTTCCATTATCTATTGACATACTTTTAGTTTCATTGTTTCTACTTCTCTTGCTTTTTCTTAGGTCTAAAAATCAGTTCTTTCGACATTTTGTTATCTGGGTATTGCTTGTTTTTTAGTGTTTTTTGTATTTTTTGTTTTGTTTCTTTTTTTATCATTTCAATTTTTATATGAATTTCTATTGAGCTTTCTAAAATTTGCAATTTTATATGAATCTTGGTTATGGGCTAGAATATTTACCCAATGAGAATAAAAATTCGAACGATAGAGATCAAATCAGCTTAAGTGTTCAATTCCTTTAGAAATTTATTGTAGTGGAACTTAATGTGGATAAATGTACATGAAAAAATGTGAACTTTGAGAGAATAAAAGAAAAACGAGTTTGCATCTGCGCAGTTTGCAGGATGTTTGCAAATGCAAAATGTAGGCTGCAGTTTGCAAATGCAAAATGCACACAAACTGTAGGTTTTTTGTATTTGTAAACTGTGCAGTTTGCATATTTATTGAGATTTATTAAACTGTTATTGGGGTTTTTTTTTTCAGTTTGTTTTAACATCTTTATTCTTTTGTGGGTGTTATATGCATATTATTGATAGGTTACATCACCATGTCAAGCTGACAAAACCGGAATGAAGAGCTAAGCTTAAAAAAATTAAGAAAGAGGCAAAGAAACAAGGGAAGGAGTTGACTGAAACCAAAGAAGCAGAACAAGCCCCCCAAGCAGCTATGCTAGTACTTTGAAATTATACTAATTTTCTTTACAGATTGACCTAATAGAGAATTAGGGATAATATTATATCACTACTTTTCAACAAACCTTTTTATAAATTTTTCATTTTAATTTAAATTTATTGAGGGTGTATAACTATCTAGTTATATTTGTTTCTTGTGATTTTGACACTTTCTCATATAATTAGAAGTTTTTCAATCCCTTTAATATCTTCTATCCTTAAAATTGTCCTTTTGAAGTTATCTGCTTCATCATTTGGTATCAATTTTTGTAACACCCATATCAAGGTACGTAATTTTACTTATGCCCTAATACCCTTAGTTGGATTTCTTTGAAGTTACCTTAGACAAATGTGAAGAAAATTCCTTAAAAGTTCATTAGGGGTAAAATGGTCATTTCACTCTTAATTAAATGAAAGAGTGGGGAGTGAAAAGAAATAGAATAACATGGAGAAGCTAATAAAAATGAGGGTATTTTAGTAATTGACTAAAGGACATAGATGGAATTTCATAGAAAGTGCAAGGGCAAAATGGGAATACATGCATATATTATTTGATATAAAGATTTATTTGAAGAAACCCTAACATACTTCAGCCCTTGTTAACACCACCTATACCCCATTTTTTCTCAATTTCCTTCACTAAATTTCAAAGGAAAATCATAGGATTTGGTTTGGATTTTTGGAGATTTTCAATCCTAAAGCATCCTAAGGTAAGGTTCTAGCAAAAGGAATGTGATTAAACTTTAAAGTTTTAAATTTTTATGGTTTTTATATGATCTAGGTCCAAGAGGAAGAGATTTAGAGCAAAAGGGAAATGATCTCACATATTCAAGGTAAGTAAACCTAATTTGAACCTTAATTTGAGCAAGACTTTGTTGAATGAATTTTTTTGCATGTTTGTATGTGATGGTATGAGAGAATTATGGGCTGTTTTTGATGTTTATTGATGTATTAATTCTAGCCATGAGAAGTAGTGTATGGTTATGTAATGATTTGGTGAAGTTGTGGAAGATTTTGTGTTGAAATTTTTGAAGTGTAGAGAATTGTTGAAAATGGACAGGTTTGATGCTATAATTAGTGAGTTTTTGGCTCACAATTTGGTTGAATTAGAGAGTTGTGGAAGTGTAGCCAACAACATAGTTGCATGTGCATATGAAGTGTTTGATGAAAATCCAAAGAGAAATTGCATGCATGAGTTGGCTAAACCCTAATGAGGAAAGGGTTAGAGAAAGGCAAGACTTGAAGTTTGAATGTATATTATTAATCTTTTAACCTGTTTTCACAGGGGAGAATGGTTAGGAAAGGTTAGGGAGTAAGTGGAGGTAAATAGGTATGGAAAAGCCTTAAAGTAGGCATGTTACCAAGGTTACCCTATCAAATCTGTGACTTTCTGAGTGATTTTTGGGCATCTTACCTATCGAACTGGG
This sequence comes from Pistacia integerrima, assembly GCA_026225825.1. Lineage (NCBI taxonomy): Eukaryota > Viridiplantae > Streptophyta > Magnoliopsida > Sapindales > Anacardiaceae > Pistacia > Pistacia integerrima. The sequence goes on along the minus strand of CM047749.1, from coordinate 3,608,045 downwards.
TTGAGTCGTAAACATAAAAGTTGTAGCCCTTTCTCTAAGCTTTAAAATGAGACCAAGATCATAGAAATCGGAGGTGCATAACTCAAGATATTCCTTCTTGAATATGACATGTGCAGAATGACTATCTCAAAAGTGCTTCCACTTTATTAGTTTATTTGTAGTCTAATAATCTATAATTGATTCCAAGTATGAAAATGATGCTTAAAGGGTTGTGAAGCATGTTTGAATGAGTGGTCTTTATGATTATTTAATGATTGTATGAACATATATATTTGATGTAATGAATGACCATGGAGGCTATGTGTAATATGTTATATACCACCTAAGTATATGCTTGTGCATGCATAAACAACTCTAAGGATGATATATTTCTATGAATTTGTTATGCATCCACAAAATGGTCATGATGAAATGATATGTTCATATATGGAAAGTGTATGTTTTTTAAAGAATGCAAGTGTAGAATTTCCATAGCTTGGAAATTCATGTTGAAATGTGCATAGTATCTCTTTTTATTCTCTTTCTATATTATGCTATGATATAAGGTTTTTACGATGGGGAACCCGTGAGTGACAGAGATGCCCACATACATGCCGCCACGAGCGAGTGACATCAATAGAGAGATACAGTATTTGTACAGTCTGTGAGTAGTGTATGTGGATGAGGACTGTACCCAGCAGAGCATACCTACATGCACGTCGCCACAAGCGAGCGGCCACAGCAGAGAGATACAGTACATGTACAGTCCGTGAGTAGTGCATGTAGATGAGGACTCACATGGCCAGGGTTCCAAATCCATGCATCAACCTAGTCCGATCGGCAAACTAGAAAGAAGAAAGAAAAGAAAGAGAAACAGAGAAGAAAAGAAAGAGATACAGCATAAGAGAAACAGGAACAGAAAAGAAAAGAAAGTTCTTTTATCAGGAAAGTTTATTATTCTGCATATGTATTATGCTACTTACATGATTCAATATTTTTATGTGCTCGGCGATGTACAATTTTATTTATTGTCTTTGCACGTTGGTAAGTAGCAAATCAAAGTATCAGAAAAGAATGCAAAATATCAGAAAAGAATGCAAAATAACAGAAAGGAATGAAGAATATTAGCAAAGAATAAAGTGAGAAAAGGAAAATCAGAACATGAGTAACGGAGGAAGAATAGTCATGCAATTTGGTTTACTTACTGAGCAATTAGTGCTCACTCCGTTATTTTACTGTTTTGCAGGTACTAGATGATTTATGATTGGGTGGGACGTCAAGAAGAGGAGGAGTTTGGCAGCACTGTTCAAGATTACCTTGTGCTTACTAAAGTATATCAGTATTTTGTGTATATATTTATATGAATTAAAATTAGAAGTTTTGAATTTTACATTATGTATATATGTTTATAAAAGTTATTTAGTGGATTTTATCATATATTTTTCAAAGAATTACTAGCTATACAGTGTATTACAATTTTCTCTTACCTCGCATGTGGCCATGTATTTTTTATCTGAAGATTTTTACTTTGTTTATCTTATTTTTTTGGGAATATTAAACTCAAACTATGTTCATTGTGGTGGATAAGACATGGTATCTTTTGTTCTTGCATTCTCTATTTCTAATAATAGAACCTTGTTGTTTGCTTAGGCTGAGGTGAAAAAAGATCTCATAGCTGAAAAAGTTTTTGAAAGTAAGAAGCATAAACTTGCAGAACTTGGACTTGCTCTGCTTACAGATCCAGAGTCTAATATTAAATCCTTGAAAGAGATGTTACAAATTGCTAGAGATGATAATCCTTCTATTGCTAAACTTGGATTTCTCTTATTTTATAACAGCTACCGGATAGGCTTCCTACTGAAAAGGAGCTAGAGATGAAGGTTTCCAAGGAGGTTAAGAAGATGAGGTTCTATAACCAAATCCCTTTGAATGAAATTGTAAGTTATTTTGAAAAATGCATATATACTATGAAAACGATTTTTCTTTTACATTAATCATAAAGTGGCAATGATTACATTAGTCTATATGATTGATCTTAATTTTTTTTTTTCAAATTTGATATTGCAGGTTGGTGGGAATTCTCAACGGTTAGGAAATGTTGCTATGACATTGAATCATTCATATTTTGTAAAAGAATTAGTTGATAACATTTGAAATTACTAGGACGAAGGATTTTATGAGTAGACAATTATTTGGTTGAAAATGACTTTATTAATGTTTTATTTTTTATATTAGAATTTTTCTTATGATGTCATATTATCTATTTAATATAAAAATATTGCTCTAAATTTGTAATTATTATTAAATTTGTTATATATAGCAATATTTGTTACAATTAATTTTAATCGAAGCAATAAATTATAAATTCTTGATATAAATTATTTGTTCCATTGCAAATAATTATAATATTTAAGTACAAATTAAAAGTATTCGTAGCAACTGATTTCAATATTTAGCTATTAACACACTATGTGGATAGCAAATGACTTTCATACATAGATATGACTTCAATATGTCCATAGCAAATAATTATAATATTTAGCTACAAATCAAAAGTATATGAACGACAATTGATTGTCGAAAATGCTACCACTTCAAGAGTAGAAGTGAACGAGCGACAATCCACACAAAGACAAGAATCCACACACGATCAATTTGCTAGAATGAAGACGGTGGTTCAAAGAAGGAAAAGGGATGAAAATTTCAAAGAGAAATTTTCTTGCTAACTTTTAGCTTGGGACGCAAGACTAACTTCCAAGAGAAAAAGGGTTGGTTGCCCTTTTATAAGGCAACCCTAACCCTAATGTCCCTAGGAATATTCCCAAAATATTCTTTAATAATATCTAATATTTATTCTTCAATATTTAGATATTACATATTGCCCAAGAAAGAGTTGGATGGATCTTTAATTATTATTGTTTTAATTATTCAATAAGAATAATTCACTATTTAGAATATATATGCACCAATATATATTTACATAATAATTCTTCATTCATTTAAAATATATATATATTTAAATAAATATGTAATCTTACAAATTAAATCCAATATAAAACTAGACATAGGCGACAACCTTCCAACAAATTTAATTGCTCCGTAAGATTGACCAAAATACCCTTTCATCTTAAAAAGACGAAATTGCCCTTATTCATTATCTTCCTTAAATTGTCTTTTAAGTGTGCAACCCATAGGCTTCTTATCATATCGGTAGTGCATAATATTGCAATTAACACCCTATTAATCGTCTCATTACACACAAACCAAGATTGACCTCTAGCAAGGCATCGTGGCCACCCAACTGATTCGAATTGAACAAATTAGCTACTTGTAATGATATGGTTACCGTGCAATCCAATCCCTTCATCATCTATTATCTTATCAAGGTTTGAAGCACATAATTGGTGTCAGCTTCAAGTATGAATCACCTTGACATATTCATATTTGATTATCAGACCAATCGACCAAACGAGCAACAACTCGATTCCACTGTGGCTACGGATTTAAGGTTGTTTCCTTTTACCCAATATCTCACAAAGATAATTTCTCCTACACCCAAAAGTGATGAATCCTTTGTCGATCCTGTTAGAGTAGGTGCCTTAGAGCCAATCCATTATTGTAATATTGACTTTTTGTAATAATGTTTATAATAAATAAAAGGCTTTTTCTACATTATGTAATTCGTATTCATTGTATGTTGTTATGTATATCCTTAGAATGGTAGAACCGTGGCGAGGGTATCAAGTGTTTAAAATCTCGATAGTGAGGACCTTATGATCACATATGGTGGCCATTCTAGAAATGTCTGTAGCCCTAGTATTATTCTGAATAAGGACACATATAATATGGTAAGGCTATCATAGTGTTGAACAACCCTATCGAAAGGCAGCGATTGATCTCACTTGTCAAGGTCGTTTGCCAATAACCTGGTACAACACATGAGGGCTTGCCATAGGCGAGTTCACCGAACAGACCCGCCAGAGGATTCCACATAGATGGTAACTCTAGTGTCTTTGGAATAAATCCTCTAGAGAATGGCGGTGCATGTGATCCTTAGACTTGAGAGCACCAAAGCGGCTTATACACCAATTGGTGTAGTTTGACACCAGCCTAACGTAGTTCTATTTAAAGCTATCAGAACGGTAGTGATTGGTTACATCGAGAAGTGTATCAACACTATGGTGGATTGACAAATGATTCATCACTCCCAGGTACGAGAGAAATTACCTCACTAAGCAATTCGGTAAATGGCAACGACACTAAATCTGTGGCCATAATGGGATTGAGTTGCAACTCAGTCCAATCTGTTCTGGTCATTGGCCCAATAAACGAATACAAATAGATCAAGGATATATGAGATTGACACTACTTCTGTACTGCATCCTTGATGAGATAATGTATGATGGAAGGATTTGATTGCATAATAACCATATCGTTGACAGGTAAGTTGTTTCGTTGAATCTGAATCTATTGAGTGGCCATGATGCCTTGCTAGAGGCCAATCTTGGTCTGTGTTTAGTGAGACGATTTATTGAGTATCAATCGCAATACTACCCACTACTGATATGATGAGGAGCCTTCAGATCGCACACATCGAAGACATATTAAGGATAAATAAACGAGAAGGGTATTTTCGCCTTCTAAGATGAAATGGTATTTTGGTAATCTCACAGTACAATTAAATTTGCTGAGGTTGTTGCCTATATTTAATTTCATATGGAAATTAAAATAAGTGAGATTGTGTGTTTAAATATATATATATATATATATATTTAAATGTTATATTAGTAATTAATATTAATATTAATAAAGATAATAGAAATATCAAATTAAAATTTGAATTAAAAATACCATGTGTGGAATTATCTTAGTTGAAGGAGAAGAATTTTTCAAGAGAAAAATTCTGCACTTTCATCCTTGAACTAATTAGGTTTGGCTAGCACACCGAGCGTCTTGGTGATCGACGTCCTGTCTTTGTGTGGATACTGGAAGTTCATTCCTATCATGGAGTGGAAGCGATTCAAATCAATTTGAAGGACCCTCCAAATGCTGGTATGAAACTATATTAATTGTTTAATATATATTTCACATGTAAACAGTGTAAAATGAGTATAAGGATCGTAGGATTCTTGGTTGTGGATCGGGAAAATTTTTGTATTCCAGTATGTTTACTTGATCCATAAACCAACAGTGGTATCAGAGCCTCTTACACTTGATTACATTGTTAAGATATTGTTTGGTTGATATGGTTTTGATGATAGATGATTCGGGTTTTAATATGTTATTTAAAATCTAAAAATCGGTAATTATATGCTTGGGTGATATGTTGCGATTTATGTTCTGCATCTGATCTATTTGTGTTTGATTGAAATCAAATAATACTTGATTTTGATCTATAAAGAGCATTGCCATGAAGGGCGGCGCATTCTTCATGCTTATTTCGCGTGCATGGCAATCAGAGAGCGCACAAACGTGTCGTTGCTAGGCAAAGTGCGTACAACAGTGCTGTTGCACGTTGTCGTGTGTGGGGAGTGTTGGTCGCATGCTCAGGCATGCGGCCTTGGGTTGTGCCACTACAAATAGCACAACAGTAGCGCATGCGAGTGCGTTGCTTGCATGCGTTGCTATTGTCCTCTCCGATACTTTCCGTGTGAGGCTACCTCGTGGTGGCCAAGTGCTCCCCGCCCTTGGCCTTGACCAACACTAAGCTCTTGGCCCTGACTAGCACTTGCTTTTTCAGCCAAGGGCTTGATCTGGTATGCGTTAAAATGCACAGCAAATCTGGAATTTTCAGACAACCCACATATTGATGCAATGGGCTGAAGTTTGGGCCGTGATCACGTCATTGCGCGATAGTTTTAATCCATGATTTTCTATTTTATGTTATCACATGTTAGAAACATTCTGGAGGCCCAACTGGATGAAGCCCGATAACAAGGGACTAAAATGAAAATTTTAAAATTGTTGGACTAAAAAAACACCACTAAATAGCAAGGGGTAATCATAATTTTACGAATCCAATCAAAATTTAATTTTGATTTGTTTTATTCATCTTCTTGTTTGTGAATATGCATGGTGTTTGGTGCATAAGCCTATGAAACTAGTTTAAGAATTATTTGGATTATGTAATTTTAAAATAGGGCTTGCGTACCCTACCTTTCTCTATACTCTTCGATGTAACTTCTCTCTCTCATCTCACTCCCCTCGAATGCAACTCGAGGTTTCTTTTCAATTATTTAAAATGTAATTTTATTTTGAAAGTTGTTCGAGAATAAGAAGCGATGGAAAGAAGAAGGCGAATTACTTGAAGAATTCATTTATTCCTTTTTACCTAGTTTGACTTACCGATTCCTCAAGGCTCGAGGAAATCGGTTTTAGTTAAGGTTATGCACCAACACATTTCTTAATGCTTAGTATGCATGCTAAGGGTGCATGTTATGAATATAACATGCTAATAAAGATAAAATTGTGAGACATAAAATAAAAACCCTCAACAAAAGTATATTAAGTCATTTAATTAAAAGGCTTTCCATCACTATGAGTTTGATCAAGCCACTATTTATTGGAACCTTGTTCGCCAAAGAGAGGTACACTTCTACCAATGGGAGGTCAAACTTCATTGGAGTTTTCCTTAATGGTGAGGGGTCAACTTAAATGATGTGTTTTGCTTATTCACCAAAGTGAAGGTTGATAAACACGTCATAGGCATAGTAGAGAAGGACACCCGTTATGTGTACATGATTACATGTAATGTCCACTCTACTGATACTGAGAATTACACTTGAGGACAATGGTTTAGGTTATTGAATTGTATAATTGGTTTGTTGGCTTATTTTACATTTGAGGTTGGTAGTTGGAGCTATCGACCGGTGTGAATTAAGTTTGTTGACCTATCTAATCAAGCCATTTTGGGTTGTTCGCCAAAGCGAAGGTTTGAAATGGGCTAGATGGGATCTCCGTCCACTAGGAAAGCCAACGGGCTTTCTCGGGTTAATAGTGAGGGCTATTAACTTGAGGAAAATAGTGGGAGCAATTATTTAATAAAAGACCTTATTAAATAATAATAATAAAAATTATAATAAAATTTGTTTTTATGCACTTGTAGAATCATAAAATGAGCAACAACCTTACAATGCATTGGATAATCAACACAGGCTGGATGGTAGTAATTTTTCAAACTAGTATAAAGATTTTTGGATTATACTTGAGTTTGAAAGTAAATTATATACCATCGACTAGGCTCTACCTCAAGAGCTTGGTGATGACATCATCCGAGAACAACGAGATGTTTGCCAAAACGTCTAGATGATACTAACATAGAACTTATTAAGTACATTGTGTTAGCATCAATAACACCTTAACTGCAAACGCAATATGAAAACATGGATCCCTATGATTTTATACCTTTAACAAAATAAAAGGTATGAGGTGTTAAAACAACTATTAAGATGCAAAATGGATAAGGATGCTGAAGTTGGCCCTCATGTACTCAAGATGATTGGGTACATTAAGAGGCTTGAAACTTTGGGTTATGGTTTGGACAATAACTTGGCAATTGACTTAGTCTTGCAGTCCTTACCTGAATCTTATTCTCAATTCATAGATAATATGAGCACGAATAAGAATACTCTTCTTGAGCTCCTAACCTCTTTAAAGACTGTAGAGCAAGAATTAAAAGTCTAAACCAGTGATGTTAGTTGCTGCCAACACTAGTAGGGAGGCGGTCAAAAGGTAAAGGTAAGGCTAAGGCCAAAACCAAACCTCAGGATGCTCTTAAGTCTGGGGATGAAATCAACAAAGTTGGGAAGGTAGTTTGCTTCTACTGTGGCAAGCTTGGCCATTGGAGGAAGCACTACAAGGCCTTCCTGGAGACTTAGAAGAAGAACGACTCTTCTTGTAAAGGTGTGTATTGAGATTTATTTATCTCTTGTTACATCTTGGGTCATTGACACTAGATGTGGTTCTCACATTTGTAATAATGTGAAGGGACTGCGACAGACTAGATCACTCGGTCGAGGAGATGTGAACCTACTAGTTGGAAATGGAGCATGTGATACTGCATTAGCTATAGGATCTTATTGTTTGACTTTGCCTATGGGCTTGTTATTGGAACTTATGGATTATTATGATTTACCCTCAGTTTCTAGAAATAATATTTCTGTGTTCCACTTTGGACAAATGCGAATATTGCTTTTATTACTAGTGGATTGTTGTCTTTTAGTATAAATAATATTCTTTATATAATTGTTTCATAATATTTTATATGTTCTTGAAATAAACAATACGGATATTTTTAAAGTAACAACAATGCCAAGCCCAGTATGGAAAATTAGTTAAACATACCTAATTATGGGGTTATGCCCTAGAGATTGTGACTCACATACTGAACTGTGTGCTATCAAAGTCTATAAATAAGACTCCATATGAACTATGGAGTGGGCAAAAGCCCAACTTGTCTTATCTGAAGATTTGGGGTTGCGAAGCTTATGTCTAGAAATTGACATCGAACAAGCTAGGCCCGAAATCTAATAAATGTATATTTGTGGGCTATCCTAAGGAGACAAAAGGATACTTTCTACCTCCCAGAAGAACGCAAAATTTGTTGTTGCTTGTACTAGTGTCTTCTAAGAGATACTAGTAGGAGAAAAGTAGAACTCAATGAAGTTCTAGTACCATAGGATACATTAGACCAAGGACGGGATGATATGCCACAAGAAGTGGTTGAACATCATGAGAAGGTTACTCCATAATCTGTGGATCAAAGTGAACCACCTCAAGTAGCACAGAAGCTGCATAGGTTTGGAAGAGTACATCGTGAGAGAGATATGCTTTTCTCGTGACTCAGCATGGCAATGTACTGGTCTACCAAGACAATAAACCCAAAACCTATGATGACACTATATAGGATCCAAATTTCGTTAAGTGGCTTCAAGCCATGAAATCTGAGATGGACTCCATGTACCAAAACCAAGTATAGTCTCTGGTGGATCTACCTAAAGGGGTAAAACCCATAGGGTGTAAATGGGTCTTCAAGAAGAAGACTGACATGGATGGCAATGTGCATATGATAATCATATTTTACACTATGATTTTGCATTGAATTTTGATAGGATTTAGGATACTTTTCATACAATTTGGGCTATAATTGCTACCTAATTCTATTAATTTGTCTTTGCATGCCTAAACGGTGATTTTTAGCATAAATGACAGTTTTGAGCGTAAATTGTGTAACTTAAGCTTGGAAACTCGGAATGACCTGAATTTAGAAACTTTGGAAAGCTAAGAACAAGAGATGCAACTTTCATGTTTTGGGTTTTTCCTAATTCTGACTAGACAAGGGTGAAAACTTGGCTTGAAGTTGTGAAAAGTACGCTGGGAACTGAAGAAAAACGTCTTTGGACGTGCTTCAGTATTTCTGACATAACTTGAACTGTAGAACTCGGGTTGTGCTGATTCTTGAACGACCGAAAATATAATTGAAAGGGCGACAATGCATATGTTTAACACTGTTTCAGATTCAGACTCTATCATGCTCATATTGGGCCCGAAAGTCTTAGCCGCGGCGAACTGCATCAGATTTAAAAAATAAAACGACGCGTTTTGGCTTGCTAGGGCTTGGTCCTTAAGTGAGAGAGGTATAAATTAGAGCGAAAAGAAAGAGAAAAGGGGTCTTGGTTCGTCATTTGGGAGGCAGTTCATGGAAGGAGAAGATTATTGAAGATTTGAGCTTCAAATTAGAGAAGATTTCTCCATCTTTTGCTTGTTTTTCAATGATGAATCTTGATTCAGTTTGTTTCTGTTATTTTATTTCGTTTTTGACTATGAACTAAGTTGTTTAGCTAGGGTTTGATGTAATCTTCATACAATGATTCAAATTTATATGAATTGATTTACTTTGAGTTTTAATTTCATGATTGAGTGTTTATCTCTTTGCTTAATGATTTTTGGATGCTTGATCACCATTCAAATGTGTGTTGTTCACAATGAGACTGAGAAGTGATTTGTGATTGTGCCTCTTGGGATAAATACCATAGATAAAGTAAACGCTAGAGATAGGTTTAACGATCTACGAAATCTAGATAGAATTCCATAAAGCTTAAACACTTTGAACTATTAATCTTTATTTTGTTGGGTGAGGAAGGTTAATAGGGATAAGTAGGGAAATGTAGCCTGAGAAGGTATGTTTTACAACTTAGGGGATTCGATTTTCAATCAAGGAATTAAAACTCGGGTAATAGATTCTATGATTCGGGTTAAGCGTATCTAGGTGAAATCAACACCTTAGCATTTTTTTTTTTAGCATTGTTTAATTAGTTAAGTTGTTGGGTTTTGCTTTAATTTCCTATTCATTCATTTATATTTTTGTTAATTTGTATTTAGTTGTTAATTTTCCATCAATCCAATTTATTGTTTCTTCAATTAGGACTTAAACTAGGGAAATCGGTACTTAGTAATACTATCCTCGTGGTAACGATACTCTGCTCATCATTATATTACTTGTGCAATTAGTATACTTGCTACATATTGCATGTTGTAGGAAACACGCATCAGCATACCTATAAGGCACGACTGGTTGCCAAAGGTTTCAAACAAATTCATGGCATTGACTATAAAGAATCATTTTCGTCGATTGCCATGATTAAGTCTATCCAGATTATGCTTGAGATTGATGCATATCACAACTATGAAAGTTGGCAAATGGATGTCAAAACAGCTTTCTTGAACGGAAACCTAAAAGAGGATGTATATATGACACAACCCGATGGTTTCATTCTTGATGGATAAGCTGATAAGATATGCAAGTTGTAGGGGTTCATTTATGGACTCAAGCAAGCTTCTAGGAGCTGGAACATTCATTTTGATGAAGTTGTAAAAGATTTTGGTTTCATCAAGAACAAAGATGAGCCCTGTGTTTATAAGAAAGTAAGTGGAAGTGCAATTGCATTCTTGGTGTTATATGTCAACGACATACTTCTTATTGGGAATGATATACCAAACTTGAAGTTGGTAAAGACTTGGTTATCCAAGTGCTTCTCCATGAAGGCCTTAGGAGAAGAAGCCTACATCCTCGGAATAAAGATCTATCGTGATAGATCACGTAGGTTGCTCGGGCCTAAGTCAGAGTACATACATAGATAAGACATTGAAGAGATTCAGTATGGAAGAATCCAAGAAAGGATTTCTTTTTATGTCATATCGTGTCTATTTCTCTAAAGACATGTGTCCTAAAACACAAGATGAGAGAGATAAGATGAAGAGGATCCCATATGCATCTGCAATTAAATCTATCATGTATGCCATGTTATGTACCCGAGTTGATGTTTCATGTGCATTAAGCACTTGTAATAGATATAAATTGGATCCAGGTGAGTGTCACTAGATAGCTGCCAATAACATTCTTAAGTGCCTGAAAAGGACTAAGGATATGTTCTTGGTTTATGGAGGGGAAGATGAGCTCATTGTTAGAGGATAATACGATGCTAGTTTCCAAACGGAAAAAGATGATTATTGGTCACAGTCTGGTGTTGTATTTTGTTTCAATGGAACTGTAGTGAGCTAGAAGAGCTCTGAGCAAAGCACTGTAGTGGACTCTATAACAGAAGCTGTGTGAGTATATCACATTATCCGATATGGCTAAAGAGGTTGTTTGGATTAAGAAGTTCATCAACGAACTTGGTGTGGTTTCCACTATTGTTGATCCAATAGATGTTTATTGTGACAACAATGGAGCAATAACTCAAGCAAAGGAACCATAGCCTCACCAGAGATCCAAACAAATACTCAGACGATTTCATCTCATCAAAGAAATGGTTGAGAGAAAAGACGTGCAGATTTGGAAAGTACATACTGATGATAATCTTGCTGATCCACTAACGAAGGCTCTGTCACAGTAGAAGCATGAAAAGCATATATTCCCAATCTACCCCCATCTAATTATTTAATTAGATAAAATGATTTCCCAAGAACTTAATTAAAAGGTTAATAAGCAATTATTATTTTATTCATTTAATAATAATTATTCAATATTTGAAACATATATACACCAATATGTATATTTAAATAATGACATTTTATTTACTTAAAATATACATACACAAACATATATTTAAATAAATATTCAATCTTACAAATTAAATCCAATATGGAATTGGATCCAGGCAACAACCTTTCTAGCAAATTTAATTGCTCCGTATGATTTACCAAAATACCCCTTCGTCTATAAAAGATGAAATTGCCCCTTACTCGTTATCTTCTTTAAATTGCCTTCTAAGTGTGTGATTGGTAGGCTCTTCATTATACCGGTAGTGAGTAATATCGCGATCAACACCCTATTAATCATCTCATTACACACAGACCAAGATTGACCTCTAGTAAGGCATCATGGCCACCCGACAGATTCAGATTCGGTGAATTTGCGACCTATCAACAATATGGTTACTACGCAATACAATCCTTTCATCATCTATTATCTCATAAAGGTTTGAAGCACATAAATAATGTTAGCTTTAAGTATGAACCACCTTTACATATTCATATTCGGTTATCAGACCAATCAACAAAACAAACAACAACTTAATTCCATTATGGCCAGATTTAAGGTCGTTGCCTTTTACTGAATATCTCACTGAGATCATTTCTCCTGCACCTAGAAGTGATGAATCTTTTTTCAATCCACCATAGCCATAGTGTACTTCTCAATGTAACCAATCACTACCATACTAATAACCCTAAATAGAATTATGTTTGGATAGTGTCAAACTACATCAATATTTACACACGACGCTCTGGTGATCTCAAGTCTAAGGATCACATGCACCACCATCCATTAGAGGATGTATTCCATAGACACTGTGGTTACCATCTATGTAAAATCCTCTATCAGGGCTAGTCTAGCGAACTCGTGAATAACAAGCACCCATGCGTCACACCAAGTTATCACCAAACAACCTTGACATGTAAGATCTGTCACTACCTTCCGACAGAGTCATTCAATGCTATGATAGTCTTACCATATTATTTGTGCCCTAGGTTAGAATAATATTGGGGCTATGTATGTTTCTAGAATGGTTACCATATGTTCTCATAAGGATCTCACAATCAAGACTTATAACCGATTGATTCCCTCGTCATGGTTCCACCACTCTAAAGACGTAGATTATTACATACATATGGAATATGATTTACATAATATAAATGATGCCTTTTATTAATAGAATAACATGATGCATAGAGTCAATAATATAGTATTTGATTGGCTCTAGGGCACCTCCTCTAACAATACTCTAATAGTTACCGATCGGTCGGACCAGTCAACTCAAGAACTAGGCCTTTGACTGGGTCAAGGTCCGGTTCAATTTTTAGAACATTGCCTTCACATTAATTTCACATAAACAGTGCTACATAACACATACAACATATCATTCCCTTTACATTCACATAAGTATCTTTCTCTACACTTCACATTCACATAAATAATAATAGTATCAATGACACATATCTATATATATATCATCCTGAGACATAGGCTATCTGATTGCCATGTATGACTTTTAAAGCTCTAAAATTGATGGATTTTGACATGCTGGATGATTGTTCGACAGGTGGCTACATGTAATTGGTGATGATGTGGGATTTGTTCATTTGGCTGCATGTGATTGGTAATGATGTGGGATATGTGGATGAATATGATTTTTTGTTACATGTGGCTTAATGTAGTTGGTGTTTGATATTTTTTGGTATAAGTGACGCATATTAATAACATTATTGATTGATGTTTGGTAGATGTGTTTAATCACATAAATACAAACACTTCACATTCATTGAATATTTTCACTTAGATAGAGAGATATTTATGTGAAGGTAAAGGGATTGATGCATTGTATGTGTTTGATAAGAATGTGAAGGGTTAGAAATATTCATGTGAATATGAAGGGATTGATAAGTTTTATTATTGATACGTTGTATGTGTTATGTATTGCTGTTTATGCGGAATTACTATGAAGGGTCAGAGATATTTATGAGAATTTGAAGGGATTGATACGTTGTATACTTCAAATGAATGGGATTCCTATATATGTAGATATTTTTATGTTTTGGTACATTATTACATATAGGTACTTAATATTAAATTGGTATATATTTGATATCTTTTGTTCATGCCAATTTATTGTCAATATTTTTTACTGTAATTTGATGTAGGTATATACAATTGATGGAAGAAACGAAGTTGCTGCTCATAGTTGCAATATAAATCCTGGTAAAGGTAATAACTGTTTTGATTTTTGAATCGTAATACGCCACATGAATTTCATCTTAATGTAATGTCATGTACTCTTTTTTGATTTGTAATAGTCCAAAATTTGAATCATGAATTCCACTGTAGTTTTCTGAGAAGCCATTTGTCCAACTATGATGTTGTATATTGAATTGTAAAGTTCAAAAGTCGATCCATACCGAATCATTAGTTTGTCTACAAATGTATCACAGAAAATCCAAGTGCCGAACCATGCCGATCCATTATTATTTATACAATTGTGCTCTATAATTGTAGAAAGCCATTCGTCGATCATTATGTAGAAACAATGGTAATAGACTCTTGAGGTCTGTATGGCGAACAGTTATCAAACATTATACTATATAATTGTAACTATGCATCAGCCGATTTATGTTTTTAATCTCATTGTTGAACCATATTTTACCATAAGTGTTTAAATTATTGTTCATTAAAAAATGTTTGATGGAATAGACAATTAAATGTAGTACATATTGTGTGACATGATGAAGTTTAGAACTGGAAGTCTACTTTTCAAGTTAATTTCATTCACTTAATATTTTTATTTTTTTTTTTTTTTTTTTTTGGCAGACAATCTATCACAATGACTTACAGTTTGCTTAAAGATCTTAATCAATCACGAGATGATTGGATAATCATTGTCAGAGTAGGAAGATTGTGGGAATGTTTTAATTTAAGAATGAATAACAATCTGATTAGCATTGACAAGATTTTGATTGATGAATAGGTACAAAATATATTTGTAAAATAATCTAAACTTTTCTTATTTATAAATTACACAAGTTTGTTAATGTTTCTGACTTCCATTGATTTTACAGAACCATGTGATATATGGAACGATACCTAAGAACAGGGTTCCGAAATTTATATGTGATTTGGAATGTAAGAATCATACCATGTGTTGCTACTAAAAAACCTATGGAAGGCACATATTGTATACAATTTCTCATTATCACATATGCGGAAGAGATCAAAGAACCAAGAGTAGTTATTCCAAAGTATCAATTTCATTTTGCTAGTCTTCGTGATCTTTAAAATAGATGACACTATTTTATTGTCAGGTATATTTAGTTTGACTTATCCATATTGTGAATGTATGAAAAATATGCTAATATATTATACCTAACATAGTCAATGGTATGCAGATGTCATTGGAATTTTGAACGGAATGGGAGAAATAGAAGAAATCATATCAATAAAGAGTAATAAAAGAGACATCAGATTACAGATTGAACAGTAAGTTCTTCTTCCAATATTGTTACCTCCTGCTACTAACTCAAATATCTTACATCATGATTAATTTCAGAGAAACAATTACCATAACTTTATGGGGAAAAATTTGTGAAGAAATTAATCAAGTTTTGCAAGTGGGAAATAGCAAGGCGATTGTAATCATTGTTGCATCAACAAATGTGAAAGAGTCCCAAGGTAATTTAAACGTATTATACGAAATTAATATATTGGGGATAATTAACTTCTGCTTTATTACACACAACCCGATTATTTCTGAGTACAACTTCAGCATCAAGAATTTATCTAAATCTTGATATTGAGGAGTTGCATTCTTTGCAAGAAACGTAAGTTATGAAGAAATCGTATTTTATAATATGTTGAGAAATAACTGTATTGCAACAGAAAATCCTAAACGAAGTACACCAATTGAGAAGGAAATATTTCAGAATAGAGTATCATTATCTATCAGTTTAATATTCATTACTTTTTTTGCAACAGCACTTTAATTTTTGTTCAAAGTGTTATAATTGGAAGTGACATTTTGAATTTAAGGAGACCTTGATCTACTACAAAAATGGATAAAATACGTTTGACATGTTGCTTATTATTACATTTATATAGTCATACTGATGATCCTACAATAAGATCTGAAAATCAAGCAGCCCTTTTATCAGTTATAGTAGTAGCGAGACCTGTGTTTGGCAATGGCTTATTACAGTTCTACACTCGAAATTATGGTTTGGCATAACTATAGAGGTAAGAATACATAACAATAATAGAAAAATTATAGTTCGACAATGGCTTAGAGAACTTCTTTAGACAAAAAGTGTGAAATAAATAATAGGCAAAGTTATGGATCGGCAATCAAACTGTGAACTCACGGATCTGTTACAATCATGGATAAATTAAGGTTCGGCACATTGTCTATTACAATTCTATATAACAATAATAGTCAAGTTTATTTAATTTTTCCCTATATTGGTTAAACTTATTAAAATCAGATAACCTAACCAATCTAATTGTATCGCCACTATAAATATACCACAACACAATGACATAAAAACAGTAAACGAAAAAGGGAGCTTCATTACCGATAGGAAGAACTATATTGTTACTATGAAGGTCAGTGTTTTTTTCCCAATCGTATATACCAACATAAAATTACAATAAAAGATATTTACAACAAATGGGCAGGAATAAGAAATACATAACAATTATCTAACGATTGTTGAATATATTGCAGCTATGAGGAGCAATTAATGTGGCATATTAAAATTCAATAGTCAAAAGAGTTAAGGGCATTACATTACCTTTAGCAGGAAGTATATTGTAGCTATGAGGAACAATATTTTTTTCCACAAATACGGTTTTCTACCTCACCGAACAAAAATATTAACTAACAGTTTAATATTCATTACTTCTTTTGCAACAACACTTTAATTTTTGTTCAAAATGTTTACAATTCAACAGAACGGAAAATTATGGTTTGGAAGTGACATTTTGAATTTAAGGAGACCTTGATCTACTACAACAACGGATAAAATATAGTTAGACATGTTGCTTATCATTACATTTATGTAGTCATATTGATGATTCTACAATAAGATGTCGAAATCAAGCAGACCTTTTATTTATTACAGTTATAATAAAACCTATGTTCGGCAATGGCTTGTTATAGTTCTACACTCGAAATTATGGTTCGGCATAACTACAGAGGTAAGAATACATAACAATACTAGATAAAATATAGTTCGACAGTGGCTTATAACAACTATACACTCAAAAGTATGGTTCGACATCTAGCATATAAAAAATCCATAATAGGCCAAGTTACGGATCGGTAGTTAAAGTGTGAACTAACATATCTATTACAATCACCGATAAATTAAGGTTTGGTACATTGTCTATTGCAATTATATATAACAATAATAGTCAAGTTTATCTAATTTTTCCCTATATTGGTTAAACTTATTAAAATCAGAGAACCTAACCAATATAATATTTTCACCACTATAAATATAGCACAACACAATGATATAAAATCAATAAACGAAAAGGGAGCTTTATTACCTGTAGGAAAAACTATATGGTAACTATGAAGGTCAATATTTTTTTTTTCCCGATTGTATATACCTACATCAAAATATATTTACAACAAATGGGCAAGAATAGGAAATACATAACAATTATCTAGCAATTGTTGAATATATTGCAACTATGAGGAGCAATTCATGTGCTATATTAAAATTCAATAATCAAAAGTTAAGGGCAATACATTACCTTTAGTTGGGAGTATATTAGAGCTATGAGAAAAAAAAAATATTTTTCCACAAATCGTATATAGCTACGTCAATTTACAGTAAAAAATAATAACAATAAATGGGCAGGAGGAAAAAAAAAAAAGACAATTATCTATCAATTTATATTGATTACCTTTGTTTCATCCTTTTAATCATGTACCAAAAAATTAATATATTTACATATATAGGAATCCCATTAATTTCAATAATTTAATATATAAATTAGTCAACATTCAAAAATTTTAATAATACAACGTATCAATCCCTTCACATTCACATTAATATCTTAAACCTTTCACATTAATTTCACATAAACAGAAGTACATAACGCATAGAATGTATCTCTCCACATTAACAAATATCACTTTCAAGCAAATCAAAGAAAACAGATACAACGTATCAACCTATTAACATTTACATATATATATATATATATATATATATATATATATATATATATATATATATGGATCCCATTAATTTTACATAAAAATCTATGTATAACGGTTCTACTTCTTGTGCATTCAAATTGTCTCATATTCTGTTGATAGAAGTTGAATTAATTAGGGTAAACACTTTGTAATAACAGTTGACTAAAACACACTATATATTATTGATATTTTCGTTTTCCAACACTATTTCCTCCTGTCTTTGAAACCAATTTGCGGGTAAGTGAAGTTTTTTTCTCTTCGACTCATCTTGAATTCCATTTGCTATTTGACAATGTTTGTTTTAGAAATTACCAGCACTGTCACTTGTGATGATCTTTTGAATTATCGAAGAGATTACAAAATCTCTAATATGATTTTGATTTGTTGCCCTGTGATTCGCCTAATTTTTTTGTATGCACCACACCTCCTCTTGGGTTGTTTACCTTGTTCGAAATATTTTTGCAATGTCGGCTTTTGCCTCCTTTATCTCCATTTGTAGAAGAAGTAATGATTGCTCATAACCTTGTGCCGAGCCAAATCCGTCCAAATGGTTCAAAAATAGTTTTGAGTTTTGAGGTTATCTATTTGATGCATAAAATTGTGGAATTTTGAGATTGAAAGTGTTTGAAGCTTAAAGTGAAGATCTGAGAAGAAAAAGACTTTCTCTATTGATTAAAGATACATAAAAAACGCAGCAGACTTCTCTTTAAATATACGAGAAGTTTCATCGGCTTTACTAAAAAGCAGAAGAAAAGAAAAGCTGGTCAAAAAGCGACCTTTGTTTTGTTTAACACTTAAAGCGTAAAACGTCGGGCGTTTACGGTTGCCACAAAGCTGCGAGCGACGCGTTTTGATCATGTTTTTATCTTGCTAACAGCCCTCCTCCAAGCTGAACTACTTCGTAACCCGACTTGCCAATTCAACATGCAACTAACATTCGCTCAGGGCAAAAAAAACTTGAAGCTCAAATTCCTCTGCTTATAAAGGTGCTTGTAAATCCTGAGATATTCTCAAGTTTGCTTCAACATAAACTTCGAGTAACAACTGTTGGAGTTGTCGACTACTTCACATTAATGGGTACGAGACGCACTGGGGTCCCGCGTCCTGGACATGGGCAGGGTGGGTGCCCCTGCTCCCGGTGAGGCGGGCGGGGGTCGCGGGGCGCGCCCCGCGCCCGTAGGCGGTTTTGGGCTTTTCCATGTATAACCGCTGTAGGATTCCTTTTAAGTTATTAATTCCTTTTTGGGTTGGGCTTAGGAATAGGAATTCTTGTAAAACTAGGTTTAATCTCTTAAACCTAGTATATAAACATACTTTTCTCTTGTTATGGGTGTGAGAACAATTCATTCATTGTAAACGAGAGAGGTGAGGCATATTGCAATAATATTGACTCAGCTGGACGTAGCCTACATTGGGTGAACCAGGGTAAATCGCGCATATTACATTCTTTGTTTACTGTTTGTTTTGTTTAACTGTTATTATTTTGTTCCTGTTGCTTCTCTATTTCGTTCAACAACTTCAGAGTAGAAACTGATTTTCAGAGTAGAGACTGATAATTCTGCTTATAAAACCTGCAGATATTATCCAGTTTGCTGCAACATAAGTTTGCTGCAATATAAACTTCAGAGTAACAATTTCACAGTTTATAAATTCTGCTTATAAAATCTGCAGATATTCTCAAGTTTGCTGCAACATAAACTTCAGAGTAGAAACTGATTTTCAGAGTAGAGACTGATCACCAAATGCCAATGCCACATACCAATGTCAACAACTTCAGAGCAAAGCATTTAGAACAACAACCTTCAGAACCAAAAAAAAAACAACTTCACCAAAAACAACAACTTCACCAAAAACAAAACAATTTCACCAAAAAACAACAACTTCAGAGTAACAATTTCACTGCTTAACTGTCACCAAAAACAACAACTTCAGAGTAACAATTTCACTGTTTAACTTCACTGCTTTACTGTCTTTGCTATCAACAACTTCTTCACCAAAAACAAAACAATTTCACCAAAAAAAAACAACTTCAGAGTAACAATTTCTCTGCTTAACTTTCACCAAAAACAACAACTTCAGAGTAACAATTTCACTGTTTAACTTCACTGCTTTACTGTCTTTGCTATCAACAACAACTTCAGAGTAAAATTTTACTGCTTAACTTCACTGCTTCACTACAGCAAAAACTAACCAACTTGCCATAATGCATCAACCACTACTGTCATCCATCAGACTTAACCGTTGCTTCATTATTTTACTGCCTTTGCAACCAATAGCTGCAACACAATAACTAACCAATCTTCCAAAAGCCAACATATCACAACAATTAATCAACACTCAATGCATACTGCCTTTGCAACCAATAGCTGCAACACAATAACTAACCAATCTTCCAAATGCCAACATATCACAGAAATTAATCAACACACAATGCTACCAACATTAACAAACATACAGCAAACATAAACAACTCACTATTTCAACATTTTATTTCTGCAGCATTCATCACTACTCCCAACATTTTCTTGCAACATATTCGGTCACTACTCCCACTACGCCAACTTTTTACTACAGCAGATTCAGTACTACGCCATCATTTCAACATTTTACTTATCGCAGCAGTATCTATGTATTTAACAATATGCTTTGCTTTTAATTCTTCAAATTGAGCAGGGGAAGAGGCTTAGTGAGTATGTCGGCAATTTGCAACTTAGAAGGTACATATTGAACAGCAACCTTATTAGCCAATACTTGTTCACGAATATAATGAGTGTCAATTTCTATGTATTTGGTACGAGCATGAAAAAGCTGGATTTGAGGCCAAGGCTCCAAGACTCACATTGTCACACCATATAATGGAGTTTTGTTGAAAGCCGTCCTAATTCAATAAACCACTATTCACCAAGCAATTTCGGTGGTGTGTGTGCAAGTGCCCTATACTCGCTTGGTAGAGGAAAGAGCCACTACTTTTTGTTTTCTAGAGCTCCATTGGATTAAGTTAGGACCTAGGAACACACAATACCCACTGGTTGACCTCCTATCTTCTATATTACTTCCCCAATCAGCATCAGCATAACACTCAATTTGAAGAGAGACAGTAGGAGTGATTTTCAGCCCATGATCTTTAGTACCCTGAATATATCGCAGGACTCTTTTACAAGCTTGCCAATGAAGGGTGGTAGGAGCTTGTAAGAATTGACTTAACTTGTTAACTGTAAAGCTCAAATCTGGTCTAGTTAAAGTCAAATACTGTAATGCTCCTACAGTACTTCTAAACAGGTTGGGATTAGAAAACAGATCACTATCTCCTGAAAAAAGTCTTGCACTAGTAGCCATAGGTGTAGCACATGCATTAGCTTCTAACATATTTGTCTTGGCAAGTAAATCATTAGCATATTTCGACTGTTTTAAATGTAAACCAGTGGCTGTCCTTGTTGCTTCCAGTCCTAAAAAATAATGAGTTGAGCCAAGTGTTTTGAGTGCAAATTGGTCATTAAGCTCCTGCACTAACTGTTTTATGTAGGACAAATCTGAACCAGTTAACAATATGTCATCAACATAAACCAAAATGTAGGTAACTTGACCATTTTGATGCAGGATGAACAGGCTCGAATCTGATATAGAATTAACAAAGCCTTTCTGTAGAAGAGCTTGTTTAAGCTTGTCAAACCAGGCCCTTGGAGCCTGCTTAAGTCCATAAAGGGCTTTGTTTAACTTGCGAAGTGGGTTGTGCGGTATCTTCAAAACCAACAGGTTGAGTCATGTAAACCACTTCATTTAGTGT
Organism: Pistacia integerrima; assembly: GCA_026225825.1. Taxonomy (NCBI): domain Eukaryota; kingdom Viridiplantae; phylum Streptophyta; class Magnoliopsida; order Sapindales; family Anacardiaceae; genus Pistacia; species Pistacia integerrima. Next base: position 3,586,025 of record CM047749.1, on the reverse strand, counting down.
GCCATTGAGAAAGGCATTGTTTACATCCACTTGCTGGATATCCCAATTGTTTGTCACTGCCAAGGTAAGAATAATTCGTATTGTGGAAGGCTTGATTACTGGACTAAAGGTTTCAAAATAGTCAAGGCCAGGGGTTTGTTGAAAGCCTTTGGCTACAAGCCTTGCTTTATACTTTTGCAGTGACCCATCAACATTGAACTTTGTCCTAAAGACCCACTTATTCGCTACAACATTCATTTCCGAAGAAAAAGGGACAAGAGACCAGGTTTGGTTGGCAAGTAGAGCATCATACTCTGCTTGCATAGCTGACTTCCACTCATGACTAGATAAGGCTTCTTGGACAGTTCTGGGTTCAGGTATTATGGAGGCAGCAGCTAGTAATGCTGTTTTGGGAAAAGCAGCAGCAGATTTGCTTCTTGTAACCATAGGATGAGTGTTTATGGGCACCTCTGAAGAGCTTGGAATGGCAGCAAACTTGGACAGGTTCAGATCAATTGCAATGGAACATGATGGTTCAGTTTTTCTGTGAGAATTGTGTATGAGTGATTCTGTTTTTCTTTGAGAATTGTGTATGATTGATTCTGGTTTTTGAGAACTATATAAGGCTGAATCAGTGTTGTGAAAGTTGTGTGGAGTTGTTGAATAATTAGGAAGTTGTGAAGATGTTAAATCTATTGTGATAGTACCAGTGTAACAACTACTTTCTTTCTACCAGATTCGTAATATCGATTAATAAAAAGATAGCATATTTATCAAAACAAGTTGGGCCCAAAAAATTTCTTTACTTAGTAATCACATTCGTTACAAAACAAAACATTATATGTACAAGGACTTTCAAAACAAAACGAAACAAGGGACGGTGCAGCCAAATCTCCACGCTTGCCGACGTCCATCCGACCAAGTCCTCACCTATTTCTGTACAACAAAGAAAAACAACGGAGTGAGCACAAAGATGCTCGGTAAGTAAAAGCAGGCTCTTACGCTATCGTCCCCTGCATTACTCATCAATTCTCTTTGTATTTTTATCAAATTTCTAATTCAAATTCTAGTTTTTCTTTCTTTTCTTTTCTTTCTATTCTTTTCTTTTTCTCAATCTCATACCGCCTTTCTCATGGCGGAAACCGCTCCTCTCTCTCATAGCGGTTTACGTGTATTCCGCTCTCTCATGGCGGAGTCCGTCTTTCTCATAACGGATCACATGCATTCCGCTCTCTCATGGCGGAGATCGCTCCTTATCATAGCGATTTACACGCGTTCCGCTCTCTTATGGCGGAGACCGTTCTTTCTCATAACGGTTTACATGAGGGTAACTCTATACTCACGAGTTTCCCATCGCACAATCTAGTTTCTTTTCTTTTCTATAGCACTTAAGAATCCTTTTATCTTCTAGTGCTAGTTCTTTCTTTCTCTTTACTCTAAGAGAATTTGTTCTTTTCTTTATCTCTATTCATAGAGAGTTTCTTTCTCATTTCTCATATTTCTTTCTTATGTCATTACTCAATTAAACATATGCATATGGATGACTCATGCCTAAAATCTTCCTTATATGCATTCATGACATGCAAATATGCTACATTGCATAAGGTAAAGTTCTCTAATTCTACTTATGCTTCTTTTAGGCATTTCATCAAACAATATGTGTGCATACATAAACTCTATTCTAACTTTAATCATATTTCTTTCTTAACCATCCAAAATTGGAGTTCAACTCCTTTGAATCATCACACATCCTGCCAAGAGAAACACACTTCAAAAATTCCTCCCAATTACTTCTAATTCTACCCATACTTCTACCAAAATTTCACAACACAATCCACCCTCCTCATGGTGGAAAAATCCTTCATATAACAACATTGAACCCATTCATGAATTCATCAACTTATTTCAACATAAACAATTCAAGCATTAATCATAGATCTAAAACTCTCTACACATCATTCAATCAAGTAAATCACAACTTAGATGATTTTACTTACCTTGGACACAAGTAGAACCCACTTAAACTCTCCACTCTTGATGGCTTGACACTTTCTCTTAGCCTTCAATACAAAACTTAAATAAGGATCCCCTTCTTTCAACAAATGAAAATTTGCTTCTAGAGTAAGGAATCTTACCTTTTAGTACTTAGGATCAATTTTGTAACAAATTCTAGTCAAAAAGCTCTTCAAGAATCCTTGGAATCTTGGATGAAAAATTGAGAGAAATAGGGGATGAAAGAGGCGGTGGTGAAAAACAAAATGAAGGGGTTTGTAAAGCTAACCCTTAATATCACATACTTTTCTCCACTCTTTCCCAAAAATACCCTTACTCACTCTTTGAAATTCCATTTAAGACCTTTCATTCTTTGCAAACACAACCCCCAATCAAAGTATTCTCCATGAATTTTCCTTACAATTCACCTCCCCCACTTTTCTGCTAAAAAGGGGTAGAAAGGTCAAATTGCCCTTAAGGAAGAAAATATCTAAAACTCAATCAACATTTTATTCGGGTTGTTGTTGCCGTGCTATCCAGCGCTTCCCCGTGGCTTCAACCTCTCGGCCGCGGCGAAGATTCTTCTTCGCCCGTGGAAGCAATGACCCAGAAATTCTTGTTTTCAACCAAATTTCGGGGCAAACATTCAACACAACACTCAATCAAACAATCATAACAAAAACCAACTCGATTAAGGGCAAAAGAGGAAACGATAACAACGTACCTCAAGCGGGACGTTACAACCAGGCAGTGTTTTGGATGGTGGAGATGCACTGGATGATGATATAGGTACAGGCAGTGTATTTGATGGTGGAGATGCACTGGATGATGGAGATTGATGAATGACAGGAATAATAGATGAGGAGAAGAGTAAATCCTTACCACTTGTTGGAGGAGAATCATTTGAAGGACGGGCTACTCCAGGAGAACCAGAGCTAGCTGAGCTGGTAGGATTATGGATGGAAATGAAAGGGAAAAATATAGATGTAGGGGAAAGGAATTCAGATGAAGCGGGCTGAACAGATTTCACAGTGGTGAAACCAGAAGAAAAAGGGAACTCATGTTCATTAAACCTAACACTAGGAGTAATAAAGATTCGACCATCTGAGCTAAGACATTTGTAACCCTTATGCATCAAACTGTACCCAACAAAAACACACTTACTTGAATGGAAACTAAACTTATGTTTATTGAAAATCCTTAGGAAAGGAAAACAAGCACAACCAAAGACCTTCAAGGTATCATACACAGGAGGAAATTTAAATAATAGTTGATAAGGAGATGTATGTTGCAGTACATCAGTAGGCATTCTATTTATTAAGTAGACTGCAGTCTCAAAAGAAAGCCACCAGAAATTTAAAGGCATAGATGCATGGGCCAATAGTGTCAAACTGTTTCTACAACATGCCTATGCTTTCTTTCACTTCTTCCATTTTGTTGATGTACATAAGCACAAGAATATCTAAACTGAATGCCTTCACTAGTTAGATACGGCAATAATCCCTTATACTCACCTCCTTGATCAGATTGAATGCACTTAAGCTTATAACCAAATTGTCTTTCGGCTAAATGATGAAATTTGATAAATATAGACCTAACTTCAGCCTTAGTTCTAAGGGGAAATAGCCAAGTAAACCTACTAAAATCGTCTAAGAATTGCACATAGTATCTAAAACCTTCAGTTGAGGCAATAGGTGCAAGACCCCATATGTCACTATGGATGAGTTCAAGAGGAAAGTTAGCTTTAGAATGTGATTTGGGAAAGCTAGTGTGATGCATCTTTCCTAATTGACAAGCATCACAGAACTCAACAGGATGTAATTTTCCTGATTGAAAATTAGTTTGACGAATGATTTGATTGTAAACTTTACTATGAGGGTGACCTAGTCTTTGATGCCAAATCAATGAATTAATACTAGTGTTTGTAGTAACAAGTGCTTCAGCATGAGAAGATGAGTTGTCTAAAGACACTTGACTAATATTTTGTGGAGTAATAGGAGCAGAATTAAGCAAATCAACATTAGAAAACACATCATCAGAGAACACAGCATCAGACAGATCATTCAAATGATATGTTTTATCAGATAAATCATGTTGCTGACATTCATTAGACCTATCAATCTTGGAATTTTCAACAGATACTGAGATATTTGAAACTGAAACTGGAGTTTTATTTTTATTGCAAGAAGATTTAACACCAACAATGTCATTGCTATATATGGTATTGTCATCAAACATTACAGATTTTGACTTCTCTAACACTGTTGACCCTAAAGATTCTTCTACTGAATGCTGAATCTGTTTAGCCAATGCACAATTAACAGAAGGTAAATTTGGAGGTTCGACTTGGGAGGTAAGTGAGGGTCGAATGGACATACTAGAGGGTAGCATTAGTCGATATAGCCCTTCTTTAAGATCTCCTTGGAGTAGTACAGTCTTGGAAATTTTGTCCTTCACAACACAACAATTAGAATTAAACTCAACAACCACATTATTATCCTTAGTGAATTTTGAAATGCTTAGTAAGTTCTTGGAGATTTTAGGCACACACGGGATATTTTTAAGGTACAAACATTTGGAGTGTAATACACTAGGTAATGAAGAAAAACCAGTGTGAGAAATGTTTAAGAACTCACCATTTCCCACTTGCAATTGATCTGTTCCTTCGTATGGTTTGCTAACATTCAACTGAGCTGGATCGAGGCAATGTGGTCTGTTGCACCTGAATCCATGTACCAGATGGGATCAGTAGGTGTTGCTGAGTTTGCAAGGGAAGTTGACATATTTGGGCAGTGTTGTGGAGGCACATTTGGATACAGTTGTGGAGGCATATTTGGGTACTGTTGTGTAGGTAAAGTAGGAACCTGTTGGGACTGCACAACAAAGTGTGCTTGGTGAGCTTGTGATCCAGACATCATCTGTTGACTTGGGAGACCAACAGGACCAGTTGATCCAAAGTTTCCATAAGAGCCAGAGTTAAATTGTCCAAGCTGTCCAGAGTGTCCTGAATTTCCATAGGAACCAGGATTAAACTGTGAAGATGCATATTGATAAGAACTTGGCCTTGCAGAATGGGAATTTCCAGTTTGATAGTGCCCATTGCTAAACTGTGACTGAGACGGAAACATTCCTGATTGAAATCCTCCAGAATAGGCTGAGTCATATCTGTGGTAACATTGGATCGCAGTATGTCTTGGTTTACTACACACTTGACAAATAGGTCTACCTCTATTGTTGAACCTACCTCTACCTCTACCAAAATTATTAAACATAGCAGGTCTGTAAGCATTCCAGGACATATCAGTTTGGCCACTAGGCTGCTGTGTTGAAGCATTTTGAGAGTTGAATTGAGAGAGTGAGTTTACAGGAACAGGATAAGTGGAGTGTGGTTTTTTACTCTGTAAACTATGAAGAGCATTCAATGTAGAGCCATTAAACATTGGAACATTCTCATGTTTCACAGCTAATGTTAACTGATTTCTAGTTGCTGCAGTAGCTAAGTTAGCTGAGCTGTTTGAGAAGTCCAAAGTATTAAATTTTTCCAGCCTTATTTCATATTTTTGTAGCAAAAACTTTGCTTCTTCCAGAGAGACAGAATCCACTTTAGACTCAATTCGTGAGGTTAAATTCTCAACAATGACATCATACTCAGGGCCAAGACCATCTAAGACATATTGAAGAAGATCCTCATCTGATATGGACTGTCCACTAGCAGATAAACTGTCTGCAATCTCCTTCATTTTCTTGAAGTAACTATTAATGCTTAAGTCCTTCTTATGAGTAGTTTGCAACAAGTTCTTTAAGTGCAAAGCTCTAGCCTTAGAATCTATTTCAAATTCATTCTCTAGTACAAACCATATTTCACTTGAATAACGACACTTAGAGACATGACCAAACATACTTTCTGGAATTGAAGCTAACAGCCAACTAACCAAGAATTTATCGATGCGTTTCCAATCAATATAATTTGGATTAACTTCTTAAGTAACTACATTTTCCTTGTCTATAGCTTCACCAACAGTTCTAGCATTATCTTTCTTAACACAAATAAGTGGTGGAGGACAAGGAACAGTACCTATCAAGTGATCTTCTAGTGCATGAGCACCCACGGCAAACAGAACTTGCGATCTCCAGAATCGGTAGTTGTCGATGGTGAGCTTAGGGTTAATAACTTGTAAAGCCGGATGAGAACACTGAAGCAAAGTTACTGGAATTGTTGAAGTTATTCAGCATCTTGTCGGTGTTAATGGACTTAGGAGGATCGATTTCAGCCATTGACGTTTGTCAAGGCTCTGATACCATGTGGAATTTTGAGATTGAAAGTGTTTGAAGCTTAAAGTGAAGATCTGAGAAGAAAAAGACTTTCTCTATTGATTAAAGATACATAAAAAACGCGCAGACTTCTCTTTAAATATACGAGAAGTTTCACTCGGGCTTTACTAAAAACAGAGAAGAAAAGAAACTGGTCAAAAACGCACACGCTTTTGTTTAACACTTAAATTGTAAAAACGCGCGTTTCTTGGTTGCCACTTAAACTCAGCAGACGGCACTGCTTTTGATCATGTTTTTATCTTGCTAACAAAAATCAAACCAATTTTTTTTTCTATTTTTAACTATTTTTATTCAATTAAAAAGAGACCGAATAGTCCTTTTTACTTTATTGAGGGTAGGAAGGGTAAAGATTTGTTATCAAGATTGTCCAATAAATTGTGTTGGTGGAATGATAGGTATTTTTTGTTGGGTTATAAGTGAACGAAATAGAGGCAACAACAGGAACAAAATATAACAGTAAAACAAATCAAACAGTAAACAAAGAAAATAACACGCGCTGTAATACTCTGTATTTTCTTTGTGGGTTTTATTTAATTTTATTTATGTGAATCTAGGGGGTAATATGTAAGAATTGAAACTTTTTAGGGATGTTTTAGTAAGAAATAAGGCATGGTGGGTTTATTAAGTAGTTTGGCAAGAGCGCTTGTGTGAAATTGGAAGTGTGAAGATCTTTCAACAACATTATGAAATTGATTAAAGATGAGGGGTCTTTTTAATATTGTGTCATGCAAGGGTACATGCATAATTCTCCATGGGTGAGATCATGATAAAACTTAACTTTATTTAAAGGATTTTGGGGTGCAAGATGTAAGAATCAAAGACTAAGGGATGCATGCATAATTGGCCATTGCAAGATGGATTAAAGGCAATTTCTTTTGGAGAATTAGCCCACGGTTTTGGCACATTGTTTTGCCATTGATGGTTGTGAAATTTTATTAAATTGAGATGAGGAATGGTGGAGTGGAGAAAGAGATAGCCGAGAGAAACAAAAAAATAAAGTGTGTTTTTGTCTTTCTCATTTCACATTCATTCTCCTATGCACATTGAAAGAGAGAAAAATAACATTTGAGTTAAAATAGAGGAGAGCCGAGTGGTGTTTGTAGGAGAAGAAATTTTAGAGAAATTTTAGGGTAAAGGAATAAGGTTACGCATGCATTTTCAATCCTTTATCGTGTTTAATCGATCTCTCATCTTCTCTTTGTTTAGATCTTAATTCCTATAATAATTTTGGATCAAATAGGTGAAGAAGATAGGAGGACTGAGCACTTGAGTTAAAAGCAAAGGAGAAAGTGTGAGTGGAATATTATTAAACTTGCATTTAAAATCATGTGTTGGTTGGAATGATCATATGCCTGTGCATACCTGATTGATTGAGGTTTTATTTTAGTTCTTTAGTTCTGAATTTCTAATAAATTGAAGATCTCCGTAACATGCATGTGTTTGGAATTGAGAGTATGAAATTATGTTTATGAAAATATTGGGTAAATTGCTATTAAAAAGAGGTACTTATGCGTTGCATGTTACTTATAATTAGGCATGGCTTTTACATGCATTGAATGGTATATTGCATGTGCATTTCGGCTGCTGGAAAGGTGTATTAATGATATAATTTTGTTTAATTGCATTGTAAGATGCAATTGCATGTGTGGGAAGTCAGCTAATTAAATTGTGTGGAATGAATTGGAAGGTTGTGGGTTAGTTATAAAATTGACTTGATTAGAAACATGAATATGGGTGGATACTAAATGAATTTTGAATTTTATATTTGAATGTTTGTTAAGCTTTGTGATGAGTGGACGGCTGGAAAATTTGGGAAACAATGGGCATAGAATGTGAACGTTTACTTTGCCTAAAAGTTTAGAGACTGGCTGGATTTTTTTTGGGTGGGAATGGGTATGAAATCATGACCTGGAGGTTTACTTAAAGTATATATATATATATTATATATTTTTGCTGTATTGTTGTTGCATTGTTGGCTTGGTATTTTTGGAGTCATCAGTGTAGTAATTGCTGCATTTTCATAAACTGCGGACTTGATTAAACGTGATTGTTGAGTGGGAATGAGTGTTGGAAGTTGGTAAAAAGGTAGAATTGATATTAAGGTAGAATGGATATGAAGTTAATGAGTTATTAAATACTATAAATGGTACATTTTATTTTGGAAATTTCGGAAAGAGTGTTGAATAAAAATGTTAGATTTTTTCTTATGGGCAGTAGGCTCTTGGCAGCAGGGGGTTAATTGCCATGTTTAGAAGTTTTGGGATCTTAGTAAGATTGATGATAAATATAGGGTGTAAATAGAATTTTACATACTTTTGTATTTTGACGTGGTGAGCATTGCATTCATGATTACATGCCTTTTATTGGAATTTTATATCGTATTATACTTTATATATATGCATAAGGCATGCATGATGCATATTTGGAATGAAATTCTAGATGCATGATTATTGTTATGTTTGACTCCCGGATTGGAAACCGTACCCATTCCCCTCCCCCTCCTCTTCTAGACATCAGCTAGTATTTGACATTTATCCTCATGCGCGCATTGAGATGGAGTCATCCCCTCTTGAACCATTGGGATATCCTACTAGAACAAGACGGGACCCTTTGCGAGCTCGGGCGGGATTACACCAGGCGGTTATTGGCCGGTGTGGGATTTTGGACGCCCCGAGGGTAGACTGTGTGCGAGATTATATTTGATACCATATCATGACACCCAGGAGGGTAGGCGTGGGTTGAGCATGGTTATCCAATGATGTTCGTACCATCCTAAGGGTAGACTGCAGATGGTACCACCTTGAGGGTAGACTGCGGGTGGTGTAGCTTCATGTCTGAGTTAGGGACTGGTTCAGATAGTTATGATCCAGGCCCCTAAGTGCTAGTAAGGTGATGATGATTGATTTATTTTATATGATAGTGGTGTGTGATTTCATGGCATTCGAGAATAATATGTATATACTGTTGTTGCCTTATCATGTAAGTGCATTAGTGTTGTGTGGCATACAATTATTCATACATGTTTTCAAAGTTAAAGTTATTTTCGTATAAAATATATTATCGCTCTTGAGCTTCCTAGCTCAACTATTTTTATGTTTCCTCCCCACAGGATTTAAGTAGATCGGAGGTTCGTGTGGAGCATACTCTACGCTCTAGGTTGGCCTTGACGCATGATGATTTGCATCTTTTACAAACTTTAGTGGACTCTGATACTACGTTTCTTTCGTAAGCCCGGATTTGATTCTGTTGTTAGAATAATTATTTGTGTATTTCCACCTTCTAAACCTTAAACATGCAAATGCACTACTTTTCACTTTCGTTTATAGACGAAATTTTTTTTATGAATGTTTTTTTTAAAGAGTATTCACCTTCCTTTCGGGATCTTGAGTCTCCTGGAGCGCCCAGATCCAGTGGGATAAGGATACTCGGGAGGGGGCGTGATACGCACGATTTACCTTGGTTCACCTAATGTGGGCTACGTCTAGCTGAGTCAATATTATTGCAATATGCCTCACCTCTCTCGTTTACGATGAATGAATTGCCCTATGATTTGCTATCACACCCATAACAAGAGAAAAGTATGTTTATATACTAGGTTTAAGAGACTAAACCTAGTTTTACAAGGATTCCTATTCCTAAGCCCAACCCAATAAGAAATTAGTAACTTAAAAGAAATCCTACAGTGGTTATACATGGAAAAACCCAAAACCGCCTACGGGCTCGGGGGCGCTGCCCTCGCGACCCCCACCCGCTCACCGGTCAGCAGGACCACCGAGTGCGTCTCTGTTACCCAATAATGCTGAAGTAGTCGATAACTTCAATAGTAAGAAAGGGTGCGGGGAATTACCTATTGAGTGGATAGATGCTAAGAGTCGGTGAATAATAGCAGCCATATTGAGGTAAATGAAACTGCCATCAAGACATTGGAAAACATTATTCAGAATTAGTAGACATTTGACGTTTCTGATATGCTAAACAGATGCATGGATTTTAAATCCAAAAATGGTATTTTGATTTTTAAACACTTGGTTTTCATTTATCTGTCGACTGTTAGAAACTTGTTTTATCTTTTTTTTTTTTTTTTTGGGTAAAAGTAATATATGAAAGAGCTATTGCAACTACAACAATTGCAATGTCAATTTCTGGAACCAAACTGATAGTTCCTACTCATCATGCACCATCTACATCTGAACAAATACATAAGCTGATTGAAGAAAAAGATGAAGATACAGAAGAGGTTCAATTAATCAGGAGAAGGAAGCATAACAATGAAAGTCAGGAAAGAAACATAGTTCCAAAATCTGCTAATAATTTGAAGACTATGTCTGTAGAAGATCTAGATAAACTTACACCAAATGAGGTCAATTTGCTGATTTAAAAATGTTTAATTTGTTTTACTTCTATTTTATAAAGGATCATTAACTTTTTCTGTTGTTTTTGTCCTTTTTTTTTGGATAGCCTCTTGTTGGAAATAAAGTAACGTTGGCTAGCCTCAGACAATGTCATTGAAAAATTGGAGAAAAAAAAAATCTGGATCTTCAGAGGCAAAAACATATAGATAAAAAGATGTATCTATAGAACAGATTGACAGAAGTTGTAACTGATTTAAAGGATAATGAGGATATAGTGAGAGTTGTTGAACCGTCCTGTGCAAATATTTAGAGAAAATTTGATCTTCTTAAAAGGCAGAAAAAAGAATTACTTGATTCCAATACTAAGATACAATATGCTATTGTTGAAGCTACAAGAGAGAGGGATGAAGTTGGTGGTTTCATTACTGGCATGTTCTTGGCTACTCGAGAAGCTTGTGCTAAGGCATTTAAGTCAAGGTTTCTAGATGAAAATCGTGATTTCTCAGAGCAATTGTTGTTGGAAGAGGAACAGACAAACCCTGTTGTTACTGATGCTTCCCCCGATGTTATTGATCCTTGATCCACTGTATTTGATAAAACTTGTACAAATACTGAACTTGTGTAAATATTTTAAGTAATTTTCTAACAATGTTTATAATATATGTTAAAATATGTGTTTCTACTGCCTAAAAGTAGTGTTAATATCAGAAATACTATGCTTACTCACGAGTTTTACTAACTGCCTTATTACCTTTGTTAAAATTACACATAGTATCCGTACTATACGTATGATACCCGTACTATGCGTTATATTTACAAAGGATAGTAAGATGGTTAGTAAGATGACGAGTAACCATAACATTACTCGTGTTAATATAGTTATTTTTTAAACTTGATTGGTAGTAATATGTACATTTTTTTTTTTTTTTTTGGTATCCTGAGGTGTTCAAGCCAACCTGCATGCATTTCAACTAGTCCTCTAGGACCTTGAAGTTAATGGTCAGGTAAGCCCCTAGTTGCTATTCCTTATTAGTTAGTAATTGTGGGGATACAAACTTAGGACCTCTTGAGTAGTACACCCAAAAGTCCCAAGCAAAACGCTAAACTATCTAGAGATAGTTGTGATATGTACAATTGTTCTCAGAAATCTATTTAAGTAAATAAGACACTTGTAATTTAAAAGAAATGGACTTTGACAGACCATTTTTTCAAAGTCCATTTTTAAGGAAATTTAAATTTAATGTAAGGATTTTATACTGCTTGAAGACGATTACAAAATATTCAGCAGCAAATTGATTCAGTAAGAATGGTAAAAAAAAAAAAAAAAAAAAGAAATGTTATTTAATTTGCTTGTCAAAACATCCCTTCTTAATATCTACCCACCAGAAGTAATTGACGCAAAGAACACCAAAAAAAGACTAAAAGAATTCATAAAGCAAACAAAAACAAATCAAAATCTGTCTATTTCATTTCTTATATATATGAATATATAAACCTTTCATTTATTTGTTGCACACATCTTTCATGGCTTCCACTTCCCACGCCACCATCTTTACCACCGGCACAACATCAGAACACCCAACCAAAGCTTACCTCTGTGACTCAACTCCACACAACACAACTTTAGTCCAAGCCTACGCTTCAACGTTTCATCACAACTTCAGCTTCTTCTTCTTGTTGCTATGATAATCTTTATAAGCAACTATACCTAGTTCACTATCATTTTCTTTTTGTTCATTTTGTACTCCCTTTTCTTCTGATACATCTACGATGTCTAAAGTCGAATTGTCTATTGTCGTTTTTTGTTCATGACGTTGTATGCTTGATTCATTTTTTCTTGACCTGTCTTTGATTTTTGGAGTAAATACTCCACATTCAGTAACATTTGTCGTTGATAGCTGTAATTCTTCTTCTTCTTCAATTGCCTGTTCTGTTTCATCTTTTCCCTCCGTTGCTTCTTGTTTTTTACAATCTATTCATATTACTTGAATCTTAACTAATTTATTATTTCAGATTAATGACTATACTCACCTTTTCCAATTCCTGTAGCTTGTATTCATTCTTGGGTTTATGATTGAATCTTTTGCTACAGTAAGATTCAGATCTTTCTTTCAAATTCGTATCTGTCAACCTGATTTTGAAAACAAAGGTCTAGCTACACAGTTGATACAAAAGTTTTGGTATTGTTTCATGATCGTTCCCTTGTTTATTCAGCAGTTGAGAACATGATAGCCTAACTAATTTCTGGGCCACTACATCGAACAATATAAAAATTGCTTCTGCAGTTCTGTCTATCACTTTCATATCTATCTTGTACTTGTTATATCATTAACAATACAATATGATAAATCAATGATTTAAATTGTTTGTACCAGTTATTCCATTAACAATAAAATTGTAATCTGTAATTTATTTATAAAAAAAAATATTGATATACCTCATTTGAGGGAATTTTGATTCCTTTTTGCATTTCTAACAATGCAAATTACCATTATTGTCCGAAATTTTCTTCTTGCAAGAATTGCATGACAGGTAGCACCAATTGTATGTGCAATCAACCTCTGTTAGTTTGCCCTTTACTGTTAATATCGTGACCTATTCAAATGCAATCCTTATATAAAAACTTATGTTATAATAATCAATTTAATTATCTAAGTTTGATCAGGTAGAAAACTGTACCATGGAAACTGCTAGTCGAGATTCAGGTGTACATTAATCTGTTCAACAATTACATTTTGAAAGGATAAAAAGCTATCAATTGGCATATGATTCTAGAAATATAAGTGTTGCTGATGTCAGAACACAAGTGTTATGCCTGAGAAAGTGGGGTTGGAACCGGCCGAGCCTTGCCCGGCAAGGAGGAGGCGGCGAGCTTGAAGGAAGGTTCTACAATCGCTCAGATTCAACCACGTCGCATGATGATGCGAGCAACATGCTCTACCAATGCAGTGGGTATGCGCCAGGTTGGCGAAAGGCTAGAAAAGGTCCACGCGTCCAATCCCTGCACAAGTTGAGGAAATCACTCGGGCAGGTGAGCAATGGGACACAGAGAAGGATTTGCACGGCATCTGCCCCACTCACAGATTTAGTAATCATTACCTTAATTCATCCCACTATAAATAGAGGGCTCATCTCCCGTTTGTTGGATGGCCTAATTTTAATCAGAAATAGCATATTTTCTCTCTCTCTCTCTCTTGTATTCTCTAAGCTATAATTCAGCTCGCTGAACGCGACCTAACTTCATACATTAATACAATACCAATGGACGTAGGATTCGCTTTTTGGGCATCCGAACCACTTTAAACATTGTTCTTCACCCCTTATCAGTCAAATACCCCCATACTCACGTGTGACTTTTGAAGTCGCTTAGCATTTCCCACGTGCGAATAGTTGGTGTCAAAATCAAGCATCTACAATTTGGCGCTAAAAGGAGGGCCTGATTTAGTACTTGTTCTTCATTAGGAGAATCTCTGACTAATTGGTCCCACTATAGCAAATAGCTAGCAGATTTGAATCTGAGCGAACCAATCATGGTGATGAAGAGATCCCCCAAGTACAAGAGGACACTTCTCCCGAGGTGCCCTCAGCCCCACAAAATATCATGGGGGATATCCCTTCAAGTTCACGGCTTGATCCAGCCATCATTAGCTACTTGGAGAGGTTCAACAATACTCTCCAAACGGCCAGCCAGAGGCTGGACAGGTTGGATCGAGTCGTACCACCCAAATCAAATGAGGCGGTGGTACGCAAAAAACGCCTGCAGGTCACATGAAAGCACAGAAAAGGGCAAAAGCCCATAACGTGTGCACTGCAGCGAGTCAAAGAAAGGGAAAGCAAGTGGCACACAGCAGACCTAGAGGCTCCGAGGGACCAACAAACACCGATCGTGCCCTAGGTAGAATTCCCATGGCATTGAGACTTGGTGACATGTCACAGCCCAAGCCGTCCCGTGCCACGTCACACGGGCACTCCCACAAACGTGCAAGGTAGGGAGATTCCCATTATCGCCAAAATGACGACTTCAATCGTCGTCGCGCGGGAAGTTCCCACCGTCCGTGGGTCGGTTCATACCATCGCGGAGGTCAAGAAGGTTCCCTGAACCATTCAGCGCCATCACATGACTCTAGCCAACGTGTATCGAGATTGGCCAAGACTACTAGCAGAGGCAAGGAGGAATCTGACCTACGGTCCTTCCTCAACCGCAACCATGAGGGTTGAACCCATATTACGGAAAGCGATCCCCAAGTGGCTCTACTGCCTCAGATTGAGGAGCTATAGCGAGCTCTGGATCAGTTAAAGGCTTAGCGAAATGAGCTAAGGCAGGTCGTAGAGGCGTCTTCCTTTTCATCGGCAGTGTTAGCCGCCCCTCTCTCGTCAAGATTCAGAATGCTCGACATGCGAGCATTCGATAGGAATTCTGATCTACAGGATCATTTGTATGAGTTCAACAACCTCATGGAACTCCACCAAGTCTCTGACTTGGCAAAATGTCGTTGCTTGGCAGTAACTCTTACTTCTCATGCCAAGCAATGGTTCAGGTCGCTCCCAGCAGGATCAGTCAGCTCATGGCCTCAGATGAGCTCGACATTTCTGAGACACTTCTAGGTGAACAGGAAGTTCTTGATGCTTCTAAGCTACCTCAACAACATAAGGCAAGAGAGGGATGAACCCCTCTAATCTTATATTGACAGGTTCCATAGGGAGCTCCATAAGGTAGCTCATACTCCCGAAGAGTCCGTTCGGACTCTCATCATTACGGGAGTTCGTCCAGAGATAGATTTGTGGTAAGAGCTATAATTTAAGGACGATGTTTCCCTCACCCGCTTCTACAGCCTTACGGAGAAGTACCTCCGCATTGAAAACTCTGTGGCGGTACTCAACCACCACGACCCAGGTCCTTCGGGCAGCGGTCGCAGTGGGGGAGAGTAGGAGGGCTGATCGCTGGTAGGCCAATGACGATCAGTGAAAAGGAAAGAAGCAGCGATATGAGCCCAAGAAATCTTACGCCCTAGTTCCTCGTCGCGATCTCAACAAAAGTAAATACACCCCTCTGAATACATCAGTCTTTGCTATTCTTGATAAGTCAGAAGAGGCCGGCTCGCTCAGGGAGCCTAAGCCCATGAAAAATCCCCCTTCAGCTAGAAACAGTAAAAAGTACTATCACTATCATCGGGATAACAGGCATCACACCGATGAGTGTCAAGCCTTTAAGTAAGCAATTGAAGACCTCATCAAGCAGAGGCACTTCAAAGAGTATGTTGATGACTCTGCTCCCGTACGGGAGAAAAATCAGAAGGAACCGGGCAAGAAGCGTCGTGGTCGCAAGAGTCTCTACAATGTAGGGATCATTGTTGGGGGTTTGCACCTCGCAAGGAATTCGCGAGATGCCCATGAAAGGTATGCTTGCACAGCCCATCACGACCCTGTCAGTGTAATGAACACGACGCCGCGACCATTAAAGGTTCGTAGAGAGGAGGAAATCACCTTCTTCGAGAAAGAAGCCGTATGATTACATCATCCCTATGACGATGCTCTCGTCATCACGCCTGAGATAGGGCGGTGCGAAGTTCACAGAATGCTGGTGGACAACGGAAGCGCCGTGAACATCCTATTCCAGCGGGCTTTCGAAATAATGGCCCCGGATGAGGCCGACCTAAAGCCTGCCTCCATCCCTCTATATGGTTTCACTAGGGATCACCTGATCCCTAAGGGGATGATCTCACTCCTAGTCACGTTGGGTGATACCAATGAGATGACCAAGATCACTGAGTTCTTAGTAGTGGACTACCCGTCCCCTTTCAATGGCATCTTAGGACGACCTCTACTGAGAAACTTCAAAGCGGTCACCTCGATCTACCATCTCAAGATGAAGTTCCCCACCCCGACGGGGATAGGGGAAGTAAGCGGATCTAAATACGCATCTCGCGACTGATATGAGAGGGCAGTGTAGATGGTGTGCAAGGGGAAAGGTACTCCACTTGGCATCCCCAAACAGGTAATGGCGATCAGCCAGATCAAACCACAGCTTGGGCCAGCTGAGGATAACATTGATCCTCGTATCCAAGAATGCCCTTCTAATGGGCTGGTTGAGGACTTATTTGAAGTGTCAGTCAATCAGAGCGAGCTGAGCCGAGTGTTAAGAATTGAAAGTAATCTCGACCCTCAGCTCGGCAACGACCTGACCTGCTTTCTCAGGGAAAATATCTACATATTCGCATGGACGCATGCTGACATGGTCGGGATCAGCCCGGATATCATTTGTCATGCCCTGAACATCGATAGTGAGGCCAGGCCAGTCCACCAGAAGAGAAAAGTAATGGATCCAGAGCGATATGTTGCCTTGAAAGTTAAGGTAGATAACCTTCTTCTGAATAGATCCATCCGGGAGGCACTCTACCCGAGTTGGGTTGCCAACCTGGTTTTGGTAAAGAAGCCCAATGACAAATGGCGGACCTGCGTTGACTTCACCGACCTCAACAAAGCCTATCCGAAAGACAACTTTTCCTTGCCAAGGATTGATCAGCTTGTTGATGCCACCTCCGAGCACGATCTGTTGAATTTTATGGATGCCTACTCAGGATACAATCAGATTCTGATCATACCTCCTTTGTTACAGAATGGGGGTTGTATTGTTATAGGGTTATGCCCTTTGGCCTAAAAAATGCTGGAGCAACTTACCAGCAAATGGTTAACCAGATGTTTTTCAAACAGATTGAGAAATTGATGGAAGTCTATGTTGATGACATGCTGGTCAAATCGTGTGTCGCTTCAAATCACATAGCGCATCTCGCTGTGATGTTCAACATACTCCGAAGATACAGAATGAAGCTGAATCCTCTCAAATGTTCATTTGGAGTTTCCCTAGGAAAATTCCTGGGGTATATGGTTAAAAATAGGGGAATAGAGATCAACCCCAAAAAAATCCAAGCTCTTCTCGACATGAAAAGCCCGACCAACTGAAAACAGGTTTAGAGTCTCAATGGGCGAATAACGACACTCAGTCGCTTCATATCGAAGGCAACAGATCGCTGCTTGCCATTCTTTAATATACTCAAGGCCAACAAGAAATTTGAATGGACTCCCGAGTGTGAACAGGCATTCTAGAGCATTAAAGAGCACCTTGGAAAGCCACCTCTTCTGTCCAAGCCTCTACCGCAAAAAATTCTCCTTCTATATTTGTCCGTCTCTTAGTACACGACTAGTGCAACTTTAGTCCGGGAGGAGAACAAGGTCCAATGGCCAGTATATTACGTGAGCAAGCTTCTGCTGGATGCCGAGATGCGGTATCCAAAAATGGAGTGATTGGTTTATGCCCTACTGATCACCTCCAGAAAGTTACGACCTTACTTCCACTCCCACACAATCCATGTATTGACCAATTACCCACTCAAGCAAGTCCTTCAAAAACCAGAGGTTTCAGGTAAGTTGCTCAAGTGGGCCATGGAGCTAAGTTAGTTCGATCTGTAGTACAAATCGAAAGTAACCATCAAAGGGCAAGCTGTTGCCGATTTCATCTCAAAATTCTCATATCATCCAATCAAGGAATCCGAGCAACAAGCCAGCGAAGTCACCTAGGAAACTATCCTAAATCTTACGACTTAGAGTCTCTACGTTGATGGGTCGTCGAACAGGAAAATGGCTGGAGTAGGCTTCTTTCTCCTTAGTCCCAAAGGGACTCGTATTCACGGCATTCTTCAGTTTGGGTTCAAAGCAACCAATAATGAAGTCGAGTATGAAGCTCTGCTCGCTAGATTGAGGTTGGCAAGAGAAATGGGATCAATCATGATCAGCATCCACAACGACTCTATGCTAGTTGTCAACCAGACTTTGGGGGAATGTCAAGCCAAGGAAGAAAACATGATCGGCTATCTGAAGAAAGCTAAGGCCGCACTCAAGCCATTTAAGCACTTCACAATCACACAGATTCTTAGAGATAGTAATTCTGTTACGGATGCCTTGGCAAAGATAGCCTCATCGCTGGACTCAGATGTGCCAAAGAGTATTCCTATTCGGTTCATAGAGGCCCCCAGGTATCAGCTTGCCCGAAGAGGTCGTGAATATGATCGAGTCAGTTTCTTAGATGACCCTAATCATCTAGTATCTCCAAGACGTGACCTTACCCAATGACAAGATCGAGGCAAGAACCCTGCAAACCAGAGCCGCTCGTTACAAACTTATAGGAGATCAATTGTACAAGCGAGGGTTTAACGCCCCTCTCCTCCTATGTGTAACCGATGAGGAAGCAAACTATATCATGAGGGAGATACATGAAGGGATCTGTGGTAATCACACAGCCGCACGATCTCTCACCAACAAAGTTGTTCGTCAAGGGAACTATGGCCCCTGCTCCAAGAAGACACCTACAACTTTGTTAAAAAGTGTGACAAGTGCTAGTGGTTCGCGAGCATACCGCGAGCTTCTTCCCACCAGCTAATAACCATGTCTAGTCCCTGGCCATTCTCCATGTAGGGAATCGATCTCATCGGACCTATACCAGTTAGTAAAGAAGCAATCAAGTATGTTGTGGTCGCGATGGACTACTTCACCAAGTAGGTCAAAGCGGAGCCTTTGGCAGTGATCACCACCAAAAACCTCAAGGACTTCGTTTTCAAGAACATTGTGTGCCGCTATGGAATTCCTCACACCCTCATCTCTGATAATGGAAAGCAGTTCGATAACGAGGAATTCAAGCAGTTTTGTGATAAGCTAGGTATCCACAAAAAATTTGCCTCAGTCGTAAGACCACAAGCAAATGGTTAGGTTGAAGCTGTCAACAAGACCATCAAGCACACTCTGAAAGCTAAACTTGGCGCTACCAAGGAAAATTGGGCCGATGATCTCCCCGAAGTTTTGTGGGCATACAGGACCACTCCACGAACCTCTATTTCAGAAATACCTTTCTCGCTAGCATATGGCTGCGAGGCGATGGTCCCTATAGAGGTAGGAACTAGTTCACTTCGGAGAGACCTATTCAACGAAGCAAACAATGAAGCGCTTATGCGTGCAAGTTTGCATTTAGTTGAAGAACACCACAGCAAGGCTCAACTAAGAATAGCAGCCTATCAGCAGCGCGCGAAAAGGTTTTTTGACTCTAAGGTTAGAAGAAGAGACTTTCAAGTCGGTGACCTCGTTTTGAAAAAAGCCTTTCTATGTACGAAAGAACCAAGTACGAGAGTATTGGGGCTGAATTGGGAAGGCCCGTACCGTATGGCCAAAGTGATAAGACCGGGGACTTATCACCTCAAAAGGCTAAACGGTCCTGAAGTACCGCAAGCTTAGAATGTTGAACATCTCCGCCCATATTATCAGTAATTCCAAACTCATTTCTTTTCAATTCTCTTATAAAGACTTAACTTTTCTCAAGACTTGTAAATAACACAAGTTCCTTTGTAATAACTTTTCCCACATGTATATAGTTCTGTTCGCATAGAAATTATCCATACAAATACTATTGTAAATAGTTAGAAAGCGACCTCGTGTCCACATGTGTAACGTTTGTGGGGTACGAAAAATTATAAGTACTCACAAATGATTAAGGAAACGGTCTCTTTATTTATTAAAAAAATAAAATAAGTACATATTAGCGAGCATAGGAAAAACAGTACAAAAGCAGAGGCAATCACTAGCCTTCATCCCCAGGTCCCAGAGGTGCGACCTCAACATCCCCAGGTTGGTCGCTAACCACCTGGTCGGTCGCTGGCTCCTCTGGGACGTACTCCTTCGGATGCTCCTCTTTCGGATCAGGTCCCCGAGTTGCCTCCTCATCCTCAGCCCATGCCATGGAAGTGAGGGTACTCTGGTAATCTTCTGGGAGGTCAGTCAGATCGATGGTGGGATTCTTCGACCGAAGGGCATAAATGGACTGGATCGTCTAGTCGGCAGCCCTTCTCTCAATCTCCAACTCTTGTCGCTACATCTCTTCGGTCAGCGAAGCGACACGACCCTGGGCGAGTTGGAGTTCAGCCTCAAGCACCCACCTTTGCTTCTCAGTGGTCTCCCACAACTGCGCCCTTTCCTGCTCTGCTCGCAAGGCTCGCTCGGAGTTCGTTCGTAGCTCCAGCTCTTTCTCGCCAACCTCCTTGGTAAGCCTAGCCACTGTCCTTTAGAGTTCTTTAACTTCCTCTCCTTGCTTCTCTAGCTCGACCTTCTAGAAATCCACCGTGTGAAGTACAGCGTTCCTCTCAGATAGGTATTGATTTGTCTGAACGGTGGATAAGTTCTTCTCTACCTGTGTGGCTTCTAAGTCTCGTTTAAGCCACACGTTCTCTTCTCTTAGCTCGACCAGCCCCTCAGCAACCCCTAGCTAAACCTTCTACAGGGACAAGTGCATGGCGAGCAAGGCTTGCATAACGAAGAGAGTAAAGAGTTAATTTCCTTTCTATTGAAAAAAGCAAGGAAATGTAAAAAAGTCCTCGTCGAGGACAATTCGTTTTAACTGGCTTAGGTGCTGAAAGGACGTGGACATCAAATCAATAGGGTTAGGGAGGCCACGAACTGCTTGAACGCTTTCGCGAGCTGGCACTCCAGCAGGGTAAACACCACCAGCTGCAAATGATCCAGAAGTTGCCCAATAGAGTCTAGCACCGGCACGCCCATGCTGCAGCAGGTAGCGTCTCACCCGCTGGTTACTTGCCCGGTCTCCTCCCAAGATGTGCAGCCTCTCTTTGCCTTGTTCGCAGACCCTCCAGAGTAATGGTAATACCAGTCACGCCCCCGGGAGGTCCTCCCGAGCGGAATGCCTAGTAAGGCTACGACTTTTCGGGGTGAATGCCCAAACCCTCCGGCTTATATTTTGACTTCTCAACCCGAAGTTGTTTCCTCTTCTTGGACTTATGGGCCAATGTCTTACGCGGAACGAACAAGAAGGTTGAGGAGCACCCCCTATAGTCGAAGGCAGGGTGCACCGTGGAGTCCCTCTAATTAGGGGACCATTGGGGGCTACCCCGACTTGTCCCCTACAACTCGGGGGAAGGTGAACTCCCTTGGTTGCAACGACCTGGGCACTTTAGGAGGCATGGTCGTTGCATGCGAACATCATTAGCAAAATAGTTCGTTGCATGCGAATAACAAAACTGGCTCAGGTTATGGTACTTACTCGGTAAGGTTTCTAAGGTCACTTCGGGATTGAAGAAATCGTATTTTCGCAGGTCCGCAGTTGTCATGAGCAACCTCACGTTGCGACTTTGTTCGGGCAAAACACCAAAAACAATGATCATGTTAAAATCAGCGAGAGCCAATAACCTAGTCGTCTTGTTGACTGCGAAAAAACAAAGAAAGTTCGTTAGCAAAGACAAAAAAAAAAGAAAATTCGCCAAGAAAAAGAAAGGAAAAACCTACTCGGCTCCCTAAACTGGCAAATGCCATCATAGTGAAAAAAGAAAAACTTCGTCTCATACGCCCCGACATTGGTGAGGTAACTGTGTATCCCTCCCTCGATCATAGATCGCTTCGAGAGGTAGAAAGAGTCCTTGTCTTTACTCTTCTTCAGATAATATGAGCAACCGAGCTCTAGCGTAGTTAGCTCGCCTAAATCGTTCTCGTTGTATGCGATATACGTAGCCACGGCTATCATATATGGCGTAAGCTATAACGGTGTGACCCCAAAATGATCGAGGACCAACCTAATAAAAGGGTGGAAGGGGATCATCGCTTCACACTTAAAAATGTTCTTAGAGATCGTAGCCATTCCTTCTGGTGGATTCCGAGCTGTGTACGTCCTATGTTGGTAGACCTCTACGCTAAAAACGTATTGGTCTACCACTTATTGAATCTACTCTATGGTGGCTATTGACAGAATCTCCTGAGAAGGACTCGCTGGGGTATCTTGCACCGGTGAGCTCGTTCCCTCATCTGTCCTGGTCGCTAAAGGGTCCATTTCTTCTACGGTCTGAAAAAAGCAACATGCAGGAATTACTCACGTGGGGGTCATCCAAGGGCCCCTCTGCTTCTCATTGAGTTTAGAATAGATTTGAGAGATTTAGAGAGAAGATTTGAGCTTGAATCTTGTGGATTCTTCAACTAGGGGAGATCTCAACTCTTTTCTCTGCATTTCAATATGTTGAACCTTGTGTTTATTGTTTTTCTTGCTGTGTATTTTGATTTAATTATGAACTAACCCATTTTGGGTTAGGGTTTTGATTAAGTTCAGATTTCTATGGGTTGATAAATTGATTATTGCTATTTCCATATTCTATTGCATAGATTATGTGGTTATTCTATATTTAATGGAATTTATTTGATGAATATGATGAGATTGAGAAATGAATCATATTGAGCTTCTTAGGTAATCACCATTGTAGTATTGAATGCTAGAGATAGATTTGAGAATCAATGAAATCAATCTAGGATTCCCTTAGCTTAACGACTTAGATCTATTACTCTTCAAATTGTTGGGTGCGGAAGTTTAATAGGGAAAAGTAGGAATTCATAGACTGAGAAGGTATGTTTAGCAACTTAGAGAATCCGATTTACAATCTGTGACTGTGGGTGTGGAATTAACATAATACGTAGAATTCATCCATAGAGTCCGAATAAAGTCAAAACCTTAACCGTTTGTTAAATTGATATTATTCTTGTGTTTAAATTCTTGCTTCCATTAATTAGTCTTTAATATTTAGTAAGTTTTGTTTTAGTTTTAGATTTAATCTCTCCCATCCAAACACATTCGGTTCCTCCAACTTGAAAACAGTTAGGAAATTTAGTGCTTAACAACCAATCCTCGTGGGAACGATACTCACTCATCACTTTATTACTTTGTGCAACTAGTGCGCTTGCTATTTTCGCATGTTGTAGTTACAACGCATCAAGTTTTTGGCGCCGTTGCCAGGGATTGAGTTTTGTGTTAACATTAAATTTTTCTTGTGTTAGCTAGATTGGAGCTTTATTTTCACCTAATTGTTGTTTGTTTAATTTTTGTTATTCTTTTAGGTTGGTTTGTGATCTCACTCTTTTTATTTTTTTTCTGTGTAGTTTATGCGAAGAGCAAGACGTCAGCCAGTGGTCCTATTGATCCTGAGATTGAAAGAACCACTAGAAGACTTAACAGAGGACGAAGGGAAAGAGAGGCTACAGTGGAACCAGAGGTTATAGTTGTTGAGATGGCAGAAAATAGAACACTAAGGGAGTTTTCAGTTCCCTCAGTTGATGGCAGTGGGTCGCATATTACTAGACCAGCAGTACAAGCCAACAACTTTGAGATAAAGCCGGCAATCATCCAGATGATCCAGTAGTCGGTACAGTTCATGGGAGATTTGAAGGAAGATCCAAATCTACACATTGCCAATTTTTTAGAGATTTGTGATACTTTCCAGTCAAACAGAGTGTTAGATGACGCCATCAGATTGAGACTATTCCCGTTTTCATTGAAGGATAAAGCTAAGGGATGGTTGATGGCATTACCAACAGGAACGATTACAACATGGAATGATTTAGCATAGAAGTTCTTGACCAAATTCTTTCCTCCAGCAAAGTCGACAAAGCTGAGAAACGATATCACATTGTTTCTATAAGAAGAGTCGGAATCATTGTATGAGGCTTGGGAGAGATACAAAGAATTATTGAGGAGGTGTCCATATCATGGGTTGCCAGTTTGGATGCAAGTCCAAACATTTTATAACCTGATTGATGGTGAATGTGCAAACTATGGTGGATGCAGCATCGGGGGGAGCACTGCAAAATAAGACTCCGGAAAAAGCTCACGAGTTGCTTGAAGATCTGGCAAGCAACAATTATCAAAGACCTAATGAGAGGGTGCAACCGAAGAAATCTATGGGCCTTCATGAAGTTGATGCATATACAACCATTTCAGTTTGGCTGACACTTAGGAAATAGTTGGGAAATGCAGGGTAAATTCCATTTAAGCACCTCAACTAACTTGTGAATTTTGTGCGGGAGGGTAATCACGTGAGCGGCCCGAATGTCAAGTGGGGGAACACGTTTGCTTGACATCATCATCGGAGCGAGTTAACTACTTGGAGAGGGGAAATCAAAGAGGCAACCGAACAATCCGTACTTTCTAACACATATAATCACGGTTGGAAGAATCATCCGAACCTGTCTTGGGGCAATCAGAATCAACAGAATCAGCAAAACAATCAATGGAACCAAAGAGCATTGCCAAACAACCAAACAGGGGTGAACAATCAATCATGAGAGCAAAGAGTGACAAAATTGGAGGACATGTTTGGAAAGTTTATGCAAGAGACCATAGGTTTTATGAATGAGAAGAGAACGAATTTCGGAAATCAAGGGGCGTCCATTCGGAACTTGGAGGTACAAGTGGGTCAATTGGCTGATAAGTTAAATGAGAGACCATAGGGCTCACTACCGAGCAACACAGTGACTAACCCACGTGAGCAAGCAAATGCGATAACTCTGAGAAGTGGGACAGTGTTAGAAGAGGTGAAAAAATCAAGGGAAGAAGAAAGTCCATCAAAAGGTAAGGAAAAGGAAGACTCTGATGGGGAAGTTGATGAAGAGATAGTTGCTGAAGATAAACCATCTAGTTCTAGGGAAGAAGAACAAAAACGGGAAGTGAGGCAAAGACAAAGGAAAGAGAAATTGTCATTTCCCAAGATACCACCAGAATTGGCAAATCACACTTCGCCTGTACCGTTTCCTCAAAGACTAAAGAAAAAGAATCAAGATAAGCAGTTTTCCAAATTCATTGAAATATTTAGAAAATTGCATATTATGATTCCTTTTGCAGATGCATTGCAACAAATGCCAAGCTACACGAAATTTCTCAAGGAGATTTTATCAAACAAAAGGAAGTTAGAAGATGAGGAAAAAGTGATGCTCACGGAGGAGTGCATCGCCATTCTCCAGAAGAAGCTACCCCCAAAACTCAAAGATCTAGGGAGTTTTACTATTCCTTGCATTATAGGAGACATTACCTTTGATCGAGTTTTATGTGATTTACGTGTTAGCATCAATTTAATGCCTTTTTCTATTTTCAGGAGATTTGGAATTGGTGAAGTGAAGCCAACAACCATGTCGTTGCAACTTGCAGATAGATCCATCAAACATCCAAGGGGTATAGTCGAAGATGTGTTGGTGAAGGTGGACAAGATTATCTTTCTAGCAGATTTTGTTGTATTGGACATGGAAGAGGATAAGGAAATGCCTCTTATTTTGGGCCGACCATTTAAGACTCTGATTGGTATGTCTCTGTAATAACTGCTTTCTACTAGTATACTTTAGAACATATACAATAAAAACATACATAATTAGTATATGAAAATAGTTGGGCCCAAATTTTTTCTTTACCTACAAAACATAATTCTTTACATATATCAAAATAACAAGTACAAAAACTTAGCGACAGTGGACAGTAATGCCAATCCTCCCCGCTTGTCGACATCCTTCTAACCGCTGCTCACCTATTTCCTGCAAAAATATGGAAAACAACGGGTGAGCATAAAAATGCTTAGTAAGTAAATCCCTTCTCTTTTCTTTCTCTGTTTCTTACTCTCACTGTTCTTTTCTTTCTTTCTACTTCTCTCTATTCTTTCTTTCTTATTCTTTCTATACTTCCTAACCATGATGAAATTCATGGTAATATGCATGAATAAAATGCATATGCAATAATGCATAAAATGCTTTTTCTTTCTTATTTCTATTTTCTTGTTCTATTTCTCTTTGTTTCTTTTTCTCTCTATTCTTTTCTTTTCTTTCTTGTTTTTCTTTTCTTTTCTTTTCTCTCTTGTTTTTCTTTTCTTTTCTTTTCTTTCTTGTTTTTCTTTTCTTGGCTTGTTCAAGCCTTCTCATTCTTTCTTATTCTTATTCTTTCTCATTCTTTCTTTTCTTACACTTTCTCATTCTTTCTTATTCTTTAAATCATGTACCTCCATATTGGGCATTACAATTCTCCCCCCCTTAAAAAAAATTTCGTCCCTGAAATTCAAACGAACAACTTCGGGTAACGATTCTGCATATCTTGCTCTGTCTCCCATGTAGGCTTCTTGAACTTTATGATTTCTCGAGGAGGACTTTCACTAAAGGGATACTCTTGTTCCGGAGCTCTTTAATTTTTCTATCCAAAATATGTAGTGGTTGCTCCTCATATACAAGATTCTCTTCTAAGTCTAGGTCCTCTATGCTCAAAATATGGGAGGGATCACTTATATACTTTCGAA
Source organism: Pistacia integerrima (assembly GCA_026225825.1). Taxonomy (NCBI): domain Eukaryota; kingdom Viridiplantae; phylum Streptophyta; class Magnoliopsida; order Sapindales; family Anacardiaceae; genus Pistacia; species Pistacia integerrima. The sequence continues at coordinate 3,559,234 of CM047749.1, read as the reverse complement.
GTATCGAGACATGAAATACATTGTGAACTCTGTCCATATTGGATGGTAGTGCTAATTTGTAGGCCACCTTTCCTACTCGCTGTAACACCTCAAATGGACCAATGAATCTCAGTGCTAACTTTCCTTTATTACAAAAGCATCACCCGTTTGTAGGGGGAAACTTTCAGAAAAACTTCGTCACCCACTTCGAACTCAAATTCTTTTCTTTTCAGATCAGCATAACTTTTTTGCCTGTCTTGGGCTTGTTTCATTATGCTTCTGATCAGCTTTACATCTTCTATCATTTTCTGAGTCATTTCTGGCCCAAGAGCTATATTCAACTCATCTCTCTCGCCCATCTCATCCCAATGCAGTGGAGATCTACACCGTCTACCATACAAAGCCTCATAAGGAGCCATCTTAATTGTAGACTAGTAGCTATTATTATAAGCAAACTCCACCAAGGGTAACATCTCATGCCAGGATACTTTATAATCCATACAGCATGCTTTCAACATGTCCTTAAGCACTTGATTTGTTCTCTCTGTCTAGCCATCTGTTTGAGGATGATAGGTAGTACTAAAAGCCAATCTTGTACCCAAATTCCTCTATAAACTCATCCAGAAAGCTGAGACAAATTTAACATCTCTGTTTGATACTATTGTCTTGGGTACACCATGGAGTCTCACCATCTCTTTAATATACTTCTGGGCCAATTGATTCGAAGTGGTACTCTCCTTTACTGGAAGAAAATGGGTTGATTTCATTAATCTATCTACTATCACGTAAATAGCATTATATCCTTTCTGCACTCTAGGGAGACCTGTAATAAAATCCAACGAGGTACTCTCCCATTTCCATTCAGGAATACTAAGTGGCTGAAGCAACCCTGATGGCCTTTGGTGTTCACCGGGCTTTCTTGTTGACAAGTCAGGCATTTAGCCACAAACTCTGCAATATCTTTCTTCATCCCTGGCCACCAATAGCCTTTCTTTAAATCTTGATACATCTTGGTTGCTCCAGGATGAGCAGTGTACAGTGTATCATGAGCCTTTGTAAGGATTCTCTTTCTCAAATCATCATCCTGAGGAATACTCAACCGACTCCTAAAATAGAGAACATCATCCAACAATCAAAACTCTGATATCTTGCCCTCATGCATCTGTTGAACTATTTTCTGACACCACTCATCAATTAGCTGCTTTTCTTTAATTTCTTCCCAGATAAGGTGGATGAACCTCTAACCTGGCAATCTGTCCTGGTATGACCTCAATCTACTCTTTACACAACTCTTCTATTAACTCTTTCTGTCTTGTGAGTCGGGACAAATAAGTTTTCCTACTCAGAGCATCGGCTACTACATTAGCTTTCCCCAGCTGATACTTAATCTCACAATCATAATCTTAACCATCTTCTCTGTCTCATATTCAACTCCTTCTGAGTAAAGAAATACTTTAAACTCTTATGATCAGTGTAGATATTACTCTTGGCACCATAAAGGTAATGCCTCCAAATCTTTAAGGCAAAGACTACTGCTGACAACTCTAAATCATGTGTAGGGTATCTTGTCTCGTACTCTTTCAATTGACGAGAAGCATAAGCTATAACCCTACCTAACTGCATCAATAAGGCACCAAGTCCCTATAATGAGGCATCTGTACAAATGTCATAATCTACACCCTCTAGTGGTAACACTAACACTGGAGCTGTCGTTAATCTTTTCTTCAACTCTTGAAAACTCTCCTCACAGGCAGCTAACCATATAAAAGGAACCCTCTGTTTGGTAAGAGTTGTCAATGGCTTAGCTAACTAGGCAAACCCTGCTACGAACCGACGGTAGTAACCTACTAGTCCCAAGAAACTCCTCACTTCTTCTACTGTCTTTGGCCTTTGCCATTCTAGGATTGCCTTTACTTTACTAGGATCCACTGAAATTCCCTCGCTAGAAATAGTATGGCCTAGAAATATCACCTGATCAAGCCAGAACTCACATTTAGAAAACTTGGCATACAACTTCTTTTCTCTCAATCGCTGCAGCGCAAATCTTAAGTGTTCCTCATGCTCTTCTCTCGACTTCGAATAAACCAAGATGTCATCAATAAATACCACTATAAACCGATCCAGACAATCATGGAACACCCTGTTCATTAAGTTCATAAAGACTGTTGGGGCATTAGTTAACCCAAAAGGCATCACCGCAAATTCATAATGCCCATATCTTGTCTGAAAGGCAGTCTTAGTTATATCTTATTCTGCCACTTTTACCTGATGATAACCTGACCTCAAATCAATCTTGGAAAATATTGCTGCACCCTTTAACTGATCAAAAAGGTCATCTATCCGAGGTACGGGTATTTATTCTTCACTGTCACTTTATTCAATTCTCTGTAATCGATACAGATCCATAATGACCCATCTTTCTTCTTTACAAACAAAATTGGAGCTCCCTATGGAGAATGACTTGGTCGGATAAAACCTTTATCTAGAAGCTCTTAGAGTTGCTTTTTCAATTCCTGAAGCTCGGTTGGGGCCATTTGGTAAGGGGCTTTAGAAATCGGCACTGTCCCTAGTGCCAGTTCAATACTAAACTCAACTTCTCTTTCTGGAGGCAAACCCGATAAGTCGTCAGAAAATACTTCTAGAAATTCCCCGACTACTGGCACGCTCTACAATTCTGGTTGTGGGAAATCTCTACTTTGCACCATATGAGCTATATACCCCAAACACCTTTTTCTTAACATCTTTCTAGCCTTCATACTACTAATCAACATACTCAATTGATGGCCCTCTCCGAAACTAAACTTATCTCCACTATCAAGATTAAATCTCACTTTCTTCTTTCGCAGTCCAATTTCCCCTACCCCATACCTCCCTAGAAAATCTATACCCAAAATCACATCAAAGTCGGACATATCAAACACTATTAAATCAACTGCTAACTCCCGACCATGGATCACCACGGACTCTACTGACAGCATCTCATGGGTCACAACACTAACCCCATCAGGTAACTCTATCTTAATGGGTTGGCTCATTCTAGTAGGTTTCAAACCTAATCTTTCTATCATCCTATAAGATATAAATGAATAAGTGGCTCCAGAATCAATTAAAGCATAAAGAGGAACGCATGAAATAATAAGCCCGACTGTAATAGGCGATGGGATCGGGCAACTTACTTCACCTTGTGCTACAGAAATACCACGGCATTAGTGCCTCTGGAGGTCTATGCTGCGATGGAAGGGAAACTTTACAATCTTTCATCAAATGCCCTGGCTGCGAACATCGACAACATACATTATGGCCCAACTCTCTCAGACACTCCCCTAGATGAGTCTTCCCACATTTAGGACATGGGGGAAACTCCACTGTTCTCGGTTGTTTATTCTGCCAATCTTTCTTGTTCTTCTTCGGTTGAAACTTCTTCTTATTCTTCACTTCTCTGTTTCTTGCACTTTCAAATCTTTCTCTCTGCGGGGCGGGAGATGGTTCACTTGATCCTCCTATCGAGGGACCTGTTGGGGTGATTTTGTTCTCAAATATTTTCGCCCTCAATGCTCGCCGTAAGGCCTCACTATAGGTTTGAGAGGGATCAACACCCGTCATTATATCACGAGCTATCTCTGGCTTCGACCCATGGACAAACTTATCTCTTCTCAGTCGAGTACTGACTATTTCGGGTGCAAACCTGGTAAGGGAATTAAATCTCACTGAATACTCTTTCACTATATTAGACCCCGGTTGTAAACTGATAAATTCTTGGACCTTCTCATGAACTCGGTCCTCCTTTCTATACTCAGCTTCCAATAATCCTCTAAACTCACCCCAGGTCATCACCGAAACATCATGAATGTCTTCCATCAATTCCCACCAAATTCGGGCATCACCTCGAAACAAGAAACTAGAATACCGAATATGTTCCCTATCTGTAATAGGAAACAGTTTCATCGTACGCTCAACGGACCTAAGCCATTCTTTTGCCACTAAAGGGTCCGTTGTACCTTTAAATTATGACGGCTGACGTTGACTTGGAAGCTCATAAATCGGCTAATCTGAATTCGCATCGCTCTGTGGGGTCAGGCCCCTTTCTTCTTTCTTCTCTAGTAGGCGGTACTTGAACGGGGTTTTCAATTCTTTCTGGTTCGACTCTCCCCTGTCTTTCTCCTAAGACTTGCTTTACAATCCCCAGGATTCTAGCTTCATCAAAGGGAGGGGGACTAGGTTCTAGTGGGTTGGAAGGTTCCCCTGTATCCATTGTTTTCTTACTACTTGCTCAGGTTCTATGTCTCATCTACAAAACAACCACATTTAATTAATTCATGCAACACTTTAAGTAAGGAAAGAATTTAACTTACAATAGTCAGCTATGGAACGTCGCGGCGGTGAGAATGGTACACTGTCAAATCCCAAAATCTTTGCTCTGATACCAAAAATGTAATAACTGCTTTCTACTAGTATACTTTAGAACATATACAATAAAAACATACATAATTAGTAAATGAAAATAGTTGGGCCCAAATTTTTTCTTTACTTACAAAACATAATTCTTTACATATATCAAAATAACAAGTACAAAAACTTAGCGAGAGTGGACAGAATGCCAATCCTCCCGCTTGTCGACTTCCTTCCGACCGCTGCTCACCTATTTCCTGCAAAAATATGGAAAAACAACGGGGTGAGCATAAAAATGCTCAGTAAGTAAATCCCTTAACTCTTCTCCTTCTTAGATTCTTTCCTTAATTCCTTCTCTGTTTCTTTCTCTGTTTCTTACTCTCATTGTTCTTTTCTTTCTTTCTACTTCTCTTTGTTCTTCCTTTCTTATTCTTTCTATTCTTCCTAACCATGATGAAATTCATGGTAATATGCATGAATAAAATCCATATGCAATAATGCATAAAATGCTTTTTCTTTCTTATTTCTATTTTCTTGTTCTATTTCATTTCATTTCTTTTTCTTTGTATTCTTTTCTTTTCTTTCTTGTTTTTCTTTTCTTGGCTTGTTCAAGCCTTCTTATTCTTTCTCATTCTTCATTTTCTTACACTTTCTCATTCTTTATTATTCTTTCTCTTCTTATTCTTTGCCGATCGGACTCGGTTGATGTATGGATTTGGAACCTTGGCCGTGTGAGTGAGTACAGTCCTCATCTACATGCACTCTTGTGGACCATACAACTTCTTCTTTCTTCTTAGGCCACTCAATTAAGCTGGCATGCATGTAGGACTTCTTCTCGATACAACCCTCATCCACATACACTCTTACGGGCCGTACAATTCTTCTTCTTCTTATGCCACTCAATTAAGGTGGCGTGTATGTGGGAATTTCTTCTTAACACTCACGGTTCCCCATCACAACAACCTATTCTTTTCTCTTCTTTAACACTCTTTAATTCTTTAATGCTTATTATTCCTTTCTCTTTATTCTTAGAGTGTTTTATTCTTTCTTTCTTTATTCTTTATTCTTCATTATTTCTTAAGTTTCTACACATACACAATTATATGCATATGGATGGCTCATGCTTAAAATTTCTTACTTAAATGCACTTATGGAATGCACATATGCAATGTTGCATAAAATTAAGGTTTCTACTCAACTCATACTTCACTTAGGCATTTCATCAAACAACAATTGTGCATGAACAAACCCTAATTTAATTATCATTATATTGGTTTCTTAAACCACCCAAATTGAGAGAAAACTCTCTTATATCATCACCATACCTACACGGCACAAACACTCCCAAAAGATTTCTCCAATTCTTCCAATTTCAACCCATCATCAAACCATCACATACACTCCTCATATTCAAATATATCGAACAACAAGCATAAATAATCAACAATCTCATCTCAATTTCTCAATAATCATAACATATACATATTTAAAGGAAATCTCTACTCACTTGATTTTCTCAAACTTTAACTTGAGTTGGATTTTGAGTGGAATTTACTTACCTTATGCTTGATTAGTCTTTCCTAAGCTCTCTACTCTTGTTGGATTCAAATCTTCTCTTAACCCTAAGCATAAACTTCATAAGAACTAAACTTTTACACAAATAAATCATAGATAAAGAGCATGAATTCTTACCTTTTGATGCCTAGAATCAAAACCCTATGAAAATCTACTCAAAAGCCCTCAAATTCCTTGGAGAAGTGAATGAAAATTTGAGAGAAAATGGAGGAGGAGAGTGGCGGTGGAATGAAGGAAATAAGGGTTACAAACCCTTATCATCTTATTTTATAAACATGCTTTCCCATTTTGCCCTTACACTTTTTTTGGAAATTCTGTCCTTGTCCCTTAGTCAATTACCATAATGCCCTCATTTTTATTGTATTCTTTATGAAATTCTATCTCTTTTCACTCCCCACAATTTTAACTAATTCAGTCCTTGTCCCTTAGTCAATTACAAGTTTAAGGCATTTTCTTCATATTCTCTTAAAATAATTCTAACAAAAATTAACTAAGGGCTATAAAACATAATTTAAATCATGTACCTCCATATTGGGCGTTGTAGTCTTCATTTAGGATGGTCTATGGGAAAGCATGTCATTTGCCGGTACAACTCGAGCATAAGGCCTACTGGGTAGTGAAATAGCTCAACATGGATTTACGAGTTGCTGGGGAAAAAAGGATGCTGACTTTGAATGAACTCGATGAGTTCCATCATGAAGCTTATGAGAATGCTAGGATGTACAAGGAAAAGACCAAGAAGTGGCATGACAAGCATATCAGGAAGAAGAACTTTGAAGTGGGTCAGAAAGTGTTGTTGTTTAATTCTAAACTTAGGCTTTTCCCTAGAAAACTTAGGTCTAGATAGTCCGGGCCCTTCATAGTTACAAGCGTTTACCCACTCGGAGCGATGGAGGTGTCACATGAAGAAAAAGGCACATTTAAGGTCAATGGCTAGAGGTTGAAGCCATACATCGACGGAGTGATGACTTGCAAGTCAATTCCCCTCCGGCTTGACATTCCGACATGAGACTTGAGAGAGTCGAGCTTTCGACTATAAACAAGCGCTCCTTGGGAGGCAACCCAAGTGTTTTCATTTGTTGTTGTTTATTTATTGTTTTGTAGTTGTGTAGTTTTCGTATAATTTTAAGATGAAGTCTAATTTGTGTGTTTTTGGGTGTTTTAGGTGAATTATCGAACCAAGGCGAAAAATGGAATTTTTCCAGTTTTTGCCACTACGAAGCACATTTTGCAAAATTTGGAATTCGGAAAGTCCCAGACTTCACCGAGGCGATGAGCCTCTGTATTTTTCCGTCGCGACAAAGCTTGTTCTTCGCCAAAGCGATGAGCTTCTATAATTTTTCGCCGCGGCGAAGAATTTGTCTTCGCCGCAACATCGACTGGGTTAAAAATCTAAGGTTTTTGAATTGAAGAACTTCATCGATCTTTGCCGCGGCGAAACCTGCTTTTTATAAATACTCACTGGGACTATTCATTTTTCGCAAAGCATTTCAAACACATCCGAGAGCAGCCCTTTTCCATCTTCAATCCAGAGCCTTCCCAGTGATTTCCCAGCAAAGTTTCTCACTCCTTAACCCTTCTAAACACCAAAACAACTCGTTCTAGCAAAGATCTTTGCGAAAAATTGAAGAAAATTGTGGGTTCAAGAATTTGGGGATTTCGCAATCTAGGCTATTTTTGGCTAATTTGGTGGTGAATACTCCCTAGTTTTGGCAAGATTTCAAGTTCCCTAAGCTTTTAATTGCACAATTTCGAGTTTAGAGTTGCAAATCTGAAAATTTTCATTGTTGATTGAGTTGTGGATTTTTAGTGTTTTTGTGCTTTGATTTTGGTTGAGGAAGTGTAGATTGTGAATTGTGTGGTGTTGAGGAGTTTGGGTTTTTGAATTTTTGAGTGTTTGGTTGAGTTCGGAAGAATCAAATTTTGGGGGTCTAGGTGCGAATTTTGGAAGTGTTGTTTTTCTTGCAGAATTGATTGTGGTTGTTCATAGGGCGCTTAGGTTGAATCTTTGAGTTGCATTGTTGAGTTGAAGTGGAGTTTGGGAAAAATACCACTTAAGGTACAATCCAAGGGTAAAGGAAAAGGAAAGAAAGTGGATAACCGATTTGTGAACGACAAGGCTCGAAAAAGATATGAAGAGGCAATCCAAAAGAAGGATAAAGGATTTATTGCCGAGCGTGGGTTGACCGCGAGCCAGGCTACGGATTGGAGGCGAGGGAGACATTGGGAATTATTTATGAGTGCACCTATACATGCGGCCGTAGAGCCAATAGTGCGAGAGTTTTATGCCAACCTCCCGGAGTGTGAATCTGGTGCTGTGTTTGTAAGGGGTACTGATGTGGCATTTGATGCGAAGGTCATCAATGAGTTTTATAACCTACCTAATATTGACCGTAATGATTATATTATGAGGATTTTAGGAAGACACAGTTTGAGGATGATATTATTCTTCCGGTCATTACAAAACCGAACACCACTTGGGAGATTTCAAAAAAAGGCAGGAAGAGCATCAAGGGAACTAATTTGACACCGGTAGCTCAGTTGTGGTAGTACTTTATTTCTGCAAGGATGATGCCGGAGACGCACTATAGCACGGTGACTTATGAGAAGGCATTATTGCTCTATTCTATTGCCACAAGAAAGAGAATGGATGTGGGAAAAATTATCCTGAACAACATTCAATATGCAGTCAAACCAAGGTGAGGGAGTTACCCTTTCCACATCTCATTACAGAGTTGTGCACTCGAGCAGGAGTCGAGGCAGATGATGATGAGCCACTTATCCACGCTGCCCTAGTTCTCGACTCAGACTATTATCACAAGCATCTTGAACGTCCAGCCAGTGAGCAACCCAACATCGGGACAAAACGACAGAGAACCACACAAGGCACTACCACATCATCCAGTTCCACAGCCACTATGAAGGAGATGATGCGGCCAGAATCTTTGGCGGGTCGATAAAACGGATGGCAAAACGTCAGGATTGGCTGGCAGAGCGACCTAGATGATGTATGACATGCAGACCAGTTGCTTCACCAAGCTCAATGTTGATACTTCAGAATTCCAATGGGTTGACTGGGATTCAGAAGAATGGATGGGCTCCGACTCAGAAAAGGACGATACTGAGGGAGAGGAGGAGGCCGAAGAATGAACCTGAACAGCTGTTTTTGTTATTTTAATTTTTTCTTGCTTTAGTTGTTTTTGTATTTTCATTTCGAACAGTGAATTAATTTGCTTCTTGTTTTGGATTGTTTAAATTTTGTTTTAGTTTTCTAGTAGTTGAAAAGGCAAGATTAGGATTGTAATAATTTCACATTAGTTAGTGAACTTTTCTAACACAGTGGACACCGCACTTTTTCCATTGTTTTTCAGAATTTGGTGATGAAAAAAAAGCCAAGGACCGAGTGTGCATGCTGTTGATCGAAACTTCAACTTCACAAATTAATCAGGGAACTATCTCGTACCTTTGTAGATTTCTGTGATTTCTGGTTTTTTATTCTTCAATTGTGCATAATGTGACATTGGGGACAATGTCATCTTTAGTTTGGGGGTAGAAAAATTTTGAAAATTTTTTATTTATGTTTATGTTTATTTTCATGTTTTGTTGTGTATGCCATTGATGAATTGTATAAGTCTATGATGAGAATAGGATTGTTGGGATTTTATTGTTGAGAAATGTTAAGCATTGCTTCAAGTTTATGTTGATTGATTGAATTTTGATTGAGGTTGGTTGAGTAGTTCAACCACCATTTTCATTTATTTCGGCATGCTTAGATTCATTTTATGTGGTTAGGTAAAGTCTTGATAATGTTGGTAGACTCTAGAACCTAGTTTAGAAATGCTTGAGGCGTAATTCTAGGAATAGACATTATTGAGGAAGTGATTTAGGCGATTTTTTGGAACGTTTGAGCCTTTCAAGCCGACCATGAATTTTATCCCTAGTTACCCATTTGAACCTTATGAAATCATCGTTGTCCCTTTTTGTGTTCTTGTGCAACCAATAATGCCCGAACCTTTCACCCTAAACACATCCTCGACCTTTAAGAGATTTCTAAACCTAATGCAAACACAAAGAGCTTGGAGAGTTGTGTGAATGAACTAAAAGATTAGTTTGGGGGTTGTGAGAAGGGCAAGAAGAATAAAAGGGGTAATTAACCTCAATAAAATGATTATTGCCATTTGATTAAAATATATATATATATATATTTTTTTTTTGAGAAGTGCACATTCTTGAAGGTTATAAATTGGTTGACTTTGTAGTGGTGGTTGAGGAAGAAAGTGGAAGTTGAGTTTAGTCTTGATGTTTGCTTAAAGAAAACTGAATTCTCTTGCTTTGTTAATCCTGTCCGTTTCTTTTAAGCCCACTAACCGAGCCTAACGTTACAAGCCTGTAAAGACCTTCTAATCTTTAATAATGTCTAATCCTCATTAGTGGAGAGTAGTTCAATACTTAGGCTTATGGAGTCTGCCACCATTTGATAAACTTGGTTTTTCTGCATAAAAATAGTCCGGGAAGTCGGAATGTGGATTGAAGTGGGGATTACCTACTCGGGGGACCAATAGAGAAAGATAGTCGATCAACTTATAACTTCTTGGAGTGTTGGACATTTTTCTAGTACTTTCAAAGATCTTTGAGACTTGTTTAAATTCTAGGCAGTTCGTTGTGTTGAGTTGAGTCTAATGTTTTATTTTATTTTCAGTTTTGTTATTTTGCATTGTTTTGGGAGTTTGTTGTTTTTCTTTCTTTGTGTTTCGTATCTGATGCTCGGGGACGAGCATATCTTTAGTTTGGGGGTATTTGATAATCCGAGATTTATACTATTTTATTAGGCTTTTTGGTCGGATTGTAGATACTTCTTAGTTCATTTTTGCCTGAATTGCTACTTAATTCTTTACATTTTGTGTTTCAGGCCAAAATAGACATTTTGAGCAAATAATGAACGAATTGGAGTTTCTGGACTCAGAAGTAAGCGGATCTCAGAAGTTGGGAGAGTTCTGAAGCAGAGTTAAGCACTATGAAGCTTGTTCCCATGGGAGAGCATCGAAGATCAAAGATTATAGCAAAGAAGCAAGCGGAGGCCAATTCTATAATTTCAGAATTCTTCATGAAGGTTCACCATGGCGAAAACTATTAAGCACGAGATTCATTTGTCCTCGTCGCCGCGGCGAAGTCTGCTAATTTTAGTTTCTCCAAAACGCACAGTTTTATTTTAGGAAAGTTTTAGGTCTTTAAGCGAGGTATAAAAGAAAAACTTTACCATTTTCGTGGGGGGTTGTCCAGTTTTCGTCTGTTCTCATTGAGTTTAGAATAGATTTGAGATTTAGGGAGAAGATTTGAGCTTGAATCTTGTGGATTCTTCAACTAGGGGAGATCTCTACTCTTTTCTCTGCATTTCAATATGTTGAACCTTGTGTTTATTGTTTTTCTTGCTGTGTATTTTGATTTAATTATGAACTAACCCATTTTGGGTTAGGGTTTTGATTAAGTTCGGATTTCTATGGGTTAATAAATTGATTATTGCTATTTCCATATTCTATTGCATAGATTGTGTGGTTATTCTGTTTTTAATGGAATTTATTTGATGAATATGATGAGATTGAGAAATGAATCATATTGAGCTTCTTGGGTAATCACCATTGTAGTATTGAATGCTACAGATAGATTTGAGAATCAATGAAATCAATCTAGGATTCTCTTAGCTTAATGACTTAGATCTATTACTCTTCAAATTGTTGGGTGCGGAAGTTTAATAGGGAAAAGTAGGAATTCATAGACTGGGAAGGTATGTTTAGCAACTTAGAGAATCTGATTTACAATCTATGCATGTGAGTGTGGAATTAACATAATCCATAGAATTCATCCATAGAGTCCGAATAAAGTCAAAACCCTAACCGTTTGTTAAATTGATATTATTCTTGTGTTTAAATTCTAGCTTCCATTAATTAGTCTTTAATACTCAGTAAGTTTTGTTTCGGTTTTAGATTTAATCTCTCCCATTAATCCAAACACATGCGGTTCCTCCAACTTGAAAACAGTTAAGAAATTTAGTGCTTAACAACCAATCCTCGTGGGAACGATACTCACTCATCACTTTATTACTTTGTCCTCTTTCGACATGCGCAACTGGCGGTACCTGTATGGGGGTTTCAACTCTCCCCTGGGTTTCTGCCATAACCTGCTGTATAATTCCCCGAATTCTAGCTTCATCCAAGGGAGGGGGCGTAGACTTTGGTGGGTTAGAAGGTTCTCCTTCATTCACCACACCCTTACCACGTTTTCGGTAACTACGCCTCATCTACAAAATAATCACACTAATGAACTCAAGAAACAATTACTGTAAGGAAAGAATTAACTCACATAGTCGGTTTTAGGACGTCGTGGCGATGAGAATAGTACACTATTCAATCCCAAAATCTTTGCTCTGATACCAAAAATGTAACAACTACTGTAAACTAATACAATGCATGCATAATAACAATAGAAAATTGGGCCCAAAAACTTTCTTTTCATTATAAGTCATACGTTTTTTATACACAAAGAACGTCATTTACAAAAATGCCATTTTAAAAGACGAAACAGGGGAAACAGTGTAGCTATTGCTCCTCGCTTGCCGACGCCCCTCCGACTGCGTCACCACCTAGATCCTGCATCCACAAAGGAAAATAACGGGGTGAGCACAAAATAATGCTTAGTAAGTAAAACCCTTTATCTGTCTATCCCCGTATGTATTACTCTTAATTCTTTCCTCACCCTTTCTGTTGTTTCTTACTAAACGTCATGGCCTCATCTTACCGGAGGTACGGCCGGATGATGTTCACACAGCACCATCCCACTTTTCATCACTGTCGGGTGGTGTTCACATAGCACCAACCCTATCCTAGTGACTACCGAGTGGAGATCACAAAGCACCTACCTGATTTTTGTAACTATCGGGTAACGATCACCAAGCATTAACCCGTTCCTAATCACTGTCGGGTGATGATCACAAAACATCAACCCACTGTTAATTAATGTCGGGTGATGATCACAAAGCATCTACCCCTTTCTAATAACTAACCAAGTGATGATCACAAAGCATCCACCCATTTCTACTACTTATCGGGTGATGATCTCAAAGCATCAACCCATTTCTAATGGCTAGTCGAGTGATGATCACAAAGCATCCACCCGATTCTCATAACTGGCGGGTGATGATCACAAAGCATCAACCCATTCTACCCCTAATTAGCAGGAAAAGTGGGGAGTTAAATGCAAGGAATTTTCATGGAGAATAGGTTGTTATGGGGGTGTGTTTGTAATGAATCAAAGGATATAGATAGAATTCCCAGCCTGATGGTACTCACCATGCTTCCCAAATGACTATAGCCCCTTGGTCTTGGGTTCGAGTGGTGGGGGAGGCGAAAGAAATCCCTTAAGGGGGGACAGTACTTTGTAAGTCACGTACCTGTGTGGGCACCGAGAGACATTCCTGTGTGGATCCTCGGGCGTGACATAGGGCACCTACTCCAATAGTATGTGGTCCACTAACAGTTGAGGCTAGAGGTCGATATTCATGCTTCATCACATTTATTGATGATTTCAGTAGATATGGTTATGTCTACCTCATGAGACATAAATCTGAAGCCTTTGATAAATTCAAGGAATTCAGAAATGAAGTACAGAATATCTTGGGCAAAAGTATTAAAGCTCTTCGATTGGATCGAGGAGGTGAATACTTAAGCTCAGGGTTTTCGGAGTACGTGAAGGAATATGGGATAGTATCACAACTCACCCCTCCTTATACACCCCAACACAATGGAGTGTCAGAAAGGAGGAACAAGTCCTTACTTGACATGGTTAGGTCCATGATGAGTTTTAGTGATTTACCTGCATCATTCTGGGGTTATACCCTAGAAATTGCGACTCACGTTTTGAACCGTGTGCCGTCAAAGTGTGTAGATAAGACTCCATATGAGCTATGGAGTGGGCGAGAGCCCAACTTGTCTTATCTAAGAATTTGGGGTTGCGAAGCTTTTGTTAAGAAATTGACTTCGAACAAGCTGGGTCCAAAATCCTGTAAATGTATATTTATAGGGTATCCAAAGGAGACCAAAGGATACTACTTCTACCACCCAAAAGAGTGTAAAGCTCGATCTGGTGTCTTTCTAGAAAAGGAATATTTTCTAAAAAGTACTAGTGGGAGAAAAGTAGAACTCGATGAAGTTCTAGAACCACAAGATATACTAGACGAAGGACGAGTTGATGTGCCACAGGAAGTGGTTGAGCATAATAAGGAGGTTACTCCACAACCTGTGGATCAAAGTGAACCACCTCAGGTAGCACAATAGCTACGTAGATCTGGAAGAGTATGCCATGAGCCTGAGAGATATGGTTATCTCGTGACTCAACATGGTGATGTACTAGTCTACCAAAACGATGAACCCAGAACCTACGAAGACGCTATATCGGATCCAGATTTCGTTAAATGGCTTGAAGCCATGAAATCTGAGAAGGACTCCATGTACCAGAACCAAGTGTGGTCTTTGGTGGAACCACTTGAAGAGGTAAAACCCATAGGGTGTAAATGGGTCTTCAAGAAGAAGACTGACATGGATGGCAAGGTGCATACTTATAAAGCATGATTGGTTGCCAAAGGTTTCAAAAAAATTCATGGCATTGAGTATGAAGAAACCTTTTCGCCAGTTGCCATGATTAAATCCGTCCAGATTATGCTTGCAATTGCAACATATCATGACTATGAGATTTGGCAAATGGATGTCAAAACTGCTTTCCTGAACGGAAACCTTGAGGAGGATGTGTATATGACACAACCTGATGGTTTCGTTCTTGATAGTCAAGGTAATAAGGTATGCAAGTTGTAGAGATCCATTTATGGACTCAAGCAAGCTTCAAGGAGCTGGAACATTCGTTTTGATAAAGCTGTAAAAGAATTCGGTTTTATCAAGAACGAAGATGAGCCCTGTGTTTACAAGAAAGTGAGTGAGAGCGCAATAGTATTCCTAGTGTTGTACGTCGATGACATACTTCTGATCTGGAATGATATACCAAACTTGCAGTCGGTAAAGACTTGGTTATCCAAGTGCTTCTCCATGAAGGACTTAGGGGAAACAGCCTACATCCTTGGTATAAAGATCTATCGTGATAGATCACGTAGGTTGCTTGGCCTAAGTCAGAGTGCATATATTGACAAAGTACTGAAAAGATTCAGTATGGAAGAATCCAAGAACGGATTTCTTCCAATGTCACATGGTGTTTATCTCTCTAAGGAATTGTGTCCTAAAACACAAGATGAGAGAGATAGGATGAAGAGGATCACATATGCATCAACAATTGGATCTATCATGTATGCCATGTTATGTACTCGAATTGATGTCTCATGTGCTTTGAGCACTTGTAGTAAATATCAATTGGATCTAGGTGAGCATCACTGGATGGCTATCAAGAATATTCTTAAGTACCTGAAGAGGACTAAGGATATGTTCTTGGTTTATGGAGGGGAAGATGAGCTCACTGTAAAAGGATACAGTGATGCTAGTTTCCAAACTGACAAAGATGATTATTGATCACAACCAGGGTTTGTATTTTGTCTTAATGGCGGTGCAGTGAGCTGGAAAAGCTCCAAGCAAAGCACTGTAGCGGACTCTACAATGGAGGCTGAGTATATTGTATTGTCAGATGCGGCCAAGGAGGCAATCTGGATTAAGAAGTTCATTACTGAACTTGGTGTGGTTCCCACGATTGTCGATCCTATAGACATCTATTGTGACAATAATGGAGCAATTGCTAAAGCTAGGAAGCCACGGTCTCATCAGAAGTCCAGACACATACTCAGACGATTCCATCTCATCAAAGAGATAGTTAAGAGGAAAGATGTGCAGATTAGTAAAGTGCATACTGACGAAAATCTCGCAGATCCACTAACAAAGCCTTTGTCGCAGGAGAAGCATGAAAGGCACTTGTGATCATTTGGTATTAAATACATGAATGATTGGCTATAGTGTAAGTGGGAGATTGTTAGAGTAGATGCCCTAAAGCCAATCAATTATTATAGAATTGACTCTTTGTAATAATGTTCATTAATCAATAATAAAAGGCATTTTATTCTATATCGCGTAAATCATTATTATTCCAATATGTATTGATATATGTCTTTAGAATGGTAGAACCGTGACGAGGGTATCAAGTGTTTCAAATCTTGATAGTGAGAACCCTATGAGCACATATGGTGGCCATTCTAGAAACATCTGTAGCCCTAGTATTATTCTAAAGTAAGGGCACGGATAATACATTAAGGCTATCATAGTGTTGAACGACCCTGTCGAAAGGCAGTGACTAATCTCACTTGTCAAGGTTGTTTGGTGACAACCTGGTGCAACACATGGGTGCTTGCTGTAGGCGAATACACCATAGCAAGTTCACTTGACAGACCCACCAGAGGATTCCATATGGATGGTAACCCTAGTGTCTATGGAACAAATCCTCTAACGAATGGTGGTGCATTTGATCTTTAGACTTGAGATCACGGAGCGTCTTGTGCACTGATTGGTGCAGTTTGACACTAGCCTAACGCAATTCTATTCAGAGCTGTCAATACGGTGGTGATTGGTTGTATCTAGGAGTGTATCAAGACTATGGTGGATAGACAGAGGATTCATCACTCCCGGGTACGGGAGAAGTTATCTCATGACGCAATTCAGTATATGGCAATGACACTAAAACTGTGGCCACAGTGGGATTGAGTTGTTGCTATATCTAGTTTATAATACAGGTCATTGGTCTAGAAACTGAATACATAATATCGAGAGTAACCGAAGGTTGACACTATTTCTATGCCTTTGTCTCATCGAGATAACGTATGATGAAAGGATCGAATTGTACGGTAACCATATCGTTGACAGGTAGCTACTTTGTAATGAATCTATCGGGTGGCCATGATGCCTTGCTAGGGGCCAATCTTGGTCTGTGTATAGTGAGACGATTAATTGGTGTTAATCGCGATACTGTACACTGCCGGTATGATGAGGAGCCTATGGGTCACACACATAGAAGATAATTTAAGACTCAGGAAGAAAGAAGGGCGTTTTCGTCTTTTTAGGCAAAAGGGTATTTTGGTAATTTCACAGTGCAATTAAATTTGCTGAGGTCGTAGCCTTTATTTAATTTATTAGAAAAATTAAATTAGTGAACTTACGTTTAAATATGTGTTCGCATATATTTAATTAAATCATCATTATTGTTAAATGTTAATATATAGATTAAATATATATTAATTGATTTTAATTGAGATAATGATGAAATAAAAATAAATATCTAATTGGGAGTGTTTGGTAGCATGGGGTGTTTGGGTTAGAGCCCAAGCCTATTCTATATGGGAATAGGGCATTAAAATAACACTATAAAAGAAAAGTGTTAATTGAAAGAAAGGTGATTTTTTTCTCATTCGTTCCTTTTCATTGTAAAAGAGAAATACACACAACCCAAAACTCTCTCCCACGGTAGTATTTCATTTTGCCCAAAATCAATGCATTTGATTTTTCTTCTTTAATCTTAAAGCTAAGGAGGATCTAGCAAATCCCTCCTTAGTTCTTTGTGATTGTCTTCGTGTAGACTACGTGGGTTCGATCCTACACTTGGGTAGGTAGCAAAAACGTTCATTGACAAATTTGGAGGAGCCTCCAAACGTGTGTATGTTTTCTAAACTCATGATTAATTTTTCTGCAGATTTCTACTTTAATATAAACTGTAAAATTATACCTTTGATCTTGGCTCTTTGGGAACGATCCTTGTATTATTGTTTTTTTGTTTTTCCGCTGCGTACATGGACCGTTTCCTAACACAATCCCAAACTCTCAAAGAAGACAACTTGGCCTTTCGCCCATTCCATAGTTCATATGGAGTCTTATCCACTGATTTGGATGGCACACAATTCAATTTGTGAATTGTAGTGTAAAACCCCTCCCCAGTCAGGTACCCTTTGAATATCCCTCAATGAGAATCGAGAGAATTCATGTATGGGGAACGAGCTGTATTTAGAAAACCTGTGCAAGAATAATAATAATGTCCGAAACATTACTGTAAGATGTACCGCAAGATCAAAATTTGTCCCTTCAAAAATAAAAATAAAAACTTAAATTCATTTGGGCATCAATCAATCAAAACATATTAATGCCATTTTCATTCATATGGTGGAAGCTTTAAAGAGGTGGTTCAAAAACATTTGTCATTTACATTATTTACATCAAGATAAAAACATCAAGATGACAATAAATCATCTCCCCTCACGTGTAGCCCCGCTGTCTCTAGCATCCTTCGCTTTCGGTCTACTTGCAAAGCAATCAACAATGGAAGGGTGAGCGTTAATCACTCAGTAAGGAATGATCCATTTAATACCAAGTATGTTATTTAACATTCATTCATTCAAACACATTCATTCACATACCACACCTCTTTTGCATCTAAGTATGGTTCCTTTTCTTTACTAACTCATATACTTTTCATCATCTTCCCCATGGTCATATAAAATATCAAGTGTACACATACCAATAAGTATGTAAACATAGTGCACACATATCACATGTCATAACATAACATCTAAATATCATCTAACATGAGTACAAATCATATCATGTTGTAAATAACATCATAACTCATGTAATGCAACTAAATGCATATAAATAATTTAACTTCTAGCCGATCGGACTTTTCTTAGCGTCTTAATCACATCACATCGTGTAGCCTCAAATTCATCTAGAACTCATATCATCAGGAGGCATGCTTATGCGTTATTTAGCATCTAAAGCATATATTCATCTTTCCTTTCATCTAGCCTCAAGTTCATCTAGAGCTCAATCATCAAGAGGCATGCTTACCTGTTATTTAGCATCTAAAGCATATATTCATCTTTCCTCAACCAAAATACGAGGATATACTTACACGTTAATTAGCATCTAAAGCATATATTCATCTTTCCTCTCATATAGCCTCAAATTCATCTAGAGCTCATATCATCAAGAGACGTGCCTACACGTTATTCAACATCTAAAGCATACGTTCATCTTTCCTCAACCGGAATACGAGAATATGCTTACACGTTAATTAGCATCTAAAGTATATATTCATCTTTGCTCTCATTTAGCCTCAAATTCATCTAGAGCTCACATCATTGAGAGGCGTGCTTATTCGTTATTTAGCATCTAAAACATATGTTCATCTTTCCTCAACCAAAATAGGAGAATATGCTTACACGTTAATTAACATCTAAAGCATATATTCATCTTTCCTTTCATCTAGCCTCAAATTCATCTAGAGCTCATATCATCAAGAGGCATGCTTACGCGTTATTTAGCATCTAAAGCATATATTCATCTTTCCTCAACCAGTATACGAGGATATGCTTATGCATTTTCCATCCTGTCTATATGCATCTCTAACATTTTATGGCATTTAAATACATGTTTTAGTGAGCTTAATACTTTTGATTCATCTATGGATTATCAATCCATTTACATTACCTCTTACTCACATTCATCATCTTGAAACATATATTACATTGCATCTTCATGCCATTTCATTACATTAATCATGCATTCGCATCCATGAACATGTATATCTTTCAAAGATCATCTAACTAATGGGTAAATATTAGTACATGGCTTAATTACAACAATACATTAATAATCAATTCATAATCATAAGAATTGATCATGTTAAATCTTAAACTTTAATAACCAGAAGTTTATTCTTCAGGCCATTTTCCATCCATTTCTCAAACAAATTGGGCTCTTGGCATAAACATAAAGTTATAGGGCTATGTATTAATTTTCTAATGCTTCAAGAATTATCTCATTTTGATTTTTATAAGTCAAGTTATGGTCGAAATACTGAAGCATGTTTAACATAACCCCTAAAATTGCCAAATCCGAATTTTTCATAATAAACCATGCCATGTCAACTTCTATTGACAATTAACAAATATGTCAACTTATGAATCAATCAAACCTCCCCTTAATAGTCTTTAACATCTTAAAGGAATGGTAAAACCTTACTCCCATGATCATCCATCATTGCTATAATATTATAAGTTAATGCAAACAGCACATCAACACTTCTAATAGCAACCATTCAACACCATGTGGCCTCCAATACTACAAGTTTCGCCACAATCAACATCAATACTTCATTTTCTTCAATTAAACATAACAACTCATAAAACATAAATGGCAATAACTTCATGTATAATGAATTCAAGGCAATAAATAACATTAATGAGTTCAATTACACATGCCATCAACTAATTCTATGCCTTAAAGCCCTAATTAAAGGTTTCATTAAAATCTACAAACTCTGGCATAATTCCTAAAGTCATGGGAGGTTCTTCCTTACCTTTTTAAAGAATTCCCCCACCAAATCCTTTTTCTTTATCTTCTTTTACACCTTACTCCTACATATATAACATTATACCTTAACATCTACCTCAAATCTTCAATTTTTATTCCTTACCTTAAACCTTTCAATTTGAAGATCCAAGGCTCCTACCTTGTTCTCCTTGAAAAATTATGCAAAACTCCTTTAAAACTTAGAGAGAGAAAGCTTGTTTCATGGAAGATTTGAGAGAAAATGGAAGAAAGGTTGAAGAAATGATATCTCCCTTGGCTTGAACGAATTTCCTCTCATTTATAGGAAAATATTTCATTAATTTTCCAGAATTATCTATTGGCCCAATTATTTTAATTGTATAACTCATAAGTCCTTAATTCTTCATATAAGGGCATTTTGGTCATTTGGCACTAAACATGATTATTACTTAATTAATGCCATTAAATGCAATTAAGCCTACTCATCCTTGACTTTTGCAATGCTTATCCATAGGCAAAATGACTATTTTGCCCCTAATACCCTTTTATGGATAAATGACTCATACCGTTCCAAATGAATTAACTATTTTGCCCTTAGTTAGATTTTATGATTTTTAACATAAAATTAACATCTAAATGACTATTTTGAGTTGGGAACATACCTTTGACATCTTGGATATTACATGTAGTCTCTAGGCATAGCCTCGGAATGTTGTAGGTAGATCAGCCAGACTCATCATCGAACAAACTGTGTCAAGTAAAGTTCGATTCCTCATTTCTGATACACCATTGTGTTGTGGTATATATGGAGGTATGAGTTGTGATACTATCCCATATTCCTTAAGGTATCTACCAAACTCCAAGCTTAAGTAGTCAACTCATCGGTCTAATCGAATGGCTTTAATACTCATTCCAAGCTTGTTTTGTACTTCATTCCTGAACTCTTTGAACTTATCAAACGATTCAGATTTATGTCTCATCAAATAGACATAACAATATCTATTGAAATCTTCAATAAATGTGATGAAGTAATTTAACACCCACATTAAGGTACGTAGCTTTATTTATGCCCTGATACCCTTAGTTGAATTTTGATAAAGTTATCTTGGACAAGTGTTAAGGAAATTCTTTAAAATGTTATTAGGGGTAAAATGGTCATTTCACTTATATTTAGATGAGAGAGTGGGGAGTGAAAAGAAATAGAATAACATGGAGAAGATAATAAAAATGAGGGCATTCTTGTAATTGACTAAGGGACACGGATGAAATTTTTATAAAGTGCAAGGGTAAAATGGGAAACTACATATATATATTATTATGTAATAAGAGTTCAAGAGGAGAAACCCTAGCCACTCTACCCCTCCATTCACGCCATTCTCTACCCAAATTCTTTCAAATTTCTTCACTAGATTTCCAAGGAAATTCATAGGATTTTGGCTAGATTTTGATAGATTTTCAATCCTAAGCATCCAAAGGTAAGATTCTTGCACCAAGAAGTGAGATTAAATTTTAAAGTTTTGAATTCTTATGGTTGTATATGCTTAGGGTTTAAGAGGAAAGGAAATTCTACCAAAGAGAGATTATAGTGTTGGAGTTGCTCAAATTCAAGGAAAGTAAATCCAACTTTAGCTTTGATTGGATAAATACTTGTGTAGAGAAATTTATTTTATGTTGTATGTATGTTTGGATGATGAGAATTATGGATTGAAATTGAGGATGTTTGATATGTGAATCTCATGGCCATGAGAAGTGAATTATTAATATGTGATGAGAATTGATTTATTAGTATGTGATGAGAATTGATTCATTAGTATATGATGAGAATTGGTTCATTAGCATGTGATGAGAGTTGATTTATTAGTATGTGATGAGAATTGATTTATTAATATGTGTTGAGAAGTGATGTAATTATACGTGGAGTTGATGGGATTTTGAATGGAATATGAAAGAATGGATGTGGAATGGTGGAGGATGAATTTCAGCTAGGGTGGTTGTCGGCCTTAAGGAGTTTTTACTCCAATTATGGTGGCTTGAGATAGAGAAGTGTAGACAACTTAGAGTTTTGCTTGTGCATGTAAAGTGTTTGATGAAATGTCAAAGTGAAGTGCATATATATATATATATATATATATAAGTATGTTAGATTATTACCTTGTTATGGAAATATGTTGTTGGTAGAGAATATTAGTTCCATAATAATATCTTTAAATGCCATAATGCATTCTTACATTTGGGCATTTGCATTTAGAAATAATAGCAAAGAATGAGCATATTTACATGCACATATACATGTATGAGAATATTAAAGAATAAAGAGAAAGAAAGAAAGGAAATTAAATGTAGAATTATTGTTTTAAGAAACATAATTAAAGAATAATTCAAATCTGAAATTTTATTTAAAGAAATGTAAAAAGATAAGAGAAGAGAAGGTTGTTGCGATAGGGAACCCATGAGTGATCGAGAAGAAGAATAGCCCACATGCACACCGCCTTTAGTGAGCGGCCTCAGAATAAGAAAGAAGAATTTGTACAATCCATTAGAAGTGCATGTGGATGAGGACTGTACCCAGCAAAGCATATGTAACGCCCCACTTGAGATACGTAGTTAAATTGTGTTGTATTGCTTGAATGTTTATTGAGTTGTTCTCATTTGAGCTTGTATGTCGTTATTTTCAGTTGGTTAGCCCTTGTTTGTTTGGTTGAGTGTTTGCCCTGATTTTGGTTGACTTCTGGAATTTCGGTCTTCGCCGCGGCGACGTTGGCTTTGTAATTGCGGTGTCGGCTCTGTAATTTTTCACCAGGGCGATGGAACTTTGGCATGCTGTCGTAGGCACCCAGAATTAAAACCTTCTGAACCTAACTACTGAACTGTAAATAGGGTAAGCAAGGGTCGATCCCACGAAGAGTGTCTAGCCGAATTTTCTTTGATGTGAAAAAGGCTGGGGGGTTTGTGTAAAAACAGAAAACAATCTCAGCAAAGACAAAAACAATTTAATTCGAATTCAATCAAAATGACAAACTTGGTCTCTGTCAACATCCACCATCGGAATCTTACAACTGATCATTGATGCAAAGATAATCAATTCACACATTGAATATTCACCGTTGGAACTAATTTCCTATCTCTCCTTAATTGTAATTAATCAGGAAACAAGCGATCCTAATTAATCTTACCCCTAAACAACCCTAGACAAGCGCTCAAGATTTAATCTAGTGGCAGCCTTAAGAATTAGAGAGATCGATGAAGCTAAACAACACAAACACAAGCGGTTGTATTTAATTTAGTTGAATGTTCTTCATAAGGTTACTAATTCCTGACGCAGCAAATTACTAACCCTAATTGCTTCACAAGTTGGAGGGATCAAACAATTACGGATTTGATATCAAACTTAGCAGTAGATTTCAACAAATAAAACACTAGTAGGCCTCCTAGTAATTAAATGCATCAATCGTGAAAATATGCACAGAATAACATTCAATACTCAAACATGAATTTAACACTAAAAATAGAAAGATCTCACAGTTTATTTGATTTCGAGGTTTCCGTTTCCTTCGACCAAGTTACAAAAGTTCTAGCCGCTCATGGCCATCACAAAAACTCAAGAGAAAGAAAATTCCAGAGGAGGGAAGAGAGAGAGGCGTGGTCTGTAACAACTACTGAAAACTAGTACAATGCATGCATAATAACAATAGAAAATTGGGCCCAAAATTTTTCTTTTCATTACAACTCATGTGTCTTTTATACATAAAGGGTACTGTTTGCAAAAATGTATTTTTGAAAGACAAAACAGGGGAAACAGTGTGGCTATTCCTCATTGCTTGCCGACGCCCCTCCGACCGCAACATCACCTAGAACCTGCATCCACAAAGGAAATAACGGGGTGAGCACAAAATAATGCTCGAAGTAAAACTCTCCCTCTCGTCTCGTCCCCGTATGAATAACTCTTAATTCTTTCCTTATGCTATTTCTGATTCTGTTTCTGTTCCTAGTAACATCATGGCCTCATCTTACCGGAGGTACAGCCGGATGGCGTTCACACAGCACCATCTCACTCTCTATGGCTATCGGGTGGAATTCACACAGTACCAACCCGTTCTTAGTGACTACCGAGTGAGGGTCACAAAGCACCAACTCGGTTCTTTCTAACTATCGGGTGGAGGTCACCTAGCACCTACCCGTTCCTCATGGATTTTGGGTAACGATCACCAAGCATTTACCCGTCTCTAGTCACTATCGGGTGATGGTCACAAAGCATCAACCCGCTTCTACTAGCCGTTGGATGATGATCACAAAGCATCAACTTACCTATCTCTTAACTAACCGGGTAGTGGTCACAAAGCATCTACCCATTTCTACTACTCATTGGGTGATGATCACAAAGCATCGACCCTTCTCTCTAAGGGCTATTCGGATGATGATCACCAAGCATCAATCCGCTTCCCATAATGGTCGGGTGATGATCACAAAGCATCATCCCAACTATACTACTCTTCTAATTCACTCTATTGTAGCATTTTTTAATGCTCTACCCTTAGAGTAATTTTACCCACTAAGCTCTCTACTCATAGGGTAATTGCATAAACCATTTCCTTACACTTTCTTAGGTCACTTTTCCATGCACAATTAGTGCCTATGGATGGTTCATCACTACTAATGCACTTATGAAATGCCAACATGCAATGTTGCAAGAATTAAGGTTCATTTCTCATACTCAAACCTCTATTAGGCATTTCATCAAACAACTCATGTGCACTATGAAACTCTATCATAGCCATGATTCTAAAACTTTTCTTAACCATCCAAAATGGGGAAAAACCCCTTCACAAAGCCACAAAACCTGCCATAGAAAAACACTTCCAAAAAGGGGATCCATAAAACCCTTTAAATTCCATCTCAACTACCTTGCCAAACCAACAACCCATTTCTCAAATTTGCAAGGTATAAACAATCACAAAGCATAGAAATCTCTATTTAATCCTTTATACATGCTATATTACATGCACATCACATACATACATCATTTCTATCAAAACCCTAATCAAGAAGATTCATAAATCTCAACTTGGGTTGGGTTTTACTTACCTTGTTATGTAGAGACTTCACAAATCCTTCCTTTCACTTGCTTAGCTTGACTTTTCCTCTAATCTTAACCAAAAGAAGGAAAACCCTCAAACTTCAATATGGGTTAAAACTCACAAATCACACAACTTAAGGAGAAATCCTTACCTTAGGAAGCCTTAGGTTACTTTTCCACCCCAAATCACTTCAAAACCCCTTGGAATACCTTGATCAAAAGAGAAGAGAAGTTGAGAGGAGTAAGGATGGGAAGTTGCGTTTGAGAAGAAGAGAATGAGGGATTTCTTTGATTCTAAATCCTTTTAATGAAATATATCCCAAAGCATTCCCATTTTGCCCTTACTCTTCTTTGGGAATTCCATCTATATCCTTTGATTCATTACAAACTCACCCCCATCACAACACATTCTCTATGAAAATTCCTTACAAATAACTCCCCACTTTTCCTGGCTAATTAGGGGTAGAAAGGTCAAATTGCCCTTAGGGAAGAAAATATCTAAAACTCAATCAACAATTTAGTCGGCCTGTCGCCGCGGCGAAACTATCCAGCAGCTTCCCCCGTGGCTTCAACCTCTCTTCGCCGCGGCGAAGATTCTTCTTCGCCCCGGCGAAGCACAATGCACCTGAATTTCTTCTGTTTTCAACCAATTTCAGGGCAACCATTCAACACAACACTAAATCAAACAATAACACCAAAATCAACTCAAAATAAGAGCGAAAGAGGAAACAGTAACAACGTACCTCAAGCGGGGCGTTACATGGTCCCTCCAAACCTAATCTGATCTCTTTAGCAAAAATCCAGATTTAAGTGTTTGAATCCCACTCAATCTCCTAAAAGAAATATTCTCCTATCCTAAAATAACATTAATCCTAATTTAATTCTAATTGGAACTAAAATAAAATAGAGTCCTAATAAAATAGGAAAGTGGTGTTTCCAGCTGTAATTTTCGTGCAGCATGTATGTCTTCAAAACGTGCAATAATAGATTGACTTGCATAACAAGTCAGAACGCTGCAGGACGTCGGCAATGCAGGTGCGTCAACTTCAAGCTCGATTACAACCTTTATTCAGCCAGTATCTCTAAAACCTCAAAACATAAAAGTTGTAGATCTCTTTCTTAGCGTTCCACAGCATTTTGAATCATCTCAATCGGAGCTTGGATGAGAGAATTATGCCCAGAATACGAAGCAGTGGCGAAACTGTCCAAATTCCCCTAATTAATTCCGTTTTTCAATTAACACCTCCATTTGCTTCCTAAACCAAAATAAAGTAATAATGAGTACAATTAGGAAACAAATACATATAAAAGACTAAACATTAAGGGGGTTAAATATGACATTTTGCATTCCCATCCAACTTTCTTCGCCGCGGTGACGGGACGGTAGAAAAGTTTATTGAGGTTTCTAGAGAATTCTCCATAGGGGTAAAATGACCATTCTACCCCTAATTAGCAAGAAAAGTGGGGAGTGAATTGTAAGGAAATTTTATGGAGAATATGTTAGAGTGGGGGTGTGATTTTAATGATTTAAAGGACAAAGATGAAATTTCCAAGGAAGAACAAAGGCAATATGGGAATGAATGAAGATATTTTGAGCTAAAAAGGGGTTAAGCTTAGTAAACCCTTCATTCTTCATCTTCCACCGCCTCTTCCATTCTCCATTTCCTCTCAACTTTCCCTTCAACCTTTCAAGAATTTTAGAGGGCCTTTTGAGTAGTTTGGGGTAGAAAATCAATCTAAGGCATCCTAAGGTAAGGATCCTTGCTTTAGATGTGAAGTTTTGCGTATATTGTATATTGAGTCTTATGGTGTTATTGTTTAAAGGGTAGAGAAGAGACAAGCATTGTAAAGGAAAGAAAAGTGCTAGTGAGATTCTCCATTACAAGGTAAGTAAATCCCAACCCAAGTTGAGATTTGAGAACTCTCTTGAGTAGAGATTGAATAGAAATTATGTATGCATGTTATATGTTATGTTATTGAGATTTGAGATGGAAATGACTATTTGCTTTGTGGTTGTTAAATACATTTCAATTATGAGAAGTGTGATGTGTAATGAGAATGTAGTTTGAGATGAAATTGGAGGAGACTGAGGAATCTCTTTGGAAGTGTTATGTTGTGACAAGAATTATAGCTTGGTAAAGGAGTTTTCTCCCATTTTGGATGGTTCAAGAGAGGGATAAAACTATAGATAAAGTAGAGTTTATGTATGCACACTAGTTGTTTGATGAAATGCCTAAGAGAATCATGAGTAGTAAACCTTAATTCTTGCAACATTGCATGTTGGCATTTCATGAGTGCATTAGTGGAGAAGAACCATCCCTATGCATTAACTGTGCATTCAGAAGTGGCTTGAGAAAGAGTAGAGAACTTTGTGTATGAACTACTCTAAGAGTAAAGAGAATGAGAAAAATACTAAAAACGGGTTGGTGCTTTGTGATCTCCACCCGGTAGTTACTAAAAACGGATTGGTGCTTTGTGATCTCCACCCTATAGTTACGAAAAGCGGGTTGGTGCTTTGTGATCTCCACCCGACCGTGCCTCCGGTAAGATGAGGCCATGACATATAGCAGAAGTTAAGTAACGAGAGCTGTGTGAAAGAGAAAATAATAAATGAGATAAGAAGAGTGTAAGGAAAGAATTAAGAGAAAGAGTTACAGGGACAGTCGAGTAGAGGATTTATTTACTGAGCATTATTTTGTGCTCACCCCGTTGTTTTTCTTTGTGGTTGCAGGATCTAGGTGAGAACGTGGTCGGATGGGCGTCGGCAAGAGAGGAGCAATAGCTACACTGTCCACTGTTTTAATGGCATTTTGTAAATGATATTCTATTTTGTATAAAGAATGTTTATATGTAATAAAAGAAAGTTTTGGGCCCATTTACTTTTACTAATATAAATGTATTTTACTTGATATATTTCTATAAATATCCTAGTATAAAACAGTTATTACATTTTTGGTATCAGAGTAAAGATTTTAGGATTGGACAGTGTACTATTCTCATTGCCACGACGTCCGATAACCGACTGTGTGAGTTAATTCTTTCCTTACTATAAATGTTTCTCAAATTGATTAAATGTGATTGTTTTGTAGATGAGGCGTAGTACCCGAAAACGTGGTAAGGGTGTGACAAATGAAGGAGAATCTTCTAACCCACCAAAAGCTACGCCCCCTCCCTTGGATGAAGCTAGAGTTTGGGGGATTATTGATGTGTGTTTCCTACAACATGCAATATGTAGCAAGTATACTAATCGCACAAGTAATATAATGATGAATAGAGTATCGTTCCCACGAGGATTGTTAGCTAAGCACTAAGTATTCTACGATTCTTAAGTTGGAGCAATTGACTTCTTTGGATAATGGGAGCAGTTTTAATTAAACTGAACAATAAATTTTAAACTAAAATTTAACTAAGAATGCAAGATGAAAAACACGGATAATCAATTCAAGTAAAACAGGTAGGGTTTTGACTTCAATCGGATTTTATAGGTTAAACCTAAAAATTACACTACATTCACATTCATATGCATTGATTGTAAACCGAACTCACTAAGGTGTTAAACATACCTTCTCAGGCTATGTTTTCCTATTCTTCCTTTTTAACTTTCTGCACCTAACAATTTGAAAGTAACAATTCCAAACTCATTAAGCATAAGAATCCTATAATGATTTCATTAATTCTTGAATCTATCTCTAGCATCCAATACTATAATGGTGATTACCCAAGAAGCCTAACATGATTTATCTCTCAATCTCATCATGTTCATCACATAAAGCATTAAAACTTAGAGCAAACACACAATCAAAACATAGTCATATGAACATAACATGATCAATAAATTAACCCATTAGAAATCCGAATTACAATCCAAACCCTAACCCAAAATGGGTTAGTTCATAGCTAAATTAACACTACAATTAAGAAAAACGATAATAGTCAATTTCAACATAACGAAAAGTAAGAGAGAGGACAAGAAATCTCCCCAATTGATGAATCGTTTGGTTTAAAATCGAATCTTCACCCTTCTAATAGCTAAATCTCTCTAAGCTTAATAAAAAACAAATGTAAAGGTTGCTAACCCTACTTCCTGCACGACCCTGGGCAAAAAGGTTAAGTGTTTCTTTTATACCTCGCCCCAAATTTCTAAGAAAAACACGCACAAAGTAAAACTGTGCGTTTTACAAAACTGGAAATTACGACTGTCGCCGCGGCGAATAAGAAATCTCGCCGCGGCGACGAAAGAAGCAGACTTGTTCGAGTCTGGCGTAATTCGCCGCGGCGAAGGACAAGTCTTCGCCGCGGCGAAGCTAGTTGAAAAGTTCTGAATTTACAGATCTGCCACTCTGCTTGCTTCTTCGCTTTCTTCTTCGATTCTCGGTGCTCTCCCTTTGGAACAAGCCTCATCGTGCTTTATCCTGCTTGAACTCTCCTAACTTCTGAGATCCGCTAACTTCTGAGTCAAAAACTTCCAATTTTGTCCTTATTTGCTCAAAATGTCCATTTTAACCTGAAACACAAAATGTAAAGAATTAAACAACAATTCAGGTCAAAATGCACCAAAAAGTACCTGAAATCCGAATAAAAAGTCTAATGAAAACTGTATAATCCATGGATTATCAAATACCCCCAAACTAAAGATACGGTACAAAACCAACAGAAACAAAAATACAGACAACGAACGAAAACACAAAACACATACAACAAAACTGGAAAATAAACAAAACCAACAAGACTCAAATTCAACAAACAAATTGCCTAGAAATGGCACAAGTCTCAAAAGTTGTTGAAAAATTATTATAAGGAAATGTTCAACACTCCAAGAAGTTATAAGCATTATCAACTTCTTCCTCAATCTGTCCACCAAGTAGGTGATCCCCACTTCAATCCATATCCCAACTTCCCGGATTATTTTATGCAAAAATGTAAAGTTTATCAAATGGTGGCAGACTCCATAAGCCTAAATATCGAACTACTCTCCACTAATGAGGACTAAACAAAGATGAGAATCAAAAGGTCTTTAAAAGCTTGTAACGTTAGGCTCGGGTAGTAGGTTCCAAGAAAAGGATAGGAAAAACAAAGTAGGAGAACTCGGTTTTCCTCATGCAAACACTCAAGTCAAATCGAACTCTACTTCTTTTCAACCAACAATCAACGTGTCCACTTATTTACCACCCTCAAACTCGTATCCTCCTTATTTTTGATACCACAAATGCGCGGGTTTAAGGTGTACGTGGCGTTGTTAAACCTGAGATCGCCAAGTACTGCTAGACAGTTTTTAAGGCGATTACTGGTTTCTAGCCGAAATACCCTTAAACCCGACAAACGACAATTTTTTTTTTTTTTTACAATCAATTGAATTGAGGTGAACTACCTCTTTTATTTTTATTGCCCTTCTCACAACCCCCAAACTATTCTTTTGGCTTATTCATACAACTCTTTTTCCATTCTTTGTGTTTGCACTAAGGTCGAATTCTCCTAAGGGTACGACAAAGTGTTTAGGGTAACAGGATCGGACAATTTTTGGTTTGCCAAAAAAAATATATATATATAAAGCAATACTGATTCATACGGCTCAAACGGGTGACTAGGGACAATTTCATTCCTGGGTTGGCTAGAAAGGCTCAAACGTTCCAACAAGAATGCCTAAATCATCTTCTCAACCATGTCTAATCCTAGAATTTCGCCTCAAGCACTTCTCTACTAGGTTCTAGAGTCCACCAACATTATCAAACTTCGCCTAACCACATAAAATGAATCTAAGCATGCCGAAATAAATGAAAATTGCGGCTGAACCACTCAACAGACCTCAATCAAAATCTAGTCAATAAGATAAACTTGAAGCAATGCTTAACATTTCTTAACAATAAAATTGCAACAACCCTATTCTCATCATTGATTTATACAATTCATCAATGGAAAAAACAAACAAACTAAAGAAAAATAACTACAATTTTTTTTTTTTTTTTTCAGTTTAAGGTGTACGTGGCATGTTATACTAGAAGTCGCCAACTACTGCTAGGCAGTTTTTAAGGCAGGTACGGGTTTCTAGCCAATATACCCTTAAACTAGGTTTTAATTCTATTTCCTACCCCCAAACTAAACATGACATTGTCCCCAATGTTCCATTATGCATAAATCAGGAATAGAGAATAATAAAAACAACAAAGGTACGAGAATGCTCCCTGGTTAATCCGTGAAGTGTCGCTCCACAATGAACACCCGGTCTCGGACTTTTCATCACCCATAATCTGTCAAAACAATTGAAACTGTGGTGTCCCTTATGTTAGCACAAATTCACAACTAACTTGAAAATATTACAACCTAATCTCGTCCTTTCAACAACTACAAATTGAAAGCAACAACTAAACAACTAAACAAAATCCAAAACCAAAATAACACTGAGTTTAATGTTTAGAATGAACAACAAAATCAAATGAAAACAAATAAACAAAAAGACAAACAAAAACAGGCGCTCCGGTTCAATCTTATTCTTCATCTTCTTCCTCATCTTCCTTATCTTCCTCATCTTCCTCGGAGTCCATCCACTCATCTGAGTTCCAATCGGCCCATTGGTATGCTGAAATGTCAACGTTGAGCTCCTTAAAGCTATTCCTCAGCAGCTCATGCATCATCTGAGTCTGCTCCACCACCCAATCCTGACATCTTTTCATATATTTCATTAAACCCATCATTTGTTGCATCATTTCTTTCTGTGTAGCTGTGGACCTGGAGGATGTGGTAGGGCCTGTTCGTTGCCTTTTTGCCCCTGCTCTTGGTTGTGCAATTTTCGGACGATCCAGGTGCTTCCTATAATACTCGGAGTCTAAAACTGGGGCAGCATGAATATGGTGCTCATCATCCTGAACCTCGACTCCCTCTCTAAGGCATAAGGCTGTGATGAGATGTGGGAACCCATAACTTGTTCGCCCTGGTTTTGAAGCTAGCTTAATGCTGTTCTAGATCATGTCTCCCACATCGATTCTCTTCCTTGTGGCAATAGAGTAAAGCAAGACTGTCTTCTCGTGAGTAACTGTGCTGTAGTGCGATTCTGGCATCATTTTCGCACTGACAAAATATTGCCACAATCGAGCCATCGGTGTCAACTGAGTTCCCTTGAGAGTCTTCTTCTGTTTCTTTGATACTGCCCAATCTGCATCCGGTTTTGCAATGACCGGAAGGATGATACTGTCATCAAACCGTGATCTCTTAAACTGTACGTACTCATCCTGAAAAATTTCAGCCAGGTTATAGAACTCATTGATCACCTTTTTCGTAAATGGCACGTCAACCCTTCTCACTAAAATTGTACCTTCATGACAATCTGGGAGATTGGCATAGAACTCCCTTACTAGCGACTCTACAGCCGGTTGTGCAGGAGCACTCATAAACATCTCCCAACTTCTCCCTCTACTCCAATCCAAGGCCTGACTCGCGGTCAATCCGCACTCAGGAATAATACCCTTGTCTTTTTGGATTGCCTCCTCATACCGTTTACGGGCTTGGTCATTAACAAAACGGTTGTCAACATTCTTCCCTTTACTCTTACCCTTGCCCTTGTACGACTGCTTAATTTTGGGAGGCATTGTTCAAAAAATAAATCCCAACAATTCAAACCTAGTTTTTCTACATAGCCAAATCAATCCTGCAAAAGTAACCAACACTTCCAAAAATTCGCGCTTTACCCCTAAACTACAAATTTTTCAAATCCACACAAACACTTCAATTTTTCAAAAACCCACACTCCTAACAATCACCCAATGCACGAACTACTCTTCCTCTAACAAAATCAATGCTCAAAATCACCCAATTTCCACAACTCAATCGCAACAACAATTTTCAGATCTACAATTAAAAACTTGAAATTGTGCGATAAAAAGCTTTGGGTATTCGAGATCTTACCAATATGAATGAGTATTCACCACCAATTGAACCAGAAACACCCCAGATTGAAAAGCCCCAAATTTTTTATCCAAAAATTTTTGTGAAATTTTCGAGAAAATATTTGTTGAAATGGGTTGTTTTGGTGTTTAGGAATGTTAGAGAGTAAGAATTTTGGTTGGAAAGGCACTAGGAAAGCAAAAGATTGAATTTTGAAAAATTTTCTCTCAAGTGAAAATGAAAAGTTGCGCGAATAATGAAAAAGAAGAGTGGGTATTTATAGAAAAGCATCGTCGCCGCGGCGAAGAACAATCTTCGCCGCGGCGACGTTCTTCGTGTATGAACCCTAAAAATTACCCAAATTTCGCCATGGCAAAGAAACATTCTTCACCGAGGCGAAATCATACTGAGGCAACTCGCCTTGGCAAAGAATTTTCTTCTCCACGGCGACAATGCCTTAGAAATTTTTCCAAAAATTTTTCATTCTTCTTCGCCGGGGCGAAAACGTCCAGGAGATGACTTCTTTGTTTTCGATTGCTTCGTCGCGGCGAAGAAGTTGCGAAGTATTCAGCAATTTGTGTCCTCTCTTTCTCTGAAAATTTCACCTGAAACACCCATAAACACACACATAAAAAATCATTCAAAATCATAAAGAATTCGAACAAATTCAAACACAACGAAATGAAAAACAAATAATTAAAAACACTTGGGTTGCCTCCCAAGAAGCGCTTGTTTATAGTCGATATCTCGACTTTCTCAATCCTTCAAGTTGGGATGTCAAGCCGGATTAGGATAGATTTGCAACTCATCATCCCAACTATGTAGGGCTTCAATCTCTATCCATTTACTGTAAAGGTGCCATTTTCTTCATGTGACACTTCCACTGCTCCGTATGGGTGAATCCTCGTAATAGTGAATTGTCCGGACCATCTAGACTTAAGTTTTCCAGGGAAAAGCCTAAGTCGAGAGTTGAACAACAACACCTTCTGCCCTACTTCAAATTCCTTTCTTCGGATATGCTTGTCATGCCACCTTTTTGTCTTCTCCTTATAAATCCGGGCATTCTCATATGCATCGAGACGAAACTCATTGAGTTCGTTCAAGGTCAATATCCTTTCTTCTCCAGCAGCTTTCGAGTCCATGTTTAGCTGCTTGACTGCCTAATATGCCTTATGCTCGAGTTCTACCAGCAAGTGGCATGCTTTCCCATAAACCATCCTAAATGGAGACATACCAATCGAAGTCTTAAAAGCAGTTCGGTATGCATAAAGCACATCATCCATCTTCCGTGACCAATCCTTCCTCGATGCATTAAATGTCTTTTCTAAAATCCCCTTGAGTTCTCTATTCGACAGTTCCACTTGACCGCTCGTTTGCGGATGGTAAGGTATTGCAATTCTATGTGTCGCTCCATACTTACTCAACAGTGCATCCATTTGCCTATTGCAAAAATGAGATCCTCCATCACTAATGATTGCTAGTGGTACCCCAAACCCTGAGAAAATATTCTTCCTCACAAACTTAATCACTGCCCTAGCATCATTAGTCGGCAATGCAACTGCCTTAACCCACTTCGACACGTAATCCACCGCTACCAAGATATACGTGTTCCCAAAAGAACTTGGGAACGGACCAATGAAATCAATCCCCCACACATCAAAAAGTTTAACCACCAGGATGTTGTTCAACGGCATCTCATCTCTTTTTGAAATATTACCCATCCGTTGACATTGTTCACACTCTTGAATCATCCGGATGGAATCCTTAAAGAGGGTTGGCCAATAAAATCCCCATTGTAAAACCTTGGCTGCTGTTCTAGCTCCCCCAAAATGGCCACCTACTTCCTTTTCGTGACAATGCCATAAAATGCTTTCCATCTCCTCCTCTAGGACACATCTCCGTATCATTTGATCAGCACAATGTCTGTAAAGAAACGGCTCTTCCCAAAAATAATACTTCAAATCTGAGAAGAATTTTCTCTTCTGTTGGTATGTCATTCCACTTGGGAGCACCCCTGATGACAAATATTTTGCAAAATCCGCATACCATGGTGCTTTTTCCACCCTTATCAACTTCTCATCCGAAAATGTTTCTGTAATTGGCATTTCCTCCTCATTTCCCTTGATTGGTCTCTCAATTCTCGACAAGTGATCAGCCACCACATTTTTCGACCCCTTCTTGTCTCGAATTTCCAACTCAAACTCCTGAAGTAGTAAAATCCATCTTATCAACCGAGGTTTTGCTTCTTGCTTTGCCAATAGGTGCCGGAGTGCTGAATGGTCCGTGTAGACGATCACCTTTGCACCTAACAAATAAGAACGAAACTTGTCAAAAGCAAAAACTACAGCCAACAATTCTTTTTCAGTGGTGGTGTAATTCAATTGTGCATCAATGAGTGTTTTGCTAGCATACTGAATTACATGCAACACTTTGTTTTTCCTCTGTCCTAAAACTACCCCTAAAGCAAAATCACTAGCATCACACATCAATTTGAAGGGTAGTCCCTAGTCGGGAACTGCAATAATAGGTGCAGATACTAATAATTTTTTTAGAGTTAGAAAGGCATGCATGCAATCATCGTTAAAATAAAAAACAACATCTTTATTTAATAAATTGCAAAGGGGTTTAGAAATCTTAGAAAAATCCTTTATGAAGCATCTGTAAAACCCCGCATGCCCCAGGAAACTTCGGACCGCTTTGACATTTGATGGTGGTGGCAGCTTCTCAATCACTTCTGTCTTTGCTCGATCAACTTCAATTCCATCCATGGAGATCCTATGCCCGAGCACTATTCCCTCTTGGACCATGAAGTGACACTTCTCCCAATTAAGCACCAGGTTCGTCTCCTCACATCGCTGCAAAACAAAAGAAAGATTAGTTAGACAACTATCAAATGATGAACCAAAAACTGAGAAGTCATCCATGAAGACTTCTATAAACCATTCCACCATGTCTCCAAAGATTGACATCATGCATCTTTGAAATGTTGCTGGTGCATTGCACAACCCAAAAGGCATTCTTCGGTAAGCAAAGGTGTCGTAGGGGCAAGTGAAGGTCGTTTTCTCTTGATCCTCAAGAGCGATGGCAATTTGGTTATATCCTGAATACCCATCCAGGAAACAGTAATAGGCATGTCCTGCCAACCTCTCCAACATCTGATCAATGAAAGGTAATGGAAAATGATCTTTCCTTGTTGCCTCATTCAATTTACGGTAATCAATGCATACTCTCCAGCCCGTCACCGTCCTCGTTGGTATCAACTCGTCACTCTCATTCTTTACCACCGTGATATCTCCCTTCTTCGTAACCACTTTTATCGGGCTCACCCATGGGCTATCGAAAATAGGATAAATAATCCCCGCATCTAAGAGTTTCACCACCTCCTTTCTCACCATTTCCTTCATCGAAGGATTCAATCTCCGTTGTGGTTGCACCCTAGGCTTAAAATCATCCTCCATGAGTATCTTATGCATGCAAAATGATGGCGAGATTCCTCTAATGTCCGAGATTGTCCATCCAATTGCTAGTCTATGTTCCCTCAACACCCTAATCAACCGCTCTTCCTCTAATGTACTCAAATCTAAACTAATAATCACCGGGAAAGTTTATGAGTCTCCAAGATAATCATATTTGAGGTTGGAAGGTAAAGGTTTCAATTCAAGCTTTGGAGGTTCTTCAATTTTTTCCTTCTCAT
Source organism: Pistacia integerrima (assembly GCA_026225825.1). NCBI lineage: Eukaryota > Viridiplantae > Streptophyta > Magnoliopsida > Sapindales > Anacardiaceae > Pistacia > Pistacia integerrima. The sequence goes on along the minus strand of CM047749.1, from coordinate 3,522,294 downwards.
TCTCTTTGTCAAAATCAAACTCCTCAAATTCTCTATCTTGACTCTTATCAATCGGTTGAAGTGCTTCTAACATCCTAGCACAATCATTCCTCTCCGACTCTTCTACCTCTACTGTTTTTGATTTGGCTATATGTAACATCTACTGAAAACTAGTACAATGCATGCAATTAACAATGGAAAATTGGGCCCAAAATGTTTCTTTTCATTACAATTCCACATGTCTTTTATACACAAAGGTTATGTTTACAAAAGTGCATTTCAAAAGACAAAATAGGGGATCGGCAGAGCTATAGCTCCGCGCGCCGACGCCCCTCCAACCGCATCATCACCTAGAACCCTGCATCCACAAAGGAAAATAACGGGGGTGAGCACAAATAATGCTCGCAAGTAAAACTCTCTAACTGTCTGTCCCCGTGTGTGACTCTTAATTCTTTCCTTATGCTATTTCTGATTCTGTTTCTGTTTCTAATAACATCATGGCCTCATCTTACCGGAGGTACGGCCGGATGGCGTTCACACAGCACCATCTCACTCTCTATGGCTATTGGGTGGAATTCACACAGTACCAACCCGTTCTTAGTGACTACCGAGTGAGGATCACAAAGCACTAACTCGGTTCTTTCTAACTATCGGGTGGAGATCACCTAGCACCTACCCGTTCCTCATGAAATTTGGGTAACGATCACCTAAGCATTTACCCGTCTCTAGTCACTATCGGGTGATGGTCACAAAGCATCAACCCGCTTCTACTAGCCGTTGGATGATGATCACAAAGCATCAACCTACATATCTCTTAACTAATCGGGTAGTGGTCACAAAGCATCTACCCATTTCTACTACTCATCGGGTGACGATCACAAAGCGTCGACCCATTTCTCTAAGGGCTATTCGGATGATGATCACAAAGCATCAATCCGATTCCCATAACGGTCGGGTGATGATCACAAAGCACCATCCCAACTATACTACTCTTCTAATTCACTCTATTGTAGCATTTTTCAATGCTCTCTACCCTTAGAGTAATTTTACCCACTAAGCTCTCTACTCATAGGGTAATTGTATAAACCATTTCCTTACACTTTCTTAGGTCACTTTTCAATGCACAATTAGTGCCTATGGATGGTTCATCTCTACTAATGCACTTGTGAAATGCCAACATGCAATGTTGCAAGAATTAAGGTTCATTACTCACACTCAAACCTCTATTAGGCATTTCATCAAACAACTCATGTGCACTATAAAACTCTATCATAGCCATGAATCTAAAACTTTTCCTAACCATCCAAAATGGGGAAAAACCCCTTCACAAAGCCATAATAACCTGTCAAACAAAACACTTCCAAAAAGGGTTCCATAATACCCCTTAAATTCCATCTCAACTACCTTGCCAAACCAACAACCCATTTCTCAAATTTCCAACGTATAAACAATCACAAAGCATAGAAATCTCTACTTAATCCTTCATACATGCTATAATACATGCATATCACATACATACATCATTTCTATCAAAACCCTAATCAAGAAAATTCATAAATCTCAACTTGGGTTGGGTTTTGCTTACTTGCTATGTAGAAACTTCACAAATCTTTCCTTTCACTTGCTTAGCTTGACTTTTCCTCTAATCTTAACCAAAAGAAGGAAAACCCTCAAATTTCAATATGGGTTAAAACTCCCAAATCACACAACTTAAGTAGAGATCCTTACCTTAGGAAGCCTTAGGTTACTTTTCCACCCCAAATCACTTCAAAACCCCTTGGAATACCTTGATCAAAAGAGAAGAGAAGTTGAGAGGAGTAAGGATGGGAAGTCACGTTTGAGAAGAAGAGAATGAGGGGTTTCTTTGATTCTAATTCCTTTTAATGAAATACATCCCAAAGCATTCCCATTTTGCCCTTATTCTTCTTTGGGAATTCCATCCATATCCTTTGATTCATTACAAACTCACCCCTAACTCAACCTATTCTCCATGAAATATCCTTACAATTAACTCCCCACTTTTCCTGCTAATTAGGGGTAGAAAGGTCAAATTGCCCTTAAGGAAGAAAATATCTAAAACTCAATCAACAATTATTCGGGTTCTCGCCGCGCGAAGAAACTCTGCCGCCGCGGCGAAACCTGCCCAGCCAGCCTTCCCGTGGCTTCCAACCTCTCTTCCGCGCGAAGATTCTTCTTCGCCCTGGCGAAGCACGCAGATCAAATTCTTCGTTTTCAACCAATTTCAGGGCAACATTCAACATAACACTCAAACAAACAAATATAACAAAAACCAACTCGATTAAGGGCGAAAGAGGAAACAATAACAACGTACCTCAAGCGGGGCGTTACAATTCTTCCCCCCTTAAAAGAATTTCGTCCCCGAAATTCACGCAAATAACTCTGGGAAGCGATTCTGCATGTCCCGTTCTACTTCCCAAGTGGCCTCTTCCACTTTGTGATTCCTCCAAAGGACCTTAACTAGCGGAACACTCTTGTTCCGAAGTTCTTTAACCCTTCGATCTAAAATCTGAACTGGACGTTCTTCATATACTAGATTCTCTGTTACTTCAATGTCTTCTACGCTCAGGACATGGAGGGGATCACTTACATACTTTCGTAGCATCGAGACATGGAAGACATCGTGCACCCTGTCCATACTAGGTGGTAGTGCCAATCTATAGGCCACCTTCCCCACTCGTTGCAAGACCTCAAAAGGACCTACATACCTCGGTGCTAGCTTCCCTTGGCTTCCAAAGCGCATTACTCGCTTGTAAGGGGAAACTTTCAGAAATACTTTATCGCCCACTTGGAATTCTACCTCTTTCCTCTTCAAATCGGCATAACTCTTCTGTCGATCTTGGGCTTGTTTCATTCTACTTCGGATCACCTTCACATCTTCTACTAGTTTCTGAGTCATCTCTGGCCCAAGAGCGGTACTCAACTCATCTCTCTCTCCTACTTCATCCCAATGAAGCGGAGACCTACATCGTCTACCATACAAAGCCTCGTAAGGCGCCATTCTAATTGTAGACTGATAACTGTTGTTGTAGGCAAATTCTACTAATGGTAACATCTCATGCCAGGATACTCTGTAATCCATGCAACAAAGCTCAACATATCCTCGAGCACCCTGATTCGTTCTCTCTGGCCTTGGCCATCTGTCGAGGATGATAGGCAAGATCAATGCTAAACGGGTACCCAAACTCCTCCTCAGAAACTTGTCCGTAATTGAAACAAATCTGGAATCTCTCGATACTATAGTCTTGGGCACACCATGCAATCGACTATCTCCTTAAGGTAAACTGGGCCAACCTGACCAGAGTGGTACTATCCTTTCCCGGGAGGAAATGGGCTGATTTGGTTAGCCTGTCCACAATCACCCATGTAGCATTATACCCTCTCTGTACTCTGGGGAGACCCGTGATAAAATCCATCGAAATACTCTCCCATTTCCACTCTGGGATACTCAATGGGTGAAGCAACCCTGACGGCCGTTGGTGTTCTGCTTTCACCCACGACAGTTAGGCATTTAGCTACAAACTCGCAATGTCCTTCTTCATACCCGACCACCAATAGCCTTTCTTGATATCCCTGATACATCTTGGTTGCTCCCGGATGAGCGGTGTACGATGTGTCATGAGCCTCCATAAGAATTTTCTGTTTCAACTCCTCATTTGGAGGAATGCACAACCGATTTCTGAAATAGAGGACACCATCTCTCACAAAGAACTCTGATGTCTTGCCCTCATGCACTTGCTGAACTATTTTCTGACACCACTCATCAGCCATTTGCTTTTCTCTAATTTCCTCTAGTAAAGAGGACTGTACCACTAGGCTGGCAATTCTTCCCGGAATCACCTCAATCTGCTCCTTAAACAATTCTTCTATTAACTCTTTTTGCCTGGTAGAAACATGAGTTTTTCTACTCAAGGCATCTGCTACTACATTGGCTTTCCCTGGTTGGTACTTGATCTCACAATCATAATCCTTGACCAGCTCTAACCACCTTCTCTGCCTCATATTCAACTCCTTTTGAGTGAAGAAGTACTTCAAACTCTTATGATCGGTGTAGATATTACTCTTCACACCATAAAGGTAATGCCTCCATATCTTTAAAGCAAAGACCACAGCTGCTAACTCTAAGTCATGCGTAGGGTATCTAGTCTCGTACTCTTTCAATTGACGAGAAGCATAAGCTATAACCCTACCTAACTGCATCAACACAAAGACCAAGTCCCCGCAAGGAGGCGTCGTATAAATGTCATAATCTACACCCTCCCCGTGGTAACACTAGCACAGAGCCGATGTTAGCCTCTTCTTCAACTCTTGAAAGCTTTCACATGCCGTTGACCGACAAAAGGAGTTTTCGCTTGGTAAGAGCCGTCCAACGGTTTAGCCAACTGGGCGAATCCCGCTACAAATCGCCGGTAGTAGCCTGCTAAGCCTAAGAAACTCCTGATTTCTTGCCATTCCAGGATTGCCTGCACTTTACTCGGATCTACCGAAATCCCTTCCTTCGATACGGTATGACCCAAGAATATTACTTGGTTAAGCCAAAACTCACACTTGGAAAATTTAGCACACAACTTCTTTTCTCTCAGCCGTTGCAATACTAATCTCAAGTGTTTCTCATGCTCTTCTCTTGACTTTGAGTAAATCGAATGTCGCGATGAAGACAACAATGAACTGATCCAAGTACTGAAATACCCCTGCTCATCAAGTCCATAAAAACTGCTGGGGCATTGGTCAAACCAAACGGCATTACTACAAATTCATAATGCCCATACCTTGTACGAAAGGCAGTCTTAGCCACATCTTGTTCAACCACTCTCACTTGATGATACCCGGACCTCAAATCAATTTTGGAGAACACTGCCGCTCCTTTCAACTGATCAAAAAGATCATCTATCCGGGGTAGTGGGTACTTATTCTTCACTGTAACTTTATTCAACTCCCTATAATCAATACACATCCTTAGTGATCCATCCTTCTTTTTCACAAACAGTATTGGAGCTCCCCAAGGGGAATGACTTGGTCGGATAAAGCCTTTATCTAACAGCTCTTGGAGTTGCTTCTTTAATTCTTGGAGCTCAGCTGGGGCCATTCGATAAGGGGCTTTGGATATTGGTGCTGTCCCTGGTGCTAGTTCGATACTAAATTCTACCTCTCTCTCGGAGGCAAACCCGTAACTCTTCCTAAACACATCTAGAAAGTCTCGAACTACTGGCACCCTCTGAATCTCTAACTGGGGAACATCACCACTTTGCACTACATGGGCAATATAACCCGAACACCCCTTTCTCAACATCTTCCTAGCTTTCACATTACTAATCAGATACTCAACGATGGCCTTCTCCAAAACTAAACTTATCTCCACTATCAAGGTTAAACCTCGCCTTCTTTTTCCGACACCAATCTCTACTCCATATCTCCCTAGGAAGTCCATGCCCTAATCACATCAAAATCGGGCATATCAAAACTATTAAGTCAATCGTTAACTCTCTACCCCCGGATCACTAAGGACTCTCTTAACAAAATCTCTTGAGTCACAACACTAACCCCCATCGGGTAGTTCTATCTTAATGGGTGAGTCGCTCTAGTAGGTTTCAAACCTAATCTCTCAAGCATCCCATAAGATATAAATGAATGGGTAGCACCCGAATCAATTAAAGCATATAAAGGGACTGCATGAAATAATAACTCACTCAAGAATGGCCGATGGATCGCCTCGCTTCACCCCGTGCCACAAGAAACACTGGCATTCGCAGACTCTCCCGAACCCCGAGTGGTTGGTGGAAGAGGAGCTTTACAATCTCTCATCATGTGCCCGCCGCCGCACCTATAACACACTTTCGATCCCTCGACACTCTCCCGGGTGATTCTTCCCCGCATTTAGGGCAAGGAGGAAACCCTTCCGTCCGAGGTCGCTTATTCTTCCACTCTTTTCTATTCTGTCTATACTGGAACTTCTTCTTCTGATTCTTCATGTCTTTACCTTTTTCACCCTCATGTTTCTCTCTCTGAGGAGCGGAGGGTAGCTCCTTCGGTCCTCCTATCGAGGATCCCGCGGGGAAGATTTTATTCTCAAAAATCTCCGTCTTCATTGCCCGCCTCAAGGCCTCACTGTAATTCCGAGGAGGGTTGGAGCTTGTCATAATATCCTGGGCTATCTCCGGCTTCAATCCATGCACAAATTTATCCCTTCTCAAGGCCGGAGTGCTAACTATTCCCGGTGCAAACCTTGCAAGGGCGTTGAACTTCATTGAGTACTCTTTCACAGCGCTAGCCCCTTCCCCTTGTCATGAATGATAAATTCTTGGACCTTCTCATGAACTTGGTCCTCCTCCGATCTATACTCACCTCAAACTCTTGCCTAAACTCTTCCCACGTCATTATCAAGCAGGCCGTGAGTTTCTTCCATCAATTCCCCACCAAATTCGGGCATCACCTCAAACAAGAAACTCGCATACCGGATCTTCCCTCCCTCCCGACATGGGAAATAAACCTCCGTGGCTCGCTCTACCGACCCAAGCCACTTCTTCGCTATCACCGGATCTGTAGTACCCTTAAACTCTGAGGGCTGATGTTGGCTAGAGAGACCGTAAATCGGTTCAACTCTGTTCTGTACTAGGGGAGGTACCGTTTGCCCTCTCTCTACAGGCGTGACTGACGGTACTTGTACTGGGGGTACTACTCTCCCCTGAGTTTCAGCCATAACTTGCTGTACAATTCCCCGGATTCTAGCTTCATCCAAGGGAGGGGGCGTAGACTCTGGTGGGTTAGAAGGTTCTCCTTCATTCACCACACCTTTACCGCGATTTCGATAACTACGCCTCATCTACAAAATGATCACACTAATAAACTCAAGGAACAATTGCTATAAGGAAAGAATTACTCACACAAATGGTTAGAGGACGTCGTGGCGATGAGAATAGTACACCTGCTCAATCCCAAAATCTTTGCTCGATACCAAAAAATGTAACATCTACGAAAACTAGTACAATGCATGCAATTAACAATGGAAAATTGGGCCCAAAATGTTTCTTTTTCATTACAATTCACATGTCTTTTATACACAAAGGTTATGTACAAAAGTGCATTTCAAAAGACAAAATAGGGAACAAAGGTAGCTATTGCTCCTCGCGCGCCGACGCCCTCCAACCGCATCATCACCTAGAACCTCGCATCCACAAAGGAAAATAACGGGTGAGCACAAATAATGCTCGCAAGTAAAACTCTCTAACCTGCCTATCCCCGTGTGTGACTCTTAATTCTTTCCTTATGCTATTTCGATTCTCATTTCTGCTTTCTAATAACATCATGGCCTCATCTTACGGGAGGATACGCGGATGGCGTTCACACAAAGACCATCTCACTCTCTATGGCTATTGGGTGGAATTCACACAGTACCAACCCGTTCTTAGTGACTACCGAGTGAGGATCACAAAGCACTAACTCGGTTCTTTTCTAACTATCGGGTGGAGATCACCTAGCACCTACCCGCTCCTCATGAAATTTGGGTAACGATCACCAAGCATTTACCCGTCTCTAGTCACTATCGGGTGATGGTCACAAAGCATCAACCCGCTTCTACTAGCCGTTGGATGATGATCACAAAGCATCAACCTACATATCTCTTAACTAATCGGGTAGTGGTCACAAAGCATCTACCCATTTCTACTACTCATCGGGTGACGATCACAAAGCGCCGACCCATTTCTCTAAGGGCTATTCGGATGATGATCACAAAGCATCAATCCGATTCCCATAACGGTCGGGTGATGATCACAAAGCACCATCCCAACTATACTACTCTTCTAATTCACTCTATTGTAGCATTTTTCAATGCTCTCTACCCTTAGAGTAATTTTACCCACTAAGCTCTCTACTCATAGGGTAATTGTATAAACCATTTCCTTACACTTTCTTAGGTCACTTTTCAATGCACAATTAGTGCCTATGGATGGTTCATCTCTACTAATGCACTTGTGAAATGCCAACATGCAATGTTGCAAGAATTAAGGTTCATTACTCACACTCAAACCTCTATTAGGCATTTCATCAAACAACTCATGTGCACTATAAAACTCTATCATAGCCATGAATCTAAAACTTTTCCTAACCATCCAAAATGGGGAAAACCCCTTCACAAAGCCATAATAACCTGTCAAACAAAAACACTTCCAAAAAGGGTTCCATAATACCCCTTAAATTCCATCTCAACTACCTTGCCAAACCAACAACCCATTTCTCAAATTTCCAACGTATAAACAATCACAAAGCATAGAAATCTCTACTTAATCCTTCATACATGCTATAATACATGCATATCACATACATACATCATTTCTATCAAAACACTAATCAAGAAAATTCATAAATCTCAACTTGGGTTGGGTTTTACTTACTTGCTATGTAGAAATTTCACAAATCTTTCCTTTCACTTGCTTAGCTTGACTTTTCCTCTAATCTTAACCAAAAGAAGGAAAACCCTCAAATTTCAATATGGGTTAAAACTCCCAAATCACACAACTTAAGTAGAGATCCTTACCTTAGGAAGCCTTAGGTTACTTTTCCACCCCAAATCACTTCAAAACCCCTTGGAATACCTTGATCAAAAGAGAAGAAGTTGAGAGGAGTAAGGATGGGAAGTCACGTTTGAGAAGAAGAGAATGAGGGGTTTCTTTGATTCTAATTCCTTTTAATGAAATACATCCCAAAGCATTCCCATTTTGCCCTTATTCTTCTTTTGGGAATTCCATCCATATCCTTTGATTCATTACAAACTCACCCCCTAACTCAACCTATTCTCCATGAAATATCCTTACAATTAACTCCCCACTTTTCCCCGCTAATTAGGGGTAGAAAGGTCAAATTGCCCTTAAGGAAGAAAATATCTAAAACTCAATCAACAATTATTCGGGTTGTCGCCGCGGCGAAACTGTCCAGCAGCTTCCCCCCGTGGCTTCAACCTCTCTTCGCCGCGGCGAAGATTCTTCGCCCTGCCAAGCACTGCAGATCGAAATTCTTCTGTTTTCAACCAATTTCAGGGCAACATTCAACATAACACTCAAACAAACAAATATAACAAAAACCAACTCGATTAAGGGCGAAAGAGGAAACAATAACAACGTACCTCAAGCGGGGCGTTACACTATACAAGCTTCTAGAGGTAATTGTGGGGTGTTTTCTTCCATAGATTCCTCAACCAATTTGTCCACCACATCGACGCTAAAACATGAATCCGTTTCAGCCGGAAACTTCATCGCCTTAAAGACATTGAAAGTTATTGTTTCATCTTGAACTCTCAACAGTAACTTTCCTTCTTGCACATCAATAAGTGCTCTCCCCGTGGCCAAGAACAGTCGGCCCAAAATCAGAGGAATTTCCTTATCCTTTTCCATGTCTAACACCACAAAATCTGCTGGAAAAATTATCTTTCCCACCTTCACCAATACATCCTCTATTATCCCCCTCGGGTGTTTTATTGACCTATCAACTAGTTGCAATGACATGGTCGTTGGCTTCACTTCACCAATTCCCAATCTCTTGAAAACAGAAAAGGGCATCAAATTAATGCTAGCTCCTAGATCACACAAAACACGATCAAATGTAATATCTCCTATAATACAAGGAATAGTGAACCTCCCTGGATCTTTGAGCTTTGGAGGTAACTTCTTCTAGAGGATGGCACTACACTCCTCTGTGAACATCAGCGTTTCCTTATCGTCCAACTTCCTTTTGTTCGATAAGATTTCCTTCAGGAACTTCGCATAACTCGACATTTGCTGTAATGCATCTGCAAAAGGAATGTTAATATGTAATTTTTTTTAAATTTCAATAAACTTTGAAAATTGCTTATCCTGATTCTTTTTCTTCAATCTCTGAGGAAAAGGCACGGGTGGGGTGTGATGTGCCAACTCTGGTGGTATCTCGAGGAATGGCAATTTCTCCTTTTTCTTTTTCCTTTCATCCAAACTAATTGGTTTCTCTTCATCAACTTCCTCATCAGAATCTTCCTTTCCGGGTTGCTCAACCTCCTTGGTAGCTTGCTTTTCCTCTTCCAAAACTATCCCACTTCTCAACATTATGGCATTTGCTTGCTCACGTGGGTTAGTTACTGTATTGCTTGGTAAGGAACCCTGCGGTCTCTCATTAAGCTTCTCGGCCAATTGGCCCATCTGTGCTTCAAGATTCCGAATGGACGCTCCTTGATTTCTGAAATTTGTCCTCGTCTCATTCATGAATCCCGTTGTCTCTTGCATAAATTTCCCAAACATATCTTCCAACTTTGTTACTCTTGAATCTCCCGGTTGATTATTCACCCCTGGTTGGTTATTTGGAACTGTCCTCTGGTTCCATTGGTTATTTTGTTGGTTCTGATTTCCCCAAGCCAGGTTTGGATGATTTCTCCACCCCAGGTTGTATGTGTTGGAGTGTGGGTTGTTTGGTTGTCTCTGATTTCTTGCCAAGTAATTCACTTGCTCCGTTGATGAAGATGACGAAGCAAATGTGTTCCCAACTTGACACTCGCTGCTCACATGGTTCCCTGTACAAAAATCACATGTTAGTTGAGGTGCTTGAATAGAGTTTACCTGCATAGTTCCAAACTGTTTTTGAAGTGCCATGAGTTGGGCTGAGATGGCTGATAATCCGTGGATTATACAGTTTTCTTTAGACTTTTTATTTGGATTTCAGGTACTTTTTGGTGCATTTTGACCTGAAGTTTAATTCTTTACATTTTGTGTTTCAGGTTAAAATGGACATTTTTGAGCAAATAAGGACAAAATTTGAAGTTTTTGACTTAGAAGTTAGCGGATCTCAGAAGTTAAGAGAGTTCTGAAGCAGGATAAAGCACGATGAGGCTTGTTCCAAAGGGAGAGCATCGAGAATCGAAGAAGCAAGTAGAGTGGCAGTGCTATAAATCCAGAACTTTTCAAGCAGCTTCGCCCCGGCGAAGATTTGTCCTTCGCCGCAGCGAAGTACGCCAGACACGCTCCAGATCTGTTTCTTTCTTTACCGCGGCGAAGAACTCTTCTTTGCCGCGACGACGGTCATTATTTACAGTTTTGTTAAACGCACAATTTTACTTTATGCGTGTTTTTGGGCAAGGTATAAAAGAAAAACTGAGCCTTTTGTCCAGGAGTCTTCGTTTTTAGGTTAAACAGCTTTTACATATTCTTTGGATGAGTTTTTGAGCGATTTTTGATTGTAACAAGGGTGAAGATTCAATTCTAACTAAGGGATTCATCTTTTGGGGAGATTTCTTATCTTTTATCTCAGTTTCATTATGTTGAACTTGATTATTTGTGTTTTTCGTTTTTGTATTATTAATTTAGCTATGAACTAACCATTTTTGGGTTAGGGTTTTGATTGTAGTTTGGATTTTTAATGGGTTAAGTGTTTGATTGTTTTATTTTCATATGAGTATGCTTTGGTTGTGTGTTTACTCTGAGTTTTAATGCTTTATGTGATGAACATGATGAGATTGAGAAATGAGTCATGTTAGGCTTCTTGAGTAATCACCATTATAATGTTGGATGCTAGAGATAGATTCAAGAATTAATGAAATCATTGTAGGATTCTTTTGCTTAATGAGTTTGGAATTATTAACCTTCAAATTGTTGGGTGCGGAAGGTTAATAAGGATGAATAGGAAAACATAGCCCGAAAGGGTATGTTTAACATCTTAGTGAGTTCGATTTACAACCATTGCGTATGAATGTGATTGTAGTGTAATTTTTAGGTTTAACCCATAAAATCCAAATGAAGTCAAAACCCTACCTGTTTTACTTGAATTGATTGTCCGTGTTTTAATATTGCACTCTTAGTTAAATTTTAGTTTAAAATTTATTGTTAAGTTTAATTAGAATTAGCTCCCATCAATCCAAAGAAGTCGTTTGCTTGAACTTGATAACATTAGGAAACTTAGTGCTTAGCTAACAATCCTCATGGGAACAATACTCTACTCATCATTTTATTACTTTGTGCGACTAGTGCACTTGCTATTTTTGCATGTTGTAGTAAACACGCATCAATGGCTGTGAAGGCATCAACTTCATGAAGATTCGAAGATTTCCTTGTTGTTGCTCTCTCATTTGGTCTTTGATAGTTGTTGCTTGTCAAAACCTTAAGCAACTCATAAGCTTCTTCTGGTGTCTTATTCTGCAAGGCCCCTCCTGAAGCTGCATCCACCATGGTTTGTACATTACTCATCAATCCATTGTAGAACGTTTGGACTTGAAGCCAAACTGGTAAACCATGGTGTGGGCATTTCCTCATTAACTCCTTGTATCTCTCCCAAGCCTCATACAATGACTCGGACTCATCTTGTAAAAATGATGTGATATCATTTCTGAGTTTTGCTGATTTAGCTGGAGGGAAAAACTTAGTGAGGAATTTCTGTGCTAGATCATTCCAAGTTGTTATAGTTCCGGTGGTAATGCCATCAACCACCCCTTCGCTTTATCTCCCAATGAGAATGGGAATAACCTCAATCTAATGGCATCATCCGACACTCCGTTCGACTTGAAGGTGTCACAAATTTCCAAGAAATTTGCAATGTGCTGATTTGGATCTTCCTTCAAATCACCATTAAATCTAACCGACTGCTAGATCATCTGGATGATTGCCAGCTTGATCTCGAAGTTGTTTGCTTGCACCGTAGGTCTAGTAATACTCGGCCCACTACCATTCACTATGGGAACTGAAAATTCCCTCATTGTCCTGTTTTCTGGTTCAGCCATTTCAACAACTATTTCTTCTGCTTCTACAACTAAATCCTCTCTTTCTCTTTCTCTTCTCTCACTATTACGTCGTCTAATGGTTCTCTCAATCTCAAGATCAACAGGGACCACTGGTTGACGTCTCGTTCTTTGTATAAACTGCAAAAACAGAAATGAAGGAAAGTGAGATCACAAACCAACTGAAAATTAAAAACAAAAATAAAAACTCCAATCTAGCTAACTATAGAAAGACTCAATGCTAACTTAAAACATTCCCCGGCAACGACGCCAAAAACTTGATGCGTGTTTCCTACAACATGCAATATGTAGCAAGTATACTAATCGCACAAGTAATATAATGATGAATATAGTATCGTTCCCATAAGGATTGTTAGCTAAGCACTAAGTATTCTACTGTTCTTAAGTTGGAGCAATCAACTTCTTTGGATAATGGGAGCAATTTTAATTAAACTGAACAATAAATTTTAAACTAAAATTTAACTAAGAATGCAAGATGAAAAACACGGATAATCAATTCAAGTCAAACGGTAGGGTTTTGACTTCATTCGGATTTTATGGGTCAAACCTAAAAATTACACTACATTCACATTCATATGCATTGATTGTAAACCGAACTCACTAAGGTGTTAAACATACCTTCTCAGGCTATGTTTTCCTATTCTTCCTTTTTAACTTTCCGCACCCAACAATTTGAAAGTTAACAATTCCAAACTCATTAAACATAAGAATCCTACAATGATTTCATTAATTCTTGAATCTATCTCTAGCATCCAATACTATAATGGTGATTACCCAAGAAGCCTAACATGATTCATCTCTCAATCTCATCATGTTCATCACATAAAGCATTAAAACTCAGAGCAAACACACAATCAAAACATAGTCATATGAACATAACATGATCAATAAATTAACCCATTAGAAATCCGAATTACAATCAAAATCCTAACCCAAAATGGGTTAGTTCATAGCTAAATTAACACTACAATTAAGAAAAACGATAATAGTCAATTTCAACATAACGAAAAGTAAGAGAGAGGACAAGAAATCTCCCCAATTGATGAATCGTTTGGTTCAAAATCAAATCTTCACCCTTCTAATCTCTAAATCTCTCTAAGCTGAATAAAAAACAAATGTAAAAGTTGCTAACCCTACTTCTTGCACGACCCTGGGCAAAAAGGTTAAGTGTTTCTTTTATACCTCGCCCCAAATTTCTAAGAAAAACACACACAAAGTAAAACTGTGCGTTTTACAAAACTGGAAATTACGACTGTCGCCGCGGCAAAGAAGAAATCTCGCCGCGGCGAAGAAAGAAGAGACTTGTTCAGAAATCAAGGCGACACCGCGGCGAAGGACAAGTCTTCGCAACGGTGAAGCTACTTGAAAAGTTCTGAATTTATAGAACTGCCACTCTGCTTGCTTCTTCACTTTCTTCTTCGATTCTCGGTGCTCTCCCTTTGGAACAAGCCTCATCGTGCTTTATCCTGCTTCAAAACTCTCATAACTTCTGAGATCCGCTAACTTCTGAGTCAAAAACTTCCAGTTTTGTCCTTATTTGCTCAAAATGTCCATTTTAACCTGAAACACAAAATGTAAAGAATTAAACAACAATTCAGGTCAAAATGCACCAAAAAGTACCTGAAATCCGAATAAAAAGTCTAATGAAAACTGTATAATCCACGGATTATCAATTATACAGCAAGTTATGGCAGAAACCCAAGGGAGAGTTGTAACCCCCGTGCAAGTACCACCAACTACTAATGTCAAAAGAGGACAACTGGTACCTCCCCTAGTACAAAACAGAGTTGAACCGATTTATGGTCTCCCCAGCCAACATCAACCCTCAGAATTTAAGGGTACTACGGACCCAGTAATAGTAGAAGAATGGTTTAGGTCCGTAGAGTGAACAATAGGTTTATTCCCCATGACAGACCGAGAGAAGATTCAGTATACGAGTTTTTTGTTTCGGGGTGATGCCCGAATTTGGTGGGAACTAATGGAAGAAACCCATGATGTGGCAACGATGACTTGGGAAGAGTTCAGGCAGGAGTTTGAGGCCGAGTATAGGATCGAGGACCAAGTTCATGAGAAGGTCCAAGAATTTATTAGTTTACAACAAGGGTCTAGTACCGTGAAGGAGTATTCAGTGAAATTCAACTCCCTTGCAAGATTTGCACTCGGAATAGTTAGTACTCCGGCATTGAGAAGAGATAAGTTTGTACATGGGTTGAAGCCGGAGATAGCCCGGGATATAATGACAAGTTCCGATCCCCCTCGAACTTATAGTGAGGCCTTGAGGAGAGCAATGAGGGCGAAAATCTTCGAGAATAAAATTCCCCTAGTAGGTTCCTCGATAGGAGGACCAAGTGAGCCACCCTCTACCCCACAGAGAGAGAAATTAGAGGGTATGAAAGGCAAAGAAATGAAGAATCAGAAGAAGAAGTTTCAGTTTAGACAGAACAGAAAAGAGTGGAAGAATAAGTAGCCCTAGACGGAAGGGTTTCCTCTCTGCCCTAAATGTGGGAGGAACCACCCAAGAGAGTGTCTGAGGGACCAGAAGGTGTTTTAGGTGCCGACAGCCAGGGCACTTGATGAGAGATTGTAAAGCTCCTCTTCCACCACCCGGACAGAGTTCTGGAGGTACTACGAATGCCAAAGTGTTTACCGTGGCACAGGGTGAAGCAGGCTTACCCATCACCAGCATCGGGTCGGCTTATTATTCCATTCTACTCCTTTATATGCCTTAATTGATTCAGGAGCCACTCATTCTTTTATATCGTATGGGATGATTGAGAGGTTAGGTTTGAAACCTACTAGAGTGACTCAACCTATTAAGATAGAGTTACCCGATGGGGTTAGTGTTCTGACGCAAGAGATGTTGTCAGGAGAGTCTGTGGTGATCCAGGGTAGATAATTAACAGTTGATTTAATAGTTTTTGATATGCCCAACTTTGATGTGATTTTGGGCATGGATTTCCTAGGGAGATATGGGGTAGAGATTGAATGTCGGAAGAAGAAAGTGAGATTTAATCTTGATAATGGAGATAAATTTAGTTTTGGAGAGGGCCATCAGTTAAGCATGTTGATTAGTAGTGTGAAGGCTAGAAAGATGTTGAGAAAGGGGTGTTCGGGATATATTGCCCATGTAGTGTAGAGTGGTGATGTTCCACAGTCTGAGATTTAGAGGGTGCCGATAGTTCGAGATTTTCTAGGTGTGTTTTTGGAAGAGTTACCGGGTTTGCATCCAGAAAGGGAGGTTGAGTTTAGTATTGAACTAGCACCATGGACAGCACCAATATCCAAAGCCCCTTATCGAATGGCCCCAGCAGAGCTTTAGGAATTAAAGAAGCAACTTCAAGAGCTTTTGAACAAAGGCTTTATCCGACTGAGTCATTCTCCCTCGGGAGCTCCAATTTTGTTTGTGAAGAAGAAAGATGGGTCACTACGGATGTGTATTGATTATAGAGAGTTGAATAAAGTGACAGTGAAGAATAAGTACTCGCTACGCCACATTGATATTTGTTTGATCAGTTGAAAGGTGTCGTAATATTCTCTAAAATTGATTTGAGGTTAGGGTACCATCAGGTAAGAGTGGCCGAGCAAGATATAGCTAAGACTGCCTTTCGTACAAGGTATGGGCATTATGAGTTTGTAGTGATGCCGTTTGGTTTGACTAATGCCCTAGTAGTTTTTATGGACTTGATGAACCGGGTATTCCATGATTATTCGGATCGATTTATAGTGGTTTTCATTGATATCCTGGTTTATTCTAAGTCGAGGGAAGAGCATGAGGAACATTTGAGGATAGTGTTGCAACAAGTGAGAGAAAGGAAGTTGTACGCTAAATTTTCTAAGTGTGAGTTTGATCAGGTGATATTTCTGGGTCATATTGTGTCTAAGGAAGGGATTTCAGTGGATCCGAGTAAAGTGCAGGCCATCCTTGAATGGCAGAGGCCAAAAACAGAGAAAGAAGTCAGGAGTTTCTTAGGCTTAGTAGGTTACTACCAGTAATTTGTAGTAGGGTTCGCCCAGTTGGCCAAACCGTTGATAGCTCTTACCAAACAGAGAACTCCTTTTGTATGGTCAGAGGCATGTGAGGAGAGCTTTCAAGAGTTGAAGAAGAGATTAACGACAGCTCTCGTGTTAGTGTTACCACAGGAGGGTGTAGATTATGACATTTATATAGATGCCTCACTGCAAGGACTTGGTGCTGTGTTAATCCAGTTAGGTAGGGTGATAGCATATGCCTCTCAGCAATTGAAAGAGTATGAGACAAGATACCCTACGCATGATTTAGAGTTGGCAGTCGTGGTCTTCGCATTAAAGATTTGGAGGCATTACCTTTATGGTGCCAAAAGTAGTATCTACACCGATCATAAGAGTTTAAATCATTTCTTCACTCAGAAGGAGTTGAATATGAGACAAAGAAGGTGGTTAGAGCTGGTTAAAGATTATGAGTGTGAGATCAAGTACCAACCGGGGAAGGCCAACGTGGTAGCCGATGCCTTGAGTAGAAAAGCTTATTTGTCCCAACTCACTAAGCAGAAAGAGTTGATAGAAGAATTATGTAGAGAACAGATTGAAGTACTTCTAGGAAGGATTGCCAGGTTAGAGGTTCAGTTTACTTTATTGGAGGAAGTCAGAGATAAGCAAGTGGCCGATGAGTGGTGTTAGAGAATAGTTCAGCAAGTGCATGAGGGCAAGACAACAGAGTTTCAAGTAATAGATGGTGTCCTCTATTTCAGGAATCGATTGTGTATCCCTCAGAATGATGAGTTGAGGAAGAGACTACTTACAAAGGCTCATGACACACCGTACACTGCTCATCCTGGAGCAACCAAAATGTATCAAGATGTAAAGAAAGGCTATTGGTGGCCAAGTATGAAGAAAGATATTGCAGAATTTGTAGCTAAGTGCCTGATTTGTCTGCAGGTGAAAGCAGAACATCAACGGCGGTCAGGGTTGCTTCAGCCACTGAGTATTCTTGAGTGGAAATGGGAGAGCATTTCGATGGATTTTATCGCAGGTCTCCCCAGAGTACAGAAAGGGTATAATGTTATATGGGTGATCGTGGACAGGTTAACCAAGTCAGCCCATTTCCTTCCAATAAAGGAGAGCACCACTACAGATCAATTGGCTCAGATTTATATTAAGGAGATAGTCAGTTTGCATGGGGTTCCCAAGGCAATAGTGTCCGATAGAGATTCCAGGTTTGTTGTTTCAGCTTTCTGGATGAGTTTATAGAGGAATTTGGGTACCCGTTTAGCATTCAGTACTGCCTATCATCCTCAGACGGATGGCCAAACAGAGAGAATGAACCAGGTGCTTGAGGATATGTTGAGAGCTTGCTGTATGGATTATAAAGTATCCTGGCATGAGATGTTACCCTTAGTGGAGTTTGCCTACAACAACAGTTATCAGTCTACAATTAAGATGGCGCCTTACGAGGCTTTGTATGGTAGACGATGTAGGTCTTCACTACATTGGGATAAGATCGGAGAAAGGACGAGTTGAGTACCGCTCTTGGGCCAGAGGTGACTCAGAGAATGATAGAGGATGTAAAGTTAATTAGAAACAGAATAAAACAAGCCCAAGATCGATATAAGAGTTATGCCGACTTGAAGAGGAAAGAGGTTGAATTCCAAGTGGGTGATAAAGTATTTCTGAAAGTTTCCCCCTACAAGCGAGTAATGCGCTTCGAAAGCAAAGGGAATTTAGCACCGAGATATGTAGGTCCATTTGAAGTCTTGCAACGAGTGGGAAAGGTGGCCTACAGATTGGCACTACCACCTAGCATGGACAAGGTGTATGATGTATTCCATGTCTCGATGCTTCGGAAGTACGTAAGTGACCCCCCCATATCTTGAAAGTAGACGATGTTGACTTACAAGAAAACCCTGTGTATGAGAAGCGTCCAGTACAAATTTTGGACCGAAAGCTTAAAGAACTTCGGAATAAGAGCATTCCATTAGTAAAGGTCCTTTGGCAAAATAACAAGGTCGAAGAGGCCACATGGGAGGTAGAGCAAGATATGCAATCGACTACCACTAATTGTTTCAGTGAATTTCGTGATGAATTGTTTGTGTGAATTTCAGGGATGAAATTCTTTTAAGGGGGGAGAATTGTAACGCCCCACTTGAGGTACGTAGTTAAATTGTGTTGTATTACCTGAATATTTATTGAGTTGTTCACATTTGAGCTTGTATGTCGTTATTTTCAGTTGGTTGGCCCTTGTTGGTTTGGTTAAGTGTTTGCCCTGATTTTGGTTGAGTTTTGGTGAAGTTTGGAATTTCGGTCTTCGCCGGGGCGAAGAATAGTCTTCGCCGCGGTGACGTTGGCCTTGTAATTGCGGTGTCGGCTCTGTAATTTTTCGCCGGGGCGATGGAACTTTCTTCGCCGCGGTGACGGGACGGCAGAAAAGTTTATTTTGGTTTCTAGAGAATTCTCCATAGGGGTAAAATGACCATTCTACCCCTAATTAGCAAGAAAAGTGGGGAGTGAATTGTAAGGAAATTTTATGGAGAATATGTTAGAGTGGGGGTGTGATTTTAATGATTTAAAGGACAAAGATGAAATTTCTAAGGAAGAGCAAGGGCAATATGGGAATGAATGAAGATATTTTGAGCTAAAAAGGGGTTAAGCTTAGTAAACCCTTCATTCTTCATCTTCCACCACCTCTTCCATTCTCCATTTCCTCTCAACTTTCCCTTCAACCTTTCAAGAATTTTAGAGGGCCTTTTGAGTAGTTTGGGGTAGAAAATCAATCTAAGGCATCCTAAGGTAAGGATCCTTGCTTTAGATGTGAAGTTTTGCATATATTGTATATTGAGTCTTATGGTGTTATTGTTTAAAGGGTAGAGAAGAGACAAGCATTGTAAAGGAAAGGAAAGTGCTAGTGAGATTCTCCATTACAAGGTAAGTAAATCCCAACCCAAGTTGAGATTTGAGAACTCTCTTGAGTAGAGATTGAATAGAAATTATGTATGCATGTTATATGTTATGTTATTGAGATTTGAGATGGAAACGACTATTTGCTTTGTGGTTGTTAAATACATTTCAATTATGAGAAGTGTGATGTCTAATGAGAATGTAGTTTGAGATGAAATTGGAGGAGATTGAGGAATCTCTTTGGAAGTGTTATGTTGTGACAAGAATTATAGCTTGGTAAAGGAGTTTTCTCCCATTTTGGATGGTTCAAGAGAGGGATAAAACTATAGATAAAGTAGAGTTTATGTATGCACACTAGTTGTTTGATAAAATGCCTAAGAGAATCATGAGTAGTAAACCTTAATTCTTGCAACATTGCATGTTGGCATTTCATGAGTGCATTAGTGGAGAAGAACCATCCATATGCATTAATTGTGCATTGAGAAGTGGCTTGAGAAAGAGTAGAGAACTTTGTGTATGAACTAATCTAAGAGTAGAGAGAATGAGAAAAATACTAAAAATGGGTTGGTGCTTTGTGATCTCCACCCGGTAGTTACGAAAAGCGGGTTAGTGCTTTGTGGTCTCCACTCGAAAGTCACGAAGAGTGGGTTGGTGCTGTGTGAACTCCACTCGAACGTGCCTCCGGTAAGATGAGGCCGTGACATATAGCAGAAGTTAAGTAACGAGAGCTGTGTGAAAGAGAAAATAATAAATGAGATAAGAAGAGTGTAAGGAAAGAATTAAGAGAAAGAGTTACGGGGACAGTTGAGTAGAGGATTTACTTACTGAGCATTATTTTGTGCTCACCCCGTTGTTTTTCTTTGTGGTTGCAGGATCTAGGTGAGAACGCGGTCGGATAGGCGTCAGGAAGCGAGGAGCAATAGCTACACTGTCCACTGTTTTAATGGCATTTTGTAAATGATATTCTGTTTTGTATAAAGAATGTTTATATGTAATAAAAGAAAGTTTTGGGCCCATTTACTTTTACTAATATAAATGTATTTTACTTGATATATTTCTATAAATATCCTAGTATAAAGCAGTTATTACAACATACCTACATGCATGCTGCCTTTAGTCAGCGGCCTCAGAATAAGAAAGAAGAATTTGTACAGTCTGTTAGAAGTGCATGTAGATGAGGACTATGCCTACTCACACGGCTCGGGTTACGAATCCATGCCTCAACCGAGTCCGATCGGCAAACAAGAACAGAAAAGAAAAGAAAGAAAGAATAGAAAAGAAAAGAACGAAAGAATAGAAAAGAAAGAAAAGAAGAGAAAAGCAAGAAAGAATAGAAACATAAAAGAAAGAAGAGAAACAAAAAAAGAAAGAAAACAGAAAAGAAACATAAAGCAAAATGAGAAACAGAAAAGAAAATGCATTGCTTAGAAAAGTTTATGCATTTGTGCATATGCATCATGCCATTTCTACTATCCCGAGTTTGTTTCCCTGTTTGTGTTTACATATCAATAAGTGAGAAACTAGAATCTTAGAAAGAGCAAAGAAGAATAGAGAAGCTTGGAGTAAGGAAAGAAAATCCCGAATCTGAGTAACGGAGGAAGAATAGAAGTATTGTGGGTTTACTTACTGAGCAATTTAGTGCTCACTCCATTGATTTCACTGTTTTTGCAGGTAATAGATGAGATGCGGTCGGGAGGAAAGTCAAATAGCAGAGGAGAATGGCACCACTGTCCGAGATTACTTTGTACTTATTTATGTACTATTATTACATGATGTAGAGATTTGTATATAAAGTAAAATTTGTTGTGGGCCCACTATTACATTCTTACATACATATGTATTTTCTATAATATGTTTAGTGAGTTTTACTTATATTTTTCCAAAGAACTACTTGCTAAAAAGAATATTATAAGTAAGAATACTTTACTCTTGCCTAAACTATCATAAGACCACATACATCACTATGGATGATCCCTAACAGTTCTGTAGATGTCTCATTGTTTCCTGTGAAAGGAAACTTGGTCATCTTGCCTAAAAAGCATGACTTGCATACCTTATATGATTGAAAATCAAATGGGTCCAAGACTCCGTCCCTATGGAGTTTGCTATGCGAGTTTGATTGACATGTCACAGCCTATAGTGCCAAAGGAATGTTTGGTTAAGATCGCCATTCTTGGCTTTTTTATTTTCAAGATTGAATATCCCTTTATCTATATCTAGAACATATAAACCATTATGTAACCTAGCATTTTGATAATGAATACCATTCGAACAGACAACAATCCATTAGATATATCAAAATGATATCCAAAGAAGCAGACACTGAAATAATATTATTAGAAATGAAAGGTACATAATAACAATGCATAAGTTCTAAGATAAGGCTAAAAGGCAAGAATAATTGATAAACACCTACAGCTAGAGCAACAACTCTATCCTTTTTCCCAACACGTAGGTCAACCTCCCCTAGGTTGAGTGATCCACTTTGCTGCACTCCCTACACATTAGTACAAACGTGAGATGCACATCCTGTGTCAATGATCCAAGATGTGCTAGGAGATAAGTTTATATCAATCATGAACATACCTTTAGAAGAAGATGCACCACTCTTCTTCTTACTGGCTAGGAAGGTCTTGTAGTGTTTCTTCCAGTGGCTAGGTTTACCACAAAAAAAGCAAACTACCTTTCCATCTTTGCTCATGCCTACCAGCAGGCTTTAAGACATCTTGAGACTTGTACTTGGACTTGACTTAGTTTTACCCTTACCCTTGCCTTTTCCCTTGCCCTTTCCCTTGCCTCTCCTAGGGGCCGCATCAACTAGCAACATTGGCTTAGATTTCTTCATGTCTTGGTTTACTGTCTTTAGCATATTCCAAAGGTCGAAGAGGGTCTTCTCCATACCATTCATATTGAAGTTCAATATGAACTGTGAGAAGCTGTTAGGAAAGGATTAAAGAATTACGTCCATTGATAATTCAGCATTCACGAAAAAACCCAATGTTTCAAGCTTCTGTATGTACGCAAGCATTTTAAGTACATGCGGGCCAACCTAAGTTCCCTCTACCATTCAGTATCTAAGCAATGCCTTAGATGCATCATAATGATCGTGCCTAGCACGCTTCTCGAAGAGCTCTTTGAGATGAATCATAATCGATTGAGTATCCAAGTGTTCATGTTGCTCTTGGAGATCTAGCGTCATCTATGCTAACATGAGGCATTGCACATTGTCAACATCGTCAAGATACTTGCTATAAGCATCTCTAACCTCCTAAGTAGCTTCAGGACCAGCAGGCACCTCCTGTATAGGCTTATTAAGGACATGCAACTTCTTCTCAAATTTGAGTACAATCCAAAGATTTCTATACCAATCCTTGAAGTTTGTACCATCCAACCTATTTTCCTTTTCAATGATCAATCGCAATGATAGGTTGTTTAAAGTCATTTTGAGATTCTATAAGTGCAAAATAAAGCAAGTTAATATCATGTTATAAATTTAATTAATCAAGGTCTTTTAATTAATTAAACGCTCACACTATTTTACTCAAGTTCTAATAGCCCTCACTATTAAACTCAGGAAGGCCTGTTGGCTTTCCTTGTGGGCCAAGATCTCATCAATTCAATTTTTAACCTTCGTTGATCGAAAAGCCAAAAATGGGTTGACATAGGTAGGCCACAAACTCAATTTATACTAGCTAATGGTGCCAAACACTAATCCTCAAATATAAATTGGGCAAACAAACCAATTACACAATCCAATGGCGTCGACCATTGACCTCAAGTGCAATTCTTGGATTCATAAAGTAGAAACTACATATCTTCCTTGAATTTTAAAATTGCACTTTCTCTACGTGTGTCTCTAGTACGTTTTTAGCCTTCGTTGATCGAAACGCCAAAACTACTAGTTAAGTCTAACTCAACATCATTAAGGAAAAACTCTAATGCAGCTTAGCTTCCCATTAATAGAAGCATATCCTTCGTTGATCGAAAAGGTTATGACAATCTATGGTTTCACTAAGCCCATGATGTTGGAAGGCGTTCATAGACTTAATATCGTTTATGTGGGGTTTTTGCTCTTTTGGTCTCATTAGTTTTATTATCTTTATTGATCATGTTATATCCATAACATTCAACCTTAGCATGTCAACTAAAGCAATAAAGTTAAACATGTTGGTGTATTGCCTTAACTAAACCAAATTCCCTGAGCCTTGGGGAATTTGTATGTCAACCTAGGTAATTAAATTACAAGAGGGCTTTCAATTTAAAAACCCGCCTTCTTCAATCCAATGCTTCTTCTTCTCGATCATTACTTTGATTAAAAAAAATTAAATTTACATCAATAAAGAGAAACCTCGATTTACATTCAAGGGGAGCAAGATGAGAGAGAGAATTACAAGAGATTAAAAGAAAGGCAAGGCACGCAGGCCTTATTTAAATTAAATATACAATCCTCAAATTTAACTAGGTCTAAAGGCAAATGCAACCAACACCATGCAATTTCATCTAAAGAATATGCATATAACAATCAATCAAAAACAGCAATTTTTTATCACTTGGTAAATTACCAATTACCCTTGATGTTTTTCTTTGTTGCGTTTGAACCCAAAAAGTTGTAAACTTTTCAGTTTAGTCCCTTGTTGCCAGGCCTTTCCAAATTAGGCCTTCAGAATGATTATAATATGAACAAAAAATTTATATAAAATTCTGGACCAACATCTATGCACAACAACGCCTAAAATAGCCCAAAATGAAGCCTACCAACACCAACGCGTAAGCTGCCCGAAACAGCCGTTTTACGTGCATCGAACCATAGGACCAGCATCATTAAAGACTTGCTAAACATGCGTCAACATGTCAAAAATCTACTGGAGCAAACCGTGAATCAATTGACTCACTATTGAATCCGTTATGACCTATTTACAAACATGCAGCGAATTAACACATGCTAGCATTGACTGACTGTAAATAGATTGAAACGCACTGCTA
This sequence comes from Pistacia integerrima, assembly GCA_026225825.1. NCBI lineage: Eukaryota > Viridiplantae > Streptophyta > Magnoliopsida > Sapindales > Anacardiaceae > Pistacia > Pistacia integerrima. Next base: position 3,497,699 of record CM047749.1, on the reverse strand, counting down.
CAGTAATTCAAAAACTAATGTAAGCCCAATGCAACGATCCTCACACATGTTGGAACATGTGAGATTTTGAATTGCTCAAAAATGAGCACCGTAGTATAAATGAGAGCGATTTCCCCCGAGGATAATCATAGGCTACCAGAATAGAACAGTTGAGCATAAAAACGCTCAACGTGTCAAACACTTGAGTGAATACTCAAAGTGAAGAACAAGGCTGCATGGGTAAACACATAGCCAACAAGTCCGGGCTGTTTGTGGCAGAGAACAACCAAGGGCAGCCACCGTACATAGTGACGTTACAATGATCATGACGACAGTCCCACATTTCACAACCGGGGCTGTTAGGGATAGTGGTTATGTGCTGACAAAGCACCCTGAATAGTGTTGGCCACACACGACCATCCTCTCCACCATGCATGACAGCAAGGGATTGTTGTGTGCAAAGCACACAGCAACCGTACGTTGGCGTGCGCAGTTGGTTGCAGCAATGTGTTATTGCTGCTTTGGTCATGGCACTACCGTGAACCACCAGTCATGGTAGCCAACACCACCAAACATAGTGGTGCTTAGGGTTTCACAAAAATTCTCTAATTTCACCAAAAATCAGATCAAACACAATAGATTTCAATAAACTCCCAAACACAACAATCCATGTTTTATTCCAATTAATCCACATTAAAATCAATCAAAATATAACCCAAAACATGCAATCTTCAAATCACATATTTGCAACAGTAAATTAAACACCTTAAACTCGTATAAGAGGCTCTGATACCATTGTTAGGATTTAATCAAAGAAATAGGCAACATAAAACAAAAATTTACTGATTAAAACCCTAGAAGCCACAAAATCCATATATGAGTGTTACGGTGTTTACATGCTTTGAATCAACCAAAACCCATAAAAGTTTCATATTCTTACCAACATTTGGAGGCTTCACCTCTTTCCGATTTGATGAAAATGCTCACACTCCAAGGATAGGAGTGAATCGACGATATCCACACAAAGGCAAGAATCAACACAAACCAATTTACTAGATTAATTTCTAAAGTCTAAAGAAGATGGGTGAGTGAAAAAGTTGACAGAAATTTTTCTCTCAATGAACTTCTCCTTGGGCGGCCAAAACTATAGCAAATACATATTTACAACTACAAAAGTCAATATTTATAGCTAATTAAAATAATTTTAGTGATAAGACTTCCTCCCTCGAAGCTAATATTTATCTCTTGCTTTAACTTATTAAAATCATGGCAATAACTAGTCATTTAGCTGCAATATATTAGCTATGGTAAAACATTGTAGCTAATTAATGTATTTAGCTAAAAACATTTTATTTACATGGCATATAGTATCATTATTAGCTACGAGTTTAACTACATAGCTATTATTAGTGCAATAGCTATAAAATGTTGAAATTTGTAGCTAATTAAGGTATTTAGCTATACAAATTTTATTTTCATGGTAGTAACAATATTATAGTATCATTATTAGCTACTAGTTTAAATATATAACTAGTATGTCTGTATTAGCTATAAATTATTTGAATTTGTAGCAAATAAATAACGTGAAAATTAATTTGCTAAAATCCTTATAGTATGTAGCTATAGATATTCTAATTTATCCCGTGAGTAATTATATTTTTATTACTTATGAATTAAATAGTTATAGTCAAACATAGTGTTAATCACATTGCTAAGGTCAATAGTAAATTAGAACCTTCAACCTATAGCTAACTTAAATGAACTCTTCAACGAGCTAAGAGTGTGGGCTTTTGTAAAATAAAATTTTATTTTAAAGGATCTCTGAGGTTTTTGTCTTTTCTATGATGATTTAAAACTAACACTTTACGAAATATAGATGATTTTAGGTATAAGATATGAGATATTATAAAAACTGGTAATGTTACATATTTGTATATATGGACTTGTATGTATGTTTTAGATGATGATGATGATGATAGCATTAATAATAGGGATAGACATTTTCCCCACCTCGTCGGGGACCCAACTTGAATGGGGCAGAGGTTCCCTGAATGGTTCAAGGATGGGACCGGGTCTGGGCCAAAATTCAATCCCCGAATTTGGGGATGGGGTTGGCCTTGCCCAGCCCACTTCGCCACGCCCCATATATAATATAATATACTTTTTTATTAAAACATACATGAAGCTCTTTTACTCTTTGATAAGACTAGCACAAAATCATGATTTCTCAACCGCTAACACTACAATTATGAACAACTTGCAATTCGAAGATTAACATCAAACATTTACAAATCAAATCAAGGCCTATAACCCTAAGTAACAAAATTAAACAATACTCGCTAAAACATAAACAACACCAATTACTTCACATATAATATATTATTTTCTTTCCCGGTTAATAATTGGATTTATGGTAACACTTTTAAAATGTTATTTTATTTTGATTATATGGTAACATTATAAAAAAAAACTACTATATTATTAGGTCTGTTATAACACTTTAAAAATGCTACTATAGATATATATTAATAATTTTTTTTTTTTTAAAAGTTACCATTGATATAAAATGTGTTACAAAAAGTTAAAGTATTACATATAAAAATCGTTATTGTAACATTTTAACATCAAGTGTTACCATAGATAGTCTATAATAATACTTTAAGGAAAACTGTTATTGTCCAGTGTTACTGTAGGCCATTTTTGTTGTAGTGTTTATATATCTCTTCATTCAAATTATCGTACTCATTCATGAATTAATAATTTCTATATATAATGAAAAAGAAATAAGTTAATTTATATTAAGAACATGTTTTAATATACTGTATAGCTAGTAATTCTTTGAGAAATATATGATAAAATCCACTAAATAACTTTTATAAACATATACACATAATGTAAAATCCAAAAATTCTAATTCTAATTCATATAAATATATACACAAAATACTGATATACTTTAGTAAGCTCAAGGTAATCTTGAACAGTGCTGCCAAGCTCCTCCACTTTTTAACGTCCCACCCGGTCATAAATCATCTAGTACCTGCAAAGCAGTAAAATAACGGAGTGAGCACTAATTGCTTAGTAAGTAAACCAAACTACACTACTGTGTTTCCTCCATTACTCATGTTTTGATTTTCCTTTTCTCACTTTAATCCTTGATAATATTCTTCATTCTTTTCTGATATTCTGCTTTCTTTTCTGATACTTTGATTTGCTACTTATCAACGTGCAAAGACAATGAATAAAACTATACATCGTCGAGCACATAAGAAATACTGAATCATGTAAGTAGCATAATACATATGCAAAATAATAAACTTTCCTGAGAAAAGAACTTCCTTTTCTTTTCTATTATTTGTCTCTTATGCTGTATCTCTTTCTTTTCTTCTCTCTTTCTCTTTCTTTTCCTTCTTCTATTCTGGTTTGCCGATCGGACTAGTTTGATGCATGGATTTGGAACCCTGACCGTGTGAGTGGGTATAGTCCTCATCTACATACACTGTTGACGGATTGTACAAATACTGTATCTCTTTGCTGATGCTGCTCGCTCATGGCGGCGTGTATGTGGGCATCTCTGTCACTCACGGGTTCCCCATCGCAAAAACCTTATAACATAGCATGCTGTAGAAAGAGAATAGAAAGAGATACTATACACATTTCAACATGAATTTCCAAGCTATGGAAATTCTACACTTGCATTTTTTAGTAAATGAGAAAATATACATACTTGCATGTTAGCTTAAAAGACAATTTCTAGTCATTTTCTTTTCTTTCTTTCTCATTCTTTGCTAACATATTCTTTCATATTCTCATTTACTAAGTCAAGGCTATACATATATATCATGTGTACAATATATGCATGATCAAGCCCATTCTATAATATGCGTTCCAAATTCACATATACAAACTTGCAAATTCATTATGGCATAATGGCATGTCATGACATATTCTACCATTCTCTAGTATCACAATTGTCATATCAAAATAACACTTTAACTTGCAATTCCTTCCTAACGCTTTCATGTGCTATTCAAAAAGTAGGAAAGGTTCAAGTAACTAGAACCAAACACTAAGGGCCATTTCTCTCATGAAACTAACATGACCAAGTGATATTTTAAATTTTGGCATAACAATATGCACCCTTGAATATTAACGTTTACATTTGGTTAAGCCCAAACATAATCTTCCTACTTCAATTCTTGCTTTTCTCTAACCCTTTCTTCATTGGGGTTTAGCCAACTCATGCAAGCATTCTCTCTTTGGATTTTCATCAAACACTTTATATGCACATCCAACTCCATGTTAGCTACACTTCCACAACTCTCTAATTTCACCAAATTGGGAGCCAAAAACTCACTAACGTTAGTATCAAACCTGGCCATTTTCAACAATTCTCTACACTTCAAAATTTCATCACTAATTCTTCCATAATTCCACCAATTCATCACATACTCATACACTACTTCTCATGGCTGGAAATTATACGTCATTAAACATAAAAATCAGCCAATAATTCTCTCATACCATCACATACAAACATACAAAAATTCATTTAACACAAGTCTTGCTCAAATCAAGGTTCAAATTAGGTTTACTTACCTTGAATGTGTGATATCACTTCCTTTTGCTAAAAATCTCTTCCTCTTGGACCTAGATCATATAAAAACCATAAGAATTTAAAACTTTAAAGTTTAATCACACTCATTGTGCTAGAATCTTTCCTTAAGATGCTTTAGGATTGAAAATCTCCAAAAATTCAAACCAAATCCTATGATTTTCCTTTGAAATTTAGTGAAGAAAATTGAGAGAAAATGGGGTAAAGGTGGCGTGAACAAGGGCTGAAGGTGTGTTAGGGTTTCTTCAAATAAAGCCTTATATCAAATAATATAAACATGTATTCCTATTTTTCCCTTGCACTTTCTATGAAATTTCATCTATGTCCTTTAGTCAATTACTAAAATGCCCTCATTTTTATTATCTTCTTCACATTATTTTCCTTTCACTTCCCACTTTTTCATCTAATTAGGAGCGAAAAGACTATTTTACCCCTAATGAACTTTTAAGGAATTTTTTTCACATTTGTCTAAGGTAACTTCAAAGAAATCCAACTAAGGGTATTAGGATATAAATAAAATTACATACCTTGATATGGGTGTTAGACATGTACAAAAATAATCAATCCATTGAATACATAATGGAGCAATTACCTTTGAAAAGGTCAAAGTATGGTAAATTCTACAAAGCTGAGACTACCTTCCACCCAAAATAACAAATTAATAACTAGAAAAACAGAAATATAGAAATTTCTGCCAGGGGTCAAACAAAAGTATATGGGTACATGGCGGGTTAACATCCATTAAATTTTCTGAATCATGCTACATTAGCGGCTAATCCATGGTTTGATTGAGAGGATTGTCTCATACTTTGTTAGTCGGTTTAGAGGTATAGAAAAAACGAAAGAGAAAAGGAGAGGAAGGGATATAAAACAAGTGGGAAGAGAGGGAAAAAAAAAAAAAGAGAGAGAGAGATTTCTTTCCTTTCCTCTCTTCACCTGCAGTAGGGGAAATTAAATTAATTATCTTCTTATGTCAATTACATAAATCAAATGTAATTTGGTACCAATATTTCTATCCATTTGAAGGTCAGGCTGCATCTTATGAGGTCTCTAAAGCAGGTACCACTCCTTTCACCTTCACTTACACTTCTATGTGAATCTTGATTTCAATGTAATTTGTTTGAAGGGACAGTTTTTAAGTAATTCTCATAAGCAAAATGAAAATGGGGTAAATTTGAACAATCTTATAAGTTTCGGTTGAAAGATTTCTGGATACCAATTAAGCGAGTTTAATTAATTTCTCTCATAATACAGAGTTTAATTGTTCAAATCATATGCTTATAACTTTTAATGACACAAAATTAGTTTCAACAGCATGCGTTGCTAAAAATAAAGTTCTAACCATTAAATCAGATATATAGGTGTAGATATTTCACCAGTATTTTAAAGTAAATAAATAAATTTCTAATACATGCAAATAATACTACACATAAGAGCAGGTTTCATTTTCATATCATTTATCACTCTTCCTTTTTAATTTTCACATCATACGTCAATTTACCATATTATATTTTCAATTAAAGGCTAATTGATATGTATTGTAGGTTTCTTAAAATAAAGAGCAGGTTGTGAACTGACAGATGGCTCCAAGCAAGTTAAAGAAAGCCATTGGGGCAGTGAAGGACAGGACAAGCATTAGCCTAGCGAAAGTGGGTAACAAGAACTCACTGTCGGATCTTGAAGTGGCAATTCTGAAGGCAACAAGACATGAAGAGTACCCAGCTGAGGATAAACACATAAGAGAAATACTTAGCTTAACTTCATATTCTCGTGCTTACATTGGTGCATGTGTTAGCATAATCTCCAAACGCTTAAACAAGACCAAAAATTGGACAGTTGCGTTAAAGACACTTATGTTAATCCAACGCCTACTTGCTGACGGTGATCCTGCATATGAGCAAGAGATTTTCTTCTCAACTAGGCGTGGTACTCGACTTCTCAACATGTCAGATTTCAGAGACACCTCACGTTCTAATTCATGGGATTTCTCAGCATTTGTCCGGACTTATGCATTGTATCTTGATGAACTACTAGAGTTCAGGATGCAAGGTCGGCGTGGGAAGCGTAGCATGTTTGGAATTGATGAAGATGAAGAAGAGGTTGGGTCATCCTATGCAAAGTCAACACCAGTTCGTGACATGAAAAGTGACAGCATATTTTCAAGGATACAACATTTACAACAGGTTCTAGAGCGCTTTTTAGCTTGCCGGCCAACAGGTAATTTGTATATTATTTTTATTGCATTATTATTATTTTGAGGAGACTTATTTTATAAATTAGAAGAAAAAACGACTCAAGTTTTATTTGTATATAAATTAATATTTTTTATTATTCAAATGATAGTTTTTAAAATGTTTCTGTAAACGAGTGGATTTATTAATAAAAAGTGTAAAACATTGTCCATTGATTAATTCAAATGAAATTTGTGTTCCTTTTCTTTTAGTTTTTAAAATAACTGTTATCCAATATATTAACTCTATTTCTATTTAACCTTAATTGTCTGTGTTTTTATTTTTTTCAGCCACATGCATTTTCCAATATTAATCTTTTTTCTAGTTCCTTATTAAACATATCTATGACATAACCCAAGAAAGGTGAAAAAGTGTTTGATTTGATGTGGAACAGGTTCAGCAAAGAGCAACAGGGTAGTGATTGTTGCTCTGTACCCAGTGGTGAAAGAAAGTTTCCACATATATTATGACATAACAGAAATACTGGGTATTCTGATAGACCGTTTCATGGAGCTAGAGATTAATGACTCCGTTAAGGTATATGAGATCTTTTGTCGTATCTCAAAGCAATATGATGAGCTTGATTTGTTTTACGGCTGGTGCAAAACGGTTGGAATTGCACGCTCTTCTGAATACCCTGAAGTTGAGAAAATAACACCAAAAAAGCTTGAACTAATGGACGAGTTTATACGTGACAAGTCTGCATTGGCACAAAATAAAAAGCCGATGAGTCCAGAATTGAAAAATCATGAACAAGAAGAAGCTGAAAAGGAAGCGGAAACAACAACAGAAGAAAAAGAAAGCATGGATACTATAAAAGCCCTACCACCGCCAGAGAGTTTCTACTGTGAGTTCCCTGATGAAACAGAAGAACCGAAAGAAAAAGAAAAAGAGATTATTAAAGAAGAGAAAAATACAGCGCAATTAGAAGGTGACCTGTTGAACTTAGCTAACGATTCAGTAACAACAGAAGAACACGGTGATAAATTGGCTTTAGCATTATTTGATGGAAATGCACCATTTGGTCCTGCACCGACTCCAGGATGGGAAGCCTTCCATGAGGATACAGCAGACTGGGAAACAGCTTTGGTTCAATCAGCAAGCAATTTGTCGCATCAACAAGCCTCACTTGGGGGTGATTTCGATATGTTGTTATTGGATGGAATGTATCAACAAGGTACAACAGCGGCGGCAATGGTGGCTAGTCCAGCAACAGGGAGTTCAAGTAGTGTTGCACTTGGGTCAATAGGAAGGCCGGCAATGTTAGCACTGCCTGCAACTCCGTCAACAACGCAAGGTACCAAAAGTAATGCAGATCCATTTGAAGCATCAGATGCGGTGGCACCACCACCATACGTACAAATGTCAGATCTTGAAAAGAAGCAAAAGCTTTTGGTGGAAGAACAACTAATGTGGCAACAGTATGCAAGAGATGGAATGCAAGGGCAGCTTGGAATGGCTAAATTACAACCCAATTCTTGGAACATGGGAGGCTACACACCGGGCTAGTAACTAATGAAACAATTACGTAGGGTTCATATGCTTTTTTTTTTAAAAAAAAAATTCTGGCGAGGACTACATGGTGCATTAAAAAGTAAAGAAGAAATTGAAACGTTAATAGTTTTTTAACCTCTAGTAGGCAGAGTGCATCTGTTTGACAGGAGAAGTGCATGTATTGTTATGAAAATGCCACATGGATATTTCATATACATATTATGTATATAGTGTCAGTGCACCTTTGAAAAATACTAAAAACCCATATGCTAAACTCTCCACTGGTTTGAAAATCTGTCATTATATATTAGTCTATTTGAATATACATGTGATCATGTAGGTTTTTCCTTTTCCATGTTTGTATTCATTCCTATTAACTATCAATTACTCCATTGTATTTCTTCATGTGGTCCAATCAATATGTTTCCATTTAATTAGTAGCGTATATTCAACAACATAAGAGGTTGCTACTAAATTTAAAAGCCCTAATGACACTTACATTACATCCCTTAAACTTGGAAGCTACACGAACTATCAAAAAGTTTTGAAACTATTATTTTCACCTTAGGGGGGCTACCGTGGTGAGTTGCTATAGGATATTTTATCATAAGAATTAGTCAATGTGTACGTAAACTGGCTCAAACGCCTCAATTATTAAAAAAAAAAAAAAAAAAAAAATGAGTTTCTTTAAGAGACCCCTCTTAATAGAATAGTACTTTCATTGACACTTTTATGGACTGTGAATAAATTAAAACACTTTTTCAGGTCTTGACATTCATGTGATAATCTTGAATTTTAAGAATTTCTAAACCGACAAAAAAAAGTTGTAGGGTAAAACAAACCTTCCATCAAACAAAATATTCTCTCTTCACTCCCTACTTAATAGTGCCTCCATTCAGCCTCCTCTTCTTTTCAATTTTCTCCTTCAATTTAGTATTTGATTCAACAAATTTCTAGTTTCAAAACCTTTATTCTCAAAACTAAACCCCAAATCGAAACTACTTTTTAACCCGTATTGGGGATATAGTGTTTTTGAACCTCCCAGCAAACAAAACATTCTATCTTCATTCCCCACTCAATATTGCCTCCACTCAGCCTTAGATCTCTTCATTTTCAATTTTCTCCTTCGATCTAGTATTTGATTCAACAAATTTTCAGTTTGAAAAGCTTTAATCTCAAAACTAAACCCCAAACCGAAAGTAATTTTAACCCGTACTTGTGATTTAGCCTATTTTTTTTTTCACATTCCAACATCAATAATCTATCAAAGGGAAAAGAAATTGAAGATTGAATCCTATATCATGTTGTACGACCTTATCGAAAGATAGTGACAGATCTCACATGTCAAGCTTGTGGGCATCAACCTAATGTAAAGCGTGGGTAAAGCGTGGGTGCTTGCTTGTGCAAGTCCATTGGACTGACCCATCAAAGGATTTCATACAAGATGGTAAACCTAGTGTCTATGGAATACATCCTCTTACAGATGATGGTGCATGTGGTCCTTTGACTTGAGATCACCAGAGCGCTATGTGTAAATATCAATATGATTTTACACTAGCCTAATGTCGTCTCTTTTTGGGATTACCAGAATGGTAATGATTGGTTACATCGAGAAGTATACTATGACTATTGTGGATCAACAAATGATTCATCACTCCTGGTTACAAGAGATTTTATCTCGGCAAAATATGTGGCTAAGAACTACGACCTCAAAATCGTGGCCACGGTGGAATTGAGTTGGTGCTCAAATCCAATTTTATATAGTCGTAGATTCGACAACTAAATATAAACATGTCAAGGTCAATATTTGAAGTAGACATAATTTATGTACTTCAAACCTTGATGAGATATAAGATGATGAAATAGATTGAATTGCACGGTAACCATACAGTAGGAAAGGTAAGCCTCAATTGTTGATTCTTTATTTACCGGGGAATCATGATGTCTTGCTAGAGGTCAATCTTGATTGGTGTACGGAAACACTAATTGATTGATACTTAATTAGTTATCGGGACAGTCGGCAAAATAAAGAGCCTTCGGGCCACACACATAGAGCGTAGTTAAGTGAGAATCATAAATGGAAGGACAATTTTGTCCTTGGCCTGAAAAGGGTATTTCGGTAATTTGGGAGTCCAAGGTCATTTTCGTCATTTTGGGCAAAAAGGCCACTTTGGTAATTTTGCTAGGGTTGATGCCATTATCCAATATTTATATTGGAAGAATTTTAGCAAAATTACATTCATATTAATATGAAGAAATATATTTAATTTAAATTAAATTTATTAAAACCCATATATTAAACATGAAAAATATATATAAATATATATGGATTAAATAAATAGTAATATTTATTTAATTAGAATATGTATTTATATAGGAATTAAATAAATAGGGATATTTATTTAATTAGGATTCATATTTGAGGAGAATATCTTTAAGAGATTCTAATTCCTTTTATTAAGGATTGCAATCCAATCCAAATAGGAATTAAAGGATTCACAATCCTAATTGAATTCTTATTTTGGATTGCACTATATAAAGGGTCATTGGGTTTTTATTTGCAACACAATTAAAGCACAATTTTCATAAGTTGTTTTTTGCAAAGTTGACAGCAAAAATAACTCTTCCAAATAAATCCTAGCCGCCAACCCTAGAGAGAGAAATTCTCTCTCTATTTGTGCCACCTCCCTTAAGCACTTACGTTGATCTAGCAATCAATCCAAGTGTGATCTCGTCCCTACTTTCGTGTGAATACCATCATGCTTGACTCTATTTTGGGTCAATAGCGAAGTCACAAAGAAATCCAATGAAAGAGCCGCCAACAAGAGGTAAAAATTAAAACTTATATGGTTAGGAATATCGTATCGTGATCTTTGGTAATGGGTAGTGGCATAGCAAGAAAAAAACTTTGTTATTCCGCACTTGCTACAACCTTATTCCCTACAAGAACTGAGGTTGGAGCAGGCGAGGTCATGTCCTCGATCACAGGCTTCTCCTCCACCTCATTCTTGCCACCCTAGTCTTTGTTGGACTTGGAGCTGCCCGAATAGACAAACTCCAAGCCCGTTGCCTCGACCTTCATTCTCTCTACCTTTGTTTGATATTCTGGAGGAAGAAAGGAATAGTCAAGCAAAGGATGGGCCTCCCACAAGTGCACGATGTCCTCTGTGTTGGATCAGGAAGACATACGTATCCCAGCCATGTTGCACGACGTCCTCTGTCAGATAAGCGACGTTCGATGCAGCCTCCTTATAGTCTACTAAAGCTCTATAGTCCGAGTGGACAACTCTTTATCCAACTTTCCAACCTTGGCCTGAGCATCAGCAAGCTCGGAAGCCAGCTTGTTATTGGCACCCAATTGCTATACCAGGTCTTTGGTTGATTTCTCCCCAGCAACCTAGACTTAAGAGAGTTTGCTTGCAAACTCCCTCTTCTTGATAGCCAAGGCCTTGGCTTGTTTTTTCTTCAACTGATTTAGCTTATCCCTCAATGCCTCGTTTTCCTCCTCCAACTCCCTGGCCCTCGCTAAGGCCTCTTCCTTGGACTTCTCTGCTTCTTTTTAGGTGTTGTCTGAGTCTTAGAGCGTCGGGAGGCTCTTGCGATAAAAGAGCTGGGACATCATTCAAGCCTGAAAGAAATAAGGAGTACGGTTAACTCTAAAAAAGGAAGATAGTCAAAAGGGAGGAAAAAATGAGATACTTTACCTTGGTGGCCATGCTCGTAGTAAAAGAGAGCAACTCATGGGGGGGCCACATATTGTATTGCTCTTAGAACCTCGCAGTCAGCGCCTACCTCACCACGTTTGCGCCTACGCTGAGATGCTTTGGAAGCTCGTCGATCAGCCTATCAATCTCAGCTTCGAGCTCAGCCTCCATTTGCTCTTCGTCGCACTATTGCGACAAGATTCTTCTCTTACTCACTTGCTTGGGGGCCTTAACTGTCAGAGCTGGCTTCATTGATCGAGCCCTTCACTAAGGCACGAGGCTCTGCCAGCACCTTCTTCAAGCCTCCTGTAGGCTTGATAGCTTTCTTTTTCAGGCCCTCCACTGGCTCGACCATCTTTTTCTTCGAGCCCTCCATTGGCTCGGGAACGTTCTTCTTTACAACCACCTTGGTGGTAGTTGTTGGCTTCTTCGAGCTCGGAGCCCCTTCAAGCTCGCCCTCTATCCTCTTTACTGAGGGTCACAAGGTTCTAACTCCTACTAGTTTGGCAGTAGCCTTAGGCTCCTTCTTTGCGACAGCGCGGGCTGCCATCTTCTTCTTCAAGTTCTGAGGCTTCTTGGCCCACATATCTACAAGAACAACAACAATGTCAGCATCTAATGAAGAAGAATATGAAAAGGCGAGCTACTCCACAATTACCTTCGTCAAATATTGTTGAGAAGTTAGCCGAATCTGGGAGAAATCCAAATGCTTTCAACTGAAGAAGTGTGATTAGTTTCATGGCATCACAACAACACTCAGGAAAGTTGTTGAAAGCCCACAACCGACTCCTATGGTCTATGACGACATAGGTTTACTCGATGTTCTCTGCAAAAGGAGACTAGAACAGTTACAAGTCGACCAATAAATACTTAACTGTAACAAAGAGGCAGAATATCCACAGGCTTGTCGACAAAAGAAACATCACCCCTAGAATGATAGAAAAAATACTTTAAATCCTAGTTTCCGAGCTTCTTAGGGACATTGACCAACCCATCCAAATGAGTCTTTCTCGCTTTGGAGAGGTAGAAAGTCTCGTCTTGACCTTTCTTTAGTTTGTACATATGGACAAGCTCCTCTACAGATAGCTTGCCTATTTCGTATAAGTTGTAGGCAATGTACATGCCTACTAAATTAAAAAAGCAGGGTATTTTTTTTTTTTTTTCAAAACCGGTTTAATATTGCACTTAAACCATTAACCGAATCGGAAAATTGGTTTGGTTATTTTTGAAAATCGAAATCGAACCGGTTTTTTGGTTTGGTTTCCTGGTTCAGTTCAGTTCGGTTTGATTTTTGGTTTTTTTTTTTGGCAACCCTACTCATGATCTCATAAAATACATTTATGAAATAATTAAACCAAATCATACAACTTGAACCAATAAATCACAAATAATACTAATAAATCACTAAGTAAAAGGGTATTTCAAGCACTTATCAGAGCTACCTAGTATTATCGTCTTGCATGCCTAAGGAAGAATCTATCTTAAGATAAGGTGTTGGTGATGAATCTAATATTAAATAGATGACTGGTCGATTCACGTTTCGAAGCACTCATAAATTACCTAGACTCTCTAAAAAGAAAATTAATCCTAAATGCTGATAATAATTAAGTGGACAATCAAAAATAAAAAATGAAACAATCAAAAATATAATATAATATAAATAACTAAAGGAACAAATATGCTGAAGAAACAAAAAGAATGACAAAATAAAAATTAACCCACGAACACTAAAAACAAATTAAAAAATGAGTAAAATGAATATATATGAAACTAAGAAGAACTTAGCTGAAACAACTCTTCTATGACGAGGACTAATCTGTCACATGCAAAAACTAACTGAGACTGAATGTGACAACATGAAACTCTGGTGTGCCTGAAAATTGCTCTCCTTCCTTGAAGAGCACGATTCCAAATTTATGTGAAGACACTCACGGATTCCAATAGCCAAAATGAAAACAAAAAGAACTCTTTTGAATTTGGTTTTAATGTATTGAAACAAACGCTTTTTAAAAAAATAAAATTAGAAAAAATTCCTAATTAAAAATCCTAAATTATAAGTAGTAGAATTAGTCAATCTAGATTAATTAATTTTTTTTCTAAACGGCACTGGTTCTAAAAACTTATTGCAATCATATGAATCTATTAGAGTAGATCTATCGGTTTACGATGTTGAACCCACCAATGAATAGTCATGTCATAAATGGCTAACCATCTGATTGTCATATGCAAATAAGTAGTGTCATAAAAGATGTGTTATAAACTAATAACCGTGTCATAGACAATTAACCTGGTTATGAACTAATAATCAGTTCATTAACAGTTTACATAATTCATTTAATTTAATCATGTCACTAAACGAGGTCATGGGTTGAGGCCTTCAATCCAAAACTAATAAAGTAATGCTACGCCAACAACTTTTTCTCACAAACATCTCTTACAATCCCCAACGTGGCAGCTGAGTTGACGCTATCACATCAAAATGATTTTGATTAAACCAAAGAAACGGTCATTCCTCCATAGAAAACGACAGTTTCTTATGAAGGAATAAACGTTCCTCATGGAAAGAATGGTCATTCCTTACAGAAGGAATGGTCATTCCTTATAAAAGAACAACCAAAGGAATGACTGTCCCTTTGGTTGTTCCTTGACTGTTCCTTTGGTTTTTCCTTGTCTGCTCCTTTGGTTGTTCTTTAAGGAACAGCCGTTAGTTATGAAGAAACGGTCATTCCTTCTGGAAGAAATGGTCTTTCCTTCCGAAAGAACAACTGTTCATTTCTAGGGGTGCCTTTGGTGTCTTGGGTGTAGTGGGAGCTGACATGACTAGAGGTGAAATCGAGTGAGTTGAGTTGAGTATCTGGTCAATCGAACTTGACTCGAGCACTACAATACCGAATTCAAGTTCGAGCCTAAGAAATCGAGATTGGAATTTGAGTTCGAATTCAAATTCGTATAATCAACTTTTAGTCAAGTTTTATTCGAGTTTTGTTCAAGTTCCATTATTTGAGTTCGAGAATACGAGCTTCAATCGAATTCAAGTATTCAAACTTCAATCAAATTCGAGTATTCGAGCTTTAATCAAGTTCGAGTTTTAGTTTTACTATGATCGAACTCGAATGACTACTCGAACTCGAACTCAACTCGACTAATGTCAAGCCGAGTTTGAGCCAAAATTGAGCAGAGCTCAAGTTGCTTGTAAGCGGCTCAGCTCGGCTCGATTTTCACCCCTAGACATGACAGTGTCAAGCTGTTGACACGTTAGGATTGTAAAAAAAAGTTGTAAGACTGGATTGTAAACTTAGTATTTTTTAAAGTAATAATAAACCAGTTAAGCAATACAAATACAATTAAGATTACCCTTTTAACCCTCTCAAATCTTGTCGTCTCAACATGTGTCAAAAATTGATACCCTCACTGAAGACCACAGTAAATTTTTGATATTATCAAGTCAATCAAGGTAGTAGTCAACTCTAGCATTGAATCAAGAATACCGCACTTGCCCGAGTACTTTTTTAAATCACTTTTTTTGTGTTTATTAATTTCAAAATCCCGTATCAAATCACTTTGTTGCATTTATTTATTTCAATAGTGTATATCAAACTTGGAAGAGTTCTCACTCTAGTATGACAACTTGGGGCAACTTCACTCAACAAAACGGGGTAGTTTATTAAAAGGACATCTGAAGTTTGAATTTAATTAAAAGGCTATCAAGTTTTAAAGTGTTAACTAAATAGCCATATTATTGATTAAGGGTAATTAAACTTGATTAGTGCTTAATTAGGATTAATGAAGTTTTATGTAATCTTTTAAAAATTATACTATATTCCCAAAAACTCAAAATTCTTGCAAACAAACCCAAACACCTTCTTCTTCCTCCCGCCATTAACGCATCTCTACCTTGGTTGCTGTTTCTTCTTAGCTTCGTCTACATCTTCTTCTTCCTTTGCATCTTCTTCTTCTTCCTCCTTCCTCTACATCTTCTTCTTCCTCATTCCTCTATATCTTCTTGTTCCCCTGCCATTAACACTTTCTTCTTCCTCCACCATTAACATCTTCTCCGCCAAAGATCCCCCTTCTTCTCCTCCTGACAGTGTATCTCCTTTTTACATTTTATATTTAGATTTACAAAGATTTAATAATGGATGGGGTTTGGGTTATGATTTTGATTTAGTTGTTTAGGTTGTTGGGTTGTGTTTGATGTAATGCAAGCTGAAAGTAGTAAAATTTGTTGAAAATTTGTTCTAGGTATGATGGATCGATTGTATGTGAAGATGACTGAAAATGTGTTCTGGGTATGATAGATCGCTTGCATCCTGTGCTTAAGTAATGTGGTCGGTAATGCAGATAGATCGCTTATCAAGTATGTATAGATCGCTTAAGCGATCTGGTAAAAGTCTGGTGCATAGGAGTAGATCGCTTAAGCAATCAGCAAATGGCATAAGATCACTTAAGCGATCATGAATAACCATGATCGCTTAAGCGATATAGCAGACCATATAAGCGACTGTTCAGATTCTTTTTAAAATATTTGAACCCTTAGTACAGCATTTAAGAATATTTTTTTTTTTCTTGCATTAGAGGTAGTTGGCTATTATTATACATGGGACAAGTTGTTTTGGGTGTTGAATATTTTGGTGAGTGGGTGGAGGAAGAAAGTAGCTGGAAGTGGATTGGGAAGAGCAAAGAAGTTATACCAATTGTTGTGAGCACAGATGTTAGTTTTGATGAGTTGATTGATGAAATAATTAGAAGAGGTAATTTTGAGTTGCTCGCGTAGTGATATAGTTATGAAATATGTTTTAAGCAGAGTTCCTAAACATTATAAGGTACCTCCTGCTATATTAAAGTTTGATGAAAGTGTGAAGTTATATATGATTGATGTGGCCAATAATGGTTCGAGGCCGATTTTAAGGGTTTCTTTTGTAGAAAAACCGTTGGAAGTTGGTTCAAAGGAAGAGGACAATGAGGAAGTAGGCAGAGATTTGCCTGGTTTTAATTTGAACTACGAGGCCATTGATTTGTTAGTTGAAAAATCAAGAGTAGATAGTGAATTAGGTGGTGAGGAGGACACTGTAGAAGAGGTTGGTGATAGGGGGCAGAATAAAAATGTTAAGGAGGAGGACCCCGTAGATGTTCCCACAGATGCAGAGATTCCTTTAAATACAGATTATGCAGAAGGCGTAGCTTGTGAGGAAGAGAACACTATGGTCGTTTATGCAGATTCAGAGGGGGCAATTGGAGGTAGTAGTGAATCAGCTCATGTTTTTACGGATGGATCGGAGTTGCGCATAGGGTATTTATTTGACAATAAAGAAGAAGTGGTAAGGAAGCTAAAACTTGTTGCCGTGAGAGGTAATTTTGAGTTCATCACCAAAAAGTCAAATTCATTGGCTGTGATGGTTGCATGTCGTGATCGAAAGTGCAAGTGGCGGGTTTATTGTAGAAGGTTGGCGAAGTCGGAAAAATTTATTCTTAGCACATATACCCGTGAGCACAGTTGTGGTTTGGGACATATTTCAGGTGAGCATCGACAACCTCCGCTGATGTTATTGGACAATTTGTCAAAAGTCGGTTCGTTGAAGGGAAAGGTCCATCTCCTAAAGACATTCAGAGACTTGTGCGCACAGAGTTGGGATGTGCTGTTAGTTACTAGAAATGCTGGAAAGGGAGACAACATGCACAAGATTTTGTGAGGGGCACACCGGAGCACGGGTACGCAGTATTAGAAGTGTACCGTTATATGCTTGAGTTGACAAATCAAGGTAGCAAGACGGCTTTGAAGTGGGACAGGAATATGATGTTTAAATATTTTTTTGTTGCTTACGGTTCTGCTATAAGGGGTTTTGTAAACATGAGAAAGGTGTTGGCTGTTGATGGTTGCTTTATGACGGGAAAGTATAGAGGTACATTGTTGGTGGCCACTGCACAAGACAGCGAGAATCACACATATCCTGTTGCATGATGTGTGGTTGACTCTGAGAATGACGAGTCATGGACTTGGTTTTTTTGGCAATTACGTACGATAGTGCCTGACAGTGACGAGTTGTGCATAATATCCGATAGGCACAACTCTATAAAGAAGGGGATTGCCACTAAATACCGTCAAGCACATCACGGATTCTATATAAGGCACCTTGGTGAGAACATAAAACAAAAGTTTAAGTGTGTTGGCCTCCTTCAGACATACTACATGGCAGCAAAAGCTTATCGGGTTAATGAGTTCGAGGAGTACTTCCAGCAAATCCGAATCAAGGATGATAGAGTTGCTAAGTATCTTGAGCATGATGTTGGTTTCGAGAGATGGAGTAGAGCTTACTTTCCTGGAAGAAGGTTTGATGTCATGACCACGAATATAGCGGAGTCCATAAATTCGAAGTTGTTAATAGAAAGAGTTTCCAATAGTTGCACTTTTTGATGCAATCCAGAGGACATTGTCACAGTGGTTCCATGAGCGTCGTACGGAGTCAGATAATTTTACTACAACCCTTGTTCCGTCAGCTGAAAAATTATTGCGAGAACGTATGGAATCACAAATGCAAGTGTGCCTATCCTCTTAATGCTCAAGAGTTCACTGTGCGCGGCTATGGTCCGAATGCCCTAGTTAACCTTGTTAGTAAAACTTGCAGCTGTAAAGTGCTTGACATTCAACGTTTACCTTGTCCTCATGCACTAGCAGCACTGAAACACCAACGGAACCGGATTTTGGTTCAAGAATTTACATGGAACTTTGCTCCCCTCTATATGGCAGATCACTACATGCTAGCTTATTCAGAAAAAATATATCCAGTGCCTCCAGAAGAGCAGTAGGTAGTGCCAGAGTTGGCTGATATTATCATCCATCCACCATTCAAGAAGACAGTAAAGGGGAGAAAAAGAGTTAAGCGTATTCCATCAGCCTCTGAGGTTCCCCGAAAGATGAATAAGTGCTCAATTTGCAAGCAACTTGGCCACAAGAGAAGCAGTTGCCAAAAGTAATCACATGCAGATCTAGAAAATTAGGTTCGAAGAAGGACGAAATTCAGGGAGTTGCGAAGGCCAACCGTTGATGAGTTATTGTTTTCAATTATTGATGTTATAAATTTTATTGTTACCTTTATTAAATCATTCTTTATATTTCTTGTTACATGGCCTAAATATTTGTTGGTGATTTTAGTTTGGAATTAGGTTGTCAAATTGAGGAGAAAGTATGGAATTAATACGTGTTGGTAATTTTACTTTGTCAAAGTTCAGGAGAAAATTTGTAAAAGTATATATTGCCCATGATCGCTTAAGCGACTATGTATATAGCTTAAGTGACAAAGGGTTTTTCAAACAGGATCGCTTAATCGACCAAGACAAAAAGACAACAATCGCTTAAGCGATATCTCGGATCGCTTAAGTGATCATGGGCAGATTTGATTCTGCTAATCACATGATCGCTTAAGCGATCCACGATCGCTTAATCGACCAAGTTAAAAAGAAAAGAATCGCTTAAGCGACCCTGTGTAAACGTAGTTCTTTTTAGTACGATCGCTTTATCGAGCAACGAAAAATTTTAAAATTTAACAAATGCACCCCCACTACCCTTCCCAGATTCCGGCCACCACCGTCGGAATCCTACTGGAAAAGGGCGTTACGACGCATAGTGGTTGGATCAGGCTGATAGGGCGTCAATATGGACTTTTCCGGCCAGATTGACCATGGATGTGGCCGGAAAAGGCCAGATCACGGCCAGATCTGGCCGTCGACGGACAAAAAAGTCGACATCTGACCGTCTGCGATGGCTAAATATATGGCCATCATTTTCGGTCAACGACGTCAACGATGCCCAAGATTTGGCCGTCGTTGACCATCAACGTCGGCCATTTCTTTGAAAGTCGATGACGGCCAGATGTGGCCTTTTTCGACCAGATCCACAGTGGATCTGACCGGAAAAATGTCACATCTGTGAATTACCGACCATTTTCGGTCGTTTGTAGCCATCGGTGGTGCCGAAATCTGGGAAGTTGGGTGGGTGGGGGTGTTTTTGTTACTTTTTAAACTTTTTCAGGCGGTATTAATGAAATTAATTCAGTTAATGGGTCTAAAATTTATTAAAAAAATACTAATATTTCCTAAATAATTAAACAAAAAAATATTTTGGGAATAGGATTTGTAATATTTATAGGAATATTCAACCAAACGCACCCTTTATGTTCTGAACAAAGAAGAAGAACATATGTTCACTAAGATTCCATGGTTACCTTTGAAATATAATAACGGTCATGGTCCACTAAACGAATCATAAACCCCATATGTTTAGCATAGACGTAAACATTCTACACCTTATATGTTTCATACTGACGTAAAAGAACTATATGTTTAATATAAATATAATAACGGTCATAGTCCAGAGCGAATCGTAAACCCTATATGTTTAGCATAGCATGTGCAGTCACACACCTTACATGTTTCATGCGCGTAGGTTTCATAGCTTGACGATCGTACCTTATGTTTAAAGCGTGTCTTACATGCGTAAAAGAACTATATGTTAATATAAATATAATAATGGTCATCGTCCACTGAACACCTTTGCAAACCCTATATGTTTAGCATAGCGTTAATCGGTTAACCGATGCTCTGAAATACAATAAATAATATCCGAATACATAGGATCACTTAAGCGATCCTCTGTATTTACACAGTCGGTTAAGAGATCCGTCTATATCGCTTAAGCGATTCTTTGCTTTTACTTTGGTCGATTAAGCAATCCGTCTATATCGCTTAAGCGATTCTTTGCTTTTACTCCTGGTCGCTTAAGCGATCGGTAATCGCTTAAGCGATCTAGCCCGCAGTAGATGCCCAGATCGAAAATCACTTAAGCTATCCATTTGTATCACTTAAGCGATTTTCGTAAAAGACTCTTGATCGCTTAAGCGATTTGAGATCGCTTAAGCGATCTTGGCCAAGGCAGAATGAATCTGCCCAGATCTATGATCACTTAAGCAATCTTATGTATCGCTTAAGCGATTCATCCTAAATGAGTCTCTGTCGCTTAAGCTATTTGGGATCACTTAAGCAATCTTGTCCAAGACAGAATGAACATCTGCCTAGATGGGTAATCGCTTAAGCGATCTTATGTATCGCTTAAGCGATGCTTCGTAATAGACTCTTGGTCGCTTAAGCGATTTGAGATCGCTTAAGCGATCATATCTGGAAAGGTCTTGGTCGTTTAAGAGATATATGTGGTCGATCATATACGTAATTGTTTGGTACCATGCCATTATTTAAGTTAATTGTAATAACTACTTCCTACTCGAATACTCATAAAAATATACATAATAAAATACATGTATAATAACATAAATAGTTGGGCTCAATTTTTTCTTTTATTAAACATATACATTCTTTATACAAAATTAATATCATAAACAAAAACTATCAAAAACTATGTAGACAGTGTAGCCATTCCTCCTCGCGTGCCGACGTCCATCCGACCGTGTCCTCGCCTAAATCCTGCAAAAACATAGAAAGACAACGGGTGAGCACAAATAATTCTCAGTAAGTAAACCCTCTAGTCATTTATACCCGTCCTCTCTCTCTCTCTCTAAGTCTTTCCTTTACAATTCTCATTTACTCTCTCTTTTATACTTCTCTCTGTTTTCTCTTTTTGTTTCTCTCTCTCAGTTTCTCTTTCGTAGAACTCTTTTCTACTAACTCTCTTTAGTAAGTCACGGCCCCATCTCACTGGGGGCACGGCCGAGACTCGCTCCCGCTCTCCATGACTTCTACTTGTTCTTAGCCAATCGAACTCGGTTATGCATGGATTCGGAACCCTAGGCCATGTGAGTATATAATCTCTCTCGGGTACTCGGGTATAGCCCTCATCTGCATGCACTCTCACGGGCTACACCACTTCTCTCTCTCATACTCATGCCGCACTCTCAATGCGGCGTATATGCGGGAATACTCTGCCCATTACTCACGGGTTCCCCATCACACAACCTACTATATTCTCTCTTTCTCTCTTTTCTCTTAATAAAGCTAACACTCAAAGTTCTCTACTCTTTTTCTATACTCTCTCTAATGCATATGGATGATTCATGCTCATTAATGCACTCATGAAAAGCACAAATGCAATGTTGCATCAAAGACAGTCATTCTGCACAGGTCACACTCAAGAAGGCATAACTTAAGTTATACATATCAGATTACTACGATTTTTGTCTCGTTTTAAAGCTTAGAGACAGGCCTATAACCTTTATGTTTTGGTCTAAACCCAGTTCAATCCGTAAGATGCCCAAAAATCACTAAGAAGGTCACGGCTGTGACAGGGCAGTTTTCACTTAGGCATTTCATCAAACATATTGCATGCATACTCAATCCGAATTTGGCTACTATTCTATCTCTTTCTTAGGTCACCAATATTTGGAGTAAAACTCCAGCAAACAACTACTAAACCTGCCAAAAAAGATACACTCCCAAAACTTCTACTCAACTCTTTCTAACTTCAACCAAACTTCAATGAATCATTATACAACCAAAACCACTTCTCATGGCTTAAATTCTATTCATTAATAATCATCAAACTCCTCAATAATTCATCAATTTCATCAACAATTCTCAAAATCATAAACATATACACATATGTAAAATCTCTATACCTTTGATTTCTCAAATCATAACTTGAGTTGGATTTACTTACTTTGAATTTGAGCAACTCCAACACTATAATCTCTCCTTTGATAGAATTTTCCCTTTCCTCTTAAACACTAAGCATATAAAACCATAAGAATTCAAAACTTTAAAATTTGAATCTCACATCTTGATGCAAGAATCTTACCTTTGGATGCTTAGGATTGAAAATCCACTCAAAAATACCCAAAATCTATGAATTTCCTTGGAAATCTAGTGAAGAAATTTGAGAGAATTTGAGTAGAGAATGGCATGAATGGAGGGATAGAGTGGCTAGGGTTTCTACTCTTGAACTCTTATTACATAATAATATATATATATATATATATATATATATATATATATATATAAACCCATTTTGCCCTTACTTTCTATTTTTTGAAAATTCCATCTATGTCCCATTTAAGCAATTACAATAATGCCCTTATTTTTATTACATTCTTCCATGAAATTTTCTCTCTTTTTACTCCCCAATTTTTCCCCCAACTAATTTTGAGTGAAAAAGACCATTTTACCCCTAATGAAAGGTTTAAAGGGATTTTCTTCACATTTTTCTCAAAATAACTTTAACAAAAGGGCGGGAACCAACCAAAAATAACAACATGCAAGCTCAAATGAGAACAAATCAATAAACATTCAAGCAATGCAACAATAATTTAACTACATACCTTAAGTGGGGTGTTACAATTCCCTCCCCCTTAAAAAAAGAATTTCGTCCCCGAAATTCACAATAATAACTCCGGGTAATGTTTTTGGATGTCTTGTTCTACCTCCCATGTGGCCTCTTCTGCTTTGTGATTTCTCCAAAGGACTTTTACTAATGGAATGCTCTTATTCTGGAGCTCTTTAATCCTTCGGTCCAAAATCTGTACTGGACGCTCCTCATACACAAGGTTCTCTTCTAAGTCAACATCCTCTATTCTCAAGATATGGGAGGGATCACTTACGTACTTCCGTAGCATCGAGACATGGAAAACATCATGCACCTTGTTCCATGCTAGGTGGTGTGCCAATCTGAGGCCACCTTTTTCCCACTCGTTGCAATACCTCAAATGGACCTACATATCTCGGTGTTAACTTTCCTTTATTACCAAAGCGCATCACTCGCTTGTAGGGGGAAACTCTAAAAAACACTTTATCACCCACTTGAAATTCAACCTCTTTTCTCTTCAAGTCGGCATAACTTTTCTATCGATCTTGGGCTTGCTTCATTCTGTTTTTTATTAATCTTACATCTTCTATCATTTTCTGAGTCACCTCTGGCCCAAGAGCGGTACTCAACTCATCCTTTTCACCTATCTCATCCCAATGTAGTGGAGACCTACATCATCTACCATACAAAGCCTCGTAAGGCGCCATCTTAATTGTAGACTGGTAACTGTTGTTGTAGGCAAACTCCACTAAGGGTAACATTTCATTCGAGGATGCTTTATAATCCATACAGCAAGCTCTCAACATATCCTCAAGCACCTGATTCGTTCTCTCTGTTTAGCCATCCGTATGAGGATGATAGGCAGTGCTGAATGCCAAATGGGTACCCAAATTTCTCTGTAAACTAGTCCAGAAAGTTGAGACAAATCTGGAATCTCTGTCTGACACTATTGTCTTGGGCACACCATGCAACCTGACTGTCTCTTTAATGTAAATCTGAGCCAACTGATCTCTAGTGGTGCTCTCCTTTACTGTGAGGAAATGGGCAGACTTAGTTAATCTATTCATAATCACTCATATAGCATTATATCCTCTCTCTACTCGAGGGAGACCTGTGATAAAATCCATAGAAATACTCTCTCATTTCCAATCTGGAATACTAAGTGGCTGCAGCAACCCTGACGGCCATTGGTGTTCTGCTTTCACCTGTTGACAAGTCAGGCATTTAGTTACAAACTCTGCAATGTCTCTCTTCATACCTGGCCACCAGTAGCATTTCTTTACATCTTGGTTGCTTCAGGATGAGCAGAGTATGGTGTGTCATGAGCCTCCATAAGAATTTTCTTTCTCAACTCATCATTTTGAAGGATACGCAACCGGTTTCTGAAATAGAGGACACCATCCACTAAATGGAACTCCATTACCTTTCCCTCATGTACTTGCTGAACTATTTTCTGACACCACTCTTCAGCCACTTGCTTAACTCTGACTTCCTCCAGTAAAGTAGACTGAACCTCTAACTTGACAATCCTTCCCGGAATCACTTCAATCTATTCTCTACATAATTCTTCTATCAACTCTTTCTGCTTAGTGAGCCGGGACAAATAAGCTTTTCTACTCAAGGCATCAGCTACTATATTGGCTTTCCCCGGTTGATACTTGATCTCACAATCATAGTCCTTAACCAGCTCTAACCACCTTCTCTGTCTCATAGTCAGCTCCTTTTGAGTGGAGAAGTACTTTAAACTCTTGTGATCAGTATAGATGTTACTCTTTGCACCGTAAAGGTAATGCCTCCAAATCTTTAATGCGAAGATCACGGCTACCAACTCTAGGTCATGCATAGGGTATCTCGTCTCATACTCTTTTAATTGTCGAGAGGCATAAGCTATCACCCTACCTAACTGCATTAACACTGCACCAAGTCCTTGCAGAGAGGCATCTGTATAAATGTCATAATCTACACCCTCATGTGGTAACACTAACATGGGAGCTGTTATTAACCTCTTCTTCAACTCTTGGAAACATTCCTCACATGCTTCTGACCATACAAAATGAGTCTTTTGTTTGGTAAGAGTTGTCAATGGTTTAGCCAACTGGGCAAACCCTTCAACAAATCGTCTGTAGTAACCTGCCATGCCTAAGAAACTTCTAACCTCTTTTACTGTCTTTGGCTTCTGCCACTCAAGGATTGCCTTTACCTTACTCGGATCTACTGAAATCCCTTCCTTGGACACCGTATGGCCCAGAAATATTACTTGGTCGAGCCAAAACTCACATTTAGAAAACTTAGCATACAACAGCTTTTCCCTCAATCGTTGTAGCACTATTCTCAAATGTTCCTCATGTTCTTCTCTCGACTTGGAATAAACCAGAATATCATCAATGAATACTACTATCAACTGATCCAGACAGTCATGGAATACCCGATTCATCAAATCCATAAAAACTACTGGGGCATTAGTCAAGCCAAACGGCATCACTACAAACTCATAATGCCCATACCTTGTACGGAAAGCAGTCTTAGCTATATCCTGCTCGGCCATTCTTACTTGATGGTACCTTGACCTCAAATCAATTTTGGAGAATACTGCTGCTCCCTTCAACTGATCAAACAAATCATCTATCCGAGGTAACGTATACTTATTCTTCACTGTCACTTTATTTCGCTCTCTGTAATCAATACACATCCGTAGTGACCCGTCTTTCTTCTTTACAAACAGAATTGGAGCTCCCCAGGGAGAATGACTCGGTCGGATAAAACATTTATCTACAAGCTCTTGAAGTTCCTTCTTTAATTCCTGAAGCTCTGTTGGGGCCATGCGGTAAGGGGCTTTAGATATGGGTGCTGTTCCTGGTGCTAGTTCAATACTAAACTCAACCTCTCTTCCCAGTGGCAAACCCGGTAAGTCTTCCGAAAACACATCTAGGAATTCTAGAACTACTGGCACCCTCTGAATTTCTGACTGTGGAACGTCACCACTCTATACTACATGAGCAATATATCCAGAACACCCCTTTCTCAACATCTTTCTAGCCTTCACACTACTAATCAACATGCTCGACTGATGGCCCTCTCCAAAACTAAATTTATCTCCACTATCGAGATTAAATCTCGCCTTCTTCTTCCGACAATCAATTTCTACTCCATACCTCCCTAGAAAATCCATGCCCAATATCACATCAAAGTCGGGCATATAAAAAACTATTAAATCAACTGCTAACTCTCAACCATGGATCACTACGGACTCTCCTAACAACATCTCCTGAGTCAGCACACTCACCCCATCAGGTAACTCTATCTTAATAGGTTGACTCACTCTAGTAGGTTTCAAACTTAATCTCTCTATCATTCCATGAGATATAAAAGAATGGGTAGCTCCAGAATCAATTAAAGCATATAAAGGGACAGCATGAAATAACAAGCGACCTGATTCTGGAGATGAGGGATGCCGGCCTCAAGCCTCCTACGTGCCACTACAAATACTCTGGCATTTGTACCTCTAGGAGTCTGAGCTGTCGGTGGGAGAGGAGCTTTACAATCCCTCATCGATGTTCGCCCCGTCAGCACACTCAACACACGCCCTGGTCCCTCAAACACTCTCCTGAATGGTTCCTCCCGCATTTAGCACAAGGGGGCGGGGGAACCCTTCCTGCCCTAGGTCGCTTTGCCTTCGCCAATCTCTTATTCTTCCTAGGTTGAAACTTCTTCTTGGCCCTTACTTCTCTGTTCTTTGTGGCATCTATTCTCTCCCTTTGTAAGGTGGTGGATGGCTCACTAGATACTGTTGAAGCTAACTCTTCTGCAATGTATTTATTTACATAGATCTCTACCCTTAAAGCCCGTGTTAGAGCTTCACTATAGGTATGCAGGGGCTCGGCTCCTGTCATTACATCTTGGGCAATATCTAATCTCAACCCTTGCACGAACTTGTCCCTCCTTAACTCCGGTGTGTACACTATCTTGGGTGCAAAGCGAGCAAGAAAGTTGAATCTTACTAAATATTCTTTCACCGTACTAGTCTCTTGCTTCAAATTAATAAATTCTTGGACCTTCTAGTGGATTCGATCTTCTGTTTGATACTCAGCCTCAAATAATCTCCTGAATTCCTCCTAAGTCATCGAGGTCATGTCATGAGTCTCTTCCATTAATTCCCACCAAATTCGGGCATCTCCCTGAAATAAGAAACTGGCATATCTAATCCTCTCTCTATCATTCATGGGAAACAGAGTCGCAGTCCGTTCTATGGACTTAAACCACTCTTCTGCTTCTAACGGGTCCCTAGTACCCCTAAACTCTGGCGACTGGTGCTGGTTTGCAAGCCCCTAAATCGGATCAACTTGACTCTATACTGTATGAGGTACCGGCTCTTCTCGCTCTTGTCTTGCGGTCGGTACTCTGCTAGGGGTCTCGGTTCTTTCTGTACAGCTCTCCCCTGACTCTCAGCTAACACTTGCTGTACAATGGTTCGAATCCTCTTCTCATCAAGAGTAGGGGGAGTTGATTTTGGTGGGTTAGAGGATTCTCCCTCGTTCATCACACTCTTACCCTCCTTCTTGTTACTACGCCTCATATACAAAACAACCACACTTGATCCATTCAAGAGAATACTTAACGTAAGGAAAGAATTAACTTACACAGTTAGCTCTCGGACATCGTAGCGACGACAATGGTACACTGTCAAATCCCAAAATCTCGGCTCTG
Organism: Pistacia integerrima; assembly: GCA_026225825.1. NCBI lineage: Eukaryota > Viridiplantae > Streptophyta > Magnoliopsida > Sapindales > Anacardiaceae > Pistacia > Pistacia integerrima. Next base: position 3,469,671 of record CM047749.1, on the reverse strand, counting down.
ATACCAAAAATGTAATAACTACTTCCTACTCAAATACTCATAAAAATATACATAATAAAATACATGTATAATAACATAAATAGTTGGGCTCAAATTTTTTCGTTGGGCTCAAATTTTTCTTTTATTAAACATATACATTCTTTATACCAAATTAGTATCATAAACAAAAACTATCAAAAACTATGTAGACAGAGTAGCCATTCCTCCTCGCGTGCCGACGTCCATCCGACCGTCTCCTCACCTAAATCCTGCAAAAACATAGAAAGATAACGGGGTGAGCACAAATAATGCTTAGTAAGTAAACCCTCTAGTCATCTATCCCCGTAACTCTCTCTCTCTAAGTCTTTCCTTACAATTCTCATTTACTCTCTATTTTATACTTCTCTCTATTTTCTCTTTTTGTTTCTCTCTCTCTGTTTCTCTTTCTTAGAACTCTTTTCTACTAACTCTCTTTAGTAAGTCAAGGCCCCATCTCACTGGGGGCACGGCTGGGACTCGCTCCCGCTCTCTGTGACTTTTACTCGTTCTTAGCCGATCGGACTCGGTTATGCATGGATTCGGAACCCTTGGCCATGTGAGTATATAATCTCTCTCTCGGGTACTCTCGGGTATAGCCCTCATCCGCATGCACTCTCAAGGGCTACACCACTTCTCTCTCTCATACTCATGCCGCTCTCTCAATGTGACGTATATGAGGGAATACTCTACCCATTACTCACGGGTTCCCCATCGCAGAACCTACTCTATTCTCTTTTTCTCTCTTTTCTCTTAATAAAGCTCACACTCAAAGTTCTTTACTCTTTTTCTACTCTTTCTCTAATGCATAATTAATGCATATGGATGATTCATGCTCATTAATGCACTCGTGAAAAGTACAAATGCAATGTTGCATCAAAGACAATCATTCTGCGCAGGTCACACTCAAGAAGGCATAACTTGAGTTATACACATCAGATTGCTACGATTTTTGTCTCTTTCAACGATTAGAGACACGGCTATAACTTTTATGTTTTGGTCTAAACCCAGTTCAATCCGTAAGATGCCCAAAAATCACTCAGAAGGTCATGGCTGTGACAGGGCAGTTTTCACTTAGGCTTTTCACTTAGGCATTTCATCAAACATATTGCATGCATACTCAATCCGAATTTGGCTACCGTTCTATCTCTTTCTCAAGTCACCAATATTTGGAGTAAACTCTAGCAAACAACTACTAAACCTGCCAAAAACAATACACTCTCAAAAATTCTACTCAACCCTTTCTTACTTCAACCAAACTTCAATGAATCATCATACAACCAAAACCACTTCTCATGGCTAGATTCTACTCATTAATAATCATTAAACTCCTCAATAATTCATCAATTTCATCAAAAATTCTCAAAATCATAAACATATACACATATGTAAAATCTCTACACCCTTGATTTCTCAAATCATAACTTGGGTTGGATTTACTTACCTTGAATTTGAGCAACTCCAACACTATAATCTCTCTTTGACAGAATTCTCTTTCCTCTTAAACCCTAAGCATATAAAACCATAAGAATTCAAAACTTTAAAATTTAATCTCACATCTTGATGCAAGAATCTTACCTTTGGATGTTTAGGATTGAAAATCCACTCAAAAATACCCAAAATATATGAATTTCCTTAGAACTCTAGTGAAGAAATTTGAGAGAATTTGAGCAGAGAATGACATGAATGGAGGGATAGATTGGCTAGGGTTTCTACTCTTGAACTCTTATTATATATATATATATATATATATATATATATATATATATATATATATATATATATATATATATATATATATATATATATGTAGTTTCCCATTTTGCCCTTACACTTTCTATGAAATTCCATCTATGTCCCTTAGGCAATTACAATAATGCCCTTATTTTTATTACATTTTCCATGAAATTCTATCTCTTTTCACCCCCCAATTTTTCAACTAATTTTGAGTGAAAAGACCATTTTACCCCTAATGAAAGTTTAAGGGATTTTCTTCACATTTTTCTCAAAATAACTTTAACAAAGGGCTAACCAACCAAAAATAACAGCATGCAAGCTCAAATGAGAACAAATCAATAAACATTCAAGCAATGCAACAATAATTTAACTACATACCTTAAGTGTGGCATTACATTAATTAATTTCGAAATGACTATGATTGGGAAACATTTGTACATCACTCATTTATATCAATCTAATTCATCACAAATCAAAATATAAGAGACATCAATGTAACCTGTGTATCGAAACACAAAATAAAAAATAGGCATGGGATGCGGCAAATATCGAAATATATGGACAAGCTAACAATTAGCCCCAACTGTGGTGAATAAAATAATCACACCAGTACGTTGTAGTGATACACAAAATGAAACAAAACACTAAAAATCCATTATCCAACTTGGGTGAAGCAAATGATCACACCATACATAGTAAATTCAAACTGCTAATGAGATATCTTATATGGACAAAAAAAAAATATCTCCCAAATGTTAGATCCAATTCTTTACAATGATTCTACAGGCACAAGGCTTTTGGTTGCCGTAAGAAGAGCCACAGCACAAGAATTTCTATACACTACCTTTAATTTACTTTTTGATGCCAAAGAGTTTAATGTCACTAACACCTTTGCACAATCCCTTTATTGCAGATGCCTCCTCCTGCCAACCAGCCTTTGAGAAGTTTTCGAATTCTGTTTGCCAGCAACCTCTCTGAGATCATTGTTTGGTACCATGCCTTCCCAGCAGCCTTTATTGCAGATGCCTCCTCTTGCCAACCAGCCTTTAAGAAGTTTCCTCTCATTATTTGCCAGGAACCTGCAAAATTATCTAGCACACACTTGCAGACACGTCAACTTTTGTAAATAAAAAAAAACACGTAAAAAAGTTACAGAGTGGGTAGGTGAGAAGTTCACTCAGCCCGTGTCTTTCGGTAAAGCTCCATATAAGCATGACACCTGCAGCATCAGCACCACAACCCAAGTATCAACATCAACATCACATAAACTACAAAATTCAAAGTCCAACTTTCATACCTTTTTATTGGGTTCTGCTCAATCAAAACGAATCCATCTGCCTATGGAAGCAAGTCGACAGCCCAGCCCTCCGGATAGTCTCTCATTATTTCGTCATTCTCAATAAATTTTAGGGCATATGCCCCACATTCAGCACTACAATAGGAAGAAGACATTAGCATTATAATAAACTTATAAAACAATTGTACTATGTAAGTTAGTTTTATACAAAATTTACCTTGACTCATTTATTGGGCCGGTAGAGCGCTTAATTGGCCACTTTTCGGTTAGTACTTGATCACCCAAGTGCCCAAACATCCCGCTGTCACGCAATGCACCGCGGGAACAACTCGGGACAGGCTCCAACTCGACCTCCAACCGCTTGTCTCGACAAATAGTTGGGTTGCATCAAGGATCTTCAGCAACCCCTCCTCTAGATGCGCAACGACTGCTATCCAGTGCATCTGTTTGACGAGGATGATGCAGTACACTCTTTTAACATAGGCTAAACCGTGGCCATGTTTGGGCCGATCTCCTTGTATATACTGCATAATTCTGTCATCAAAATGAAAATCATCAGGGATGCAGACAAACTGTAGTGGGGCCAATCTTTTTCGCTTCGGTCCTTTTGCTACACCACTAGCAATGGCATTTTTAATTAAAGTGCGATATGCCGAAACAAGCCAAACACCATATCGATGATGGCACAGACGAGATACAATAGATCACCATCATTTGTCTGTCGTAGCCTCATCAGTGCCAATATCTCATCTATGTGTTGCATCAAATAAAAATAACAAGATAAGTATGGAAAACATAGGCAAAAATAAGGAAAATTAAGCGAAAATAACTCACTGAGTCCTCAAGCCACGTGCCCATCGTCAACAACTTCTCAAACCATTTCCGAGGATAATCCCCTATCTTACACTTTATATGGGCATTACTTCCTGATCCATTGTAATAGGCATAGAAGAGTTTTTTCTTTTCCTCTATTGGCCTATACAAATCGACATTTATACAAATCGACATTTGAGTCCAATTTCGCTTGCCCGCTTCCTCCATTTTTACATCCCTGCTTCCTTCACCCCCCACCTCGCCCTCCTCCATTATCACCGCCCCACTTCCTCCACCAACCTCCTCAACCTCCTCCATTTCGGGTTCTTCCCCCATTTGTTTCTTAATTTTCTTCTTCTTTACTTGTGTCACTACCATGTAAGGCGATTTCACAAACTTGCTCTTTCGGCTCTCTCTTTTCAAGCCAGTTTGCACTTCAACTGCCTTTAATTCTCCACCAACTTCCTCCTCCATTGTACCAACTTCCTCCTCCACTATACCAACTTTCTCTGCCAGCTTATCCACTTTCTCCTCCACCCCTTTCATGCACTCTTCCATCTTGTCAAACCTTGCATAAACAACTGTTGTAAAACTCTCAAACAAGCCGTTTATGAGGTCAACAACCTCATTCTCCCGACACCGATGTCTCGGCAAAGCGATACTTGTTGTACCAGTTTGCTGAGGCATACGAACCTCTTCCTCCCTCTTCTCCTCCTCATCCTCGGGCCTCCCGCCCATTGGAGCTTCATAATCCTCCTCAGCATCAACCACGTTGTCAAGCAATGGCCCTGCAACTGCCGTCACATGCGTGACCCCTCTTAGGTCTTGCATCAGGCGGTCTATCCGTTCATCCCTTTCATCCTCCATTGCTTTGAAAGATGTGACATAGTCCTCTTCTGCTTCATCCCCAGTAGCGGTGAGAAAGGGACGGACGACTCTCTACAATAAGAAACAAAATCAATCAGATTGAAGCAAAATAAAAAAGCAACTGCATATTCAAAAGCTTAATCCTTTAATCTTACCCCAGCCGTTTGAATCTCAATCTCTATTTGGTCGTAATCTGAATGGTTACACTTCCCGACATGCCACCACAACATCCTAGGAAATTGCTATTGCACATCCAAACTGTTGCTCCCCCTTCCCCCGCCTTAGCGAAGACAGGGATGGCCTCGTACATCCAAGCCTACATTGTAAAAAAACAGTCCATATCATAATTCAAACACATATATTATAAAAAATATAACAGAGAGCTATTAATATTTACCTGCATTGCCCATGGGAAGCCAAACAAATTATACATGCTTGGTTTAGCCTTCCCACCCCATTCGGCATGCTTTAACTCCATGTCTAGTTTTTTCAGGTTCTTGATGGTTCGCTCAAATGATATCCGTCCCCACGGATAAGAATTAAAGAACTCAAAGTCTCTTGCAGACAACAACAAATCTTTCTAAACAGCTTTTGTTGAGTCACCAGCCAATAAGATAGAATGTAAACACAATAGCAAGTACACTTTTATCTTCTCTCCATCATTAAACCAAACTGTTTCTAGCCTCTCCTCTAAAACTTGTCCTGTAATAGACTTTGCCCCCTGCAAAACCTTCTTACGAAACCTTATGGCTCCCGGACTTATCCTTATTGCGTCTGCCTCCGCCTTATTTGGCAATTCCCCGCATCCTAAGCCCGTCACCCAGGCATACTCCATCATCCCAAACCGTAGTGGCTTTCCGTCCACCACGAACCATATTTCATTTTTTTTGTTGCATTTTACTGAGTGCAGCAACATGTAATGCACTCCCTGCCCCCAAAATGCCTTTTTCCAATTTGTTTCGATTCTTAAAAACTAACCAAAACAAGTGCGACCGAAATCTCTTTCACCACGCCTCATTCCAGCTAAAATGGCCCTTATTCTGTCAAAAACATCCTAACTCGACCTCACCGTCACCCTTGCAGGGAAGTAGGGTACCTTCTCACTTATAGGCTCCAACTCATAGTCTCTACAATTTACGGTCCGCACAATCTGCACAATCGATATAAACAAAATGTCAACAACAAAAATAAACCAAAACAACTAATAAACAAAATATCAGCAACAAAAAATTACCACTGTAGTCGTTTAAGCGATTTCGGATCGCTTAAGAGATCTTGACTCTGCCTCGTGCAAGATCGCTTAAGCGACCAAGAGTAAACTGAGAATCTCTTAAGCGATACAAAAGATCGCTTATTATATCTGTGATTCTGCCTCGACAAGATCGCTTAAGCAACCAAGAGTAAACATTCATGATCGCTTAAGCGATCATGAGCACGATCATGAATAAAACAGATTAATCGCTTAAGCGATACAAATGATCGCTTAAGCGACAGTACAAGCAATATTCCCAAACAACGTACCCTTTCTTGCGGAACCTCCTCCTCGCTGGCTCGAATTCGTCGGAATCGTCCTCCTAGCCTGAATTCTCACCAGAATCCTCCTCCTGGCCTGAATTCGCGCCTGACTCCTCGTCTTTAGAACCATTTGCCTGTTCTTCCCTCTGTTCTTGTGCCGCCGAAGTCTCCTCTGCGTGTGGACCACCTTCACTGATCAGATGATCCACCGGAGCAGCCATTGAACTGCTTGCGCCACCGAAATCTAGGATTCGAAGTGGTGTTGGGTTTTCCTCCTCATTGTGAGTATCAGCCATGGTTTTGGATTGAATTTGGTGTCAAAGTTTGCAGTTTCGATCAGAAATGTGGAGTGTATCGCCAAAAATCGCATAGATTCCGTTTAGGGTTAAGGAAATCGATTTTAGGGTTCAATAAATCGATCGAAAATCGTAACTATATCGTCGAAAATCTCGACTATATTCGGTTTAGGGTTCAAGAAATTGATTTAGGGTGCAAATTTGCAAGTGTTCGATCGAAAAAAATCGCGTCTCCCTTTGGTTCAAGATATCGCTTTTTGCCCTAATGAATTTCAATTAAGCGAGGTGAATAGTAGGGCTTGTTTTGAGAAATTTCAAATTTTAAAAACTTTCATTATTTCTAATTCGGCCCACATATGTTTTAATCTTTTCATTTTAATGTAAAACCACCCTCCAGTCAGGTATCCTCTGAATATTTCTCAATGAGAATCTCGAGGATACATGTCTGGAAAACGAGTTGTATTTAGAAAAAATATATATGTAAGGATAATAATAGTAATATCCAATACATGCATATAAAATGTCATGCAGGATCCAAACATATAATTTCAAAACTTTAAGAATTTTTCCATAAAATACACATTCGAAACATATTTATAGGGTGGACTACTCCAAAAGGTGTTTCACAAATATTTATCATTTACATTATTTACATCAAGATGACAATAAATCATCTCCCCTCACGTGTAGCCCCGCTGTCTCTAGCATCTCTCGCTTCTAGTCTATCTGCAAAGAAATCAACAATAAAAGGGTAACTGCTAATCGCTCAATAAGGAATGATCCGTTTCATTCTAAATGTGTTATTTGATCTTCATATATATATATATATATATATATATATATATATATATATATATATATATATATTTTCCTATTTCATATGTCTTTCATCATTTTATCCCATGGCTATATAACATCAATGTGTACACATACAAATAATTATGTAAACGTAGTACACGCACATCACATGTCATGACATAACATCTAAAATCATCTAACATGAGCATAAATCATCACATAATGTAAATAACATCATAACTCATGTAATGCTACTAAACGCATATAAACCATTTAATGTCTAGCCGATCGAACTTTTCTTAGCATCTTAAGCACTTCATATCATCTAGCCTAAAATTCATCTAGAGCTCATATCATTGGGAGGCGTGCTTACGTGTTATTTAGCATCTAAAGCATATATTCATCTTTCCTCAACCCGTATACGAGGATATGTTTACGCGTTTCCCATCATGTCTATATGAATCTCTAACATGTTATGGCATGTAAATACATATTTTGGTGAGCTTAATACTTTTAATTCATCTATGGATTATCAATCCATTTACATTACCTCTTGCTCACATACATCATCTTAAAACATGTATTACATTGCATCTTCATGCCATTTCATAACATTAATCATGCATTGACATCATGACCATGTATATCTTTCAAAGATCATCTAACTAATGGGTAAACATTAGTACATGGCATAATTACAATAATACCTTAATAATCAATTCATAATTATAAGAATTGATCATGCTAAATCTTAAACTTTAATAACTAGTTTATACTTCAGGTCATTTTCCATCTATTTCTCAAACGAATTGGCTCTTGGCATAAACATAAAAGTTATAGGTCTGTGTCTTAGCTTTCTAATGCTTTAAGAATCATCTCATTTCGATTTTTATAACTCAAGTTATGGTCGAAATACTGAAGCAGGCTAAGCTCACTAAATCCGAATTTTCATATTAACTATGCCACATCAATTCCTATTGACATTAACCAATAGGTCAACCTATGGATCAAATAAACCTCCCCTTAATAGTCTTTAACATCTTAAAGGAAGTGTAAAATCTCATTCCCATAATCATCCATTATTGCTATAACATTGTAAGCTAATGGAAACAACACCTCAACACTTCTAATAGCAACCATTCAACACCATGTGGCCTCCAATACTACAAGTTTTGCCACAATCAGCATCCACACTTCATTTTCTTCAATCAAACATAACAACTCATAAAACATAAATAGCAATAACTTCATGTATAATGAATTCAAAGCAATAAGTAGAATAAATGAGTTCAACTACACTTGCCATCAACTAATTCTATGCCTTAAAGCCTTAATTTAAGGTTTCATAAAAATCTACAAACCCTAGCATAAACCCTAAAGTCATGGGAAGTTCTTCCTTACCTTTTTAAAGACTTCCTCCAACAAATCCTTTGCCTTTGACTTCTTTTACACCTTAATCCTACATATATAACATTATACCTCAACATCTACCTCAAATCTTCAAATCACATCAAAACTAAAGTTTTTAATCCTTACCTTAAACCCGTCAAATTGAAGATCCAAGGCTCCTATCTTGTTCTCCTTGAAAAATTAAGCAAAACTCCTTTAAAACTTAGAGAAAGAAAGCTTGTTTCATGGAAGATTTGAGAGAAAATGGAAGAAATGTTGAAGAAAGGCTCTCTCCCTTGGCTTGAACGAATTTCATCTCATTTATAGGAAAATATTTCATTTATTTTCCAAAATTATGCAATTGGCCCAATTATTTTAGTTGTATAACTCATAAGTCTTTAATTCTTCATATAAGGGCATTTTGGTCATTTCACACTAGACATAATTATTACTTAATTAATGTCATTAAATGCAATGAAGCCTACTCATCTTTGACTTTTTCAATGCTTATCCATAGGCAAAATGACAATTTCACCCCTAATGTCTTTCTATGGATAATTGATTCATACCGTTCCAAATGAATCGACTATTTTGCCCTTAGTTAGAATTTATGCTTTTTAACATAAAATTAACATCTAAAAAACTATTTCGAGTTAGGAACATACCTTTGACATCTTGGGTATTACATTTAACCCATTTTACGTGTTTAATTAATACTAACTATGCTACGTCATCTTCTCTAAATTAAAAAAAAAAAATGAAAAACAGTTTCAAGGCCATTTTCTTAAATCGAAACTTGGGATGGCCGGGCAGCTAAATTTTCTCCAGCAAAGCTCATATCTATGGATACAAAAGATAGCAAGCAATGCAAGTAGAGACAAAGATCGCCATCCCATGAATGTTTGCCGCCTTCTCCAAATTGTACAATTTGGTGACAATTTTGTCAATAGACTTAACAACTTTGTACTATAAAAGATTAGCGGCGCATTACATATATTTATGTATTCTCACGCATTCTAAATCTAAAAAGTAAAATTTCAGAACTTAAATTTTAAAAATCAAAGTCTCAATTTTGATTCTTTTTATTTTTCTATGATGGTATTTTTGTATCAAGAAAGTGATTTTGAACAAGAACAACCTACCTTTGTCAAGAAGTTGCCTACCTAAATGGTTTAGGGTTAGGGTTAGGATTTCTTTGATACTCTATGAAACAACGATGATCAATGATTTAAAGATGAAACTAACAATACTCTCAGATGAAAATAATGTTACCCCAATTACAATGAAGAGGGAGATAAATTTTAACTTTGGAGTAAAGAAATTGAGGTGATCTAACTATTTAGCTTGACAAATTGTTCAATATTAATCACCAGAGAATCAAAAATATCATTTTTCCACAAAGCTCAACTGCCAAAGATAGTATAAAATTGATAGAAGTTGTGTGTATAGAGTTAGGGGTATATGTGTAAATGTAAGGTAGTGAAAATATATATAATGTATAATATTATTTTATTATTTTATTTAATAAACTATAGTAGAATTTTTTATCACGTGGTATCAAAGCACCGGTCTTAGGGTTTTGTTCTAGTGGCTGACTGCACTATTCACGACACACTGTTCACGGGACACTGTTCACGATTGTTACTTTTTTCCAACGACTAAGTCTATCGTATCTCCTATTTTCCGATCGTGGTTTCTGATTGATGATCTATTTCTATTTTTCTACAGTTTCCAGTTATTGTGTTTCTTTTTTTCTTTTTTTTTATGTTTATTTTATGATTGTTCTGGTTGTGGTGTTGGATTTGAGTTGTGAATTGATGATTTGGGTTTTCTTGATATTGGTAATTAAAGGTGATCTTGTCTGTAAGCTTAGTAGAGAATTCATTGTTGGTTTGATTAAGCTATGGCAATGGAACGTAAACAGGTGGTGACTGAAATTTCAGTCCACTCATCTGCAAAGATTACTAATAGGAAGTTACTAGGAAAGCAGAATTATGCTCAATGGAGACAAACTATTAGGATATATGTTTCTAGCATTGACATGGGGGATCATTTGACTAAGGATCCACCTACGAATTCACTTCCACAAACAGAGAGTGATAAGCAACCAGAGGGTAGTGATAAGATATTAGAGAGTGTTAGGAGAATTTGGAAGAAATGACTCATGGAGGATGATAAATTGTTTAATCAGATCCAAAATACTCTGAATTCCACAATGGATGATGTTACCAATCATTGTGATACAGTTAAAGAGCTATGGGAGTATCTATAGTTTTTGTATGCTAGTTAACATGACTTGTCTCATGTTCATGAGCTGTTATTGCAGATTTATCGAGCAAATATGCAAGAGAAGACATTACTTGAACACTATATAGAGGTAAAGCTAGCCTTTCAGGAAAAACGACTTATATTCCCAATGATTGTAGATGTTGTGCGAATGAAAGAATAAGAAGAGCAAGTGGTGGTGTAGTGTTTTCTGGCTAGGTTGAGACCAGAATATGAGATAGTTCGAACACAACACCTTACCAGTGACAAGCGTCCTTCTCTAACCGAGGTATATGCTCGTCTTCTTCCAGTTAGTAGAAGGGAGGATAGAGGAGCATCTAAAGACAGTGAGACTCTTCAGAATGTTGTTCTAGATCATACGGCTCTTCCTAGCATAAAGTCTAATAGTGGTAGAGGCAACAAAGGTGCTAGTCGGGATACTCGTGGAAATGATAATGGTCCTCATATTTGCTTCCATTGTGGTCTTGAAGGTCATGTCAAAACGAATTGTTGGAAGTTTCATGGAAAGCCTCCAACTATATTGAGCAATCAAAAATATGCTTATGTTGCCGCTCAAGATGGTATTTTACCTACACCTTCACAAGTTACTATATATACAAATGAGTATGCTCGCCTCACTTAGCTTACTATACCCTAGTCATCCCTTTTGTCAACTACTACTACATTAACTCAGCCAGGTAATCAGACAGCTTGTGTATTTACTTCTAGTCGTAACTGGGTCATTGATTCTGGTGCTATGAACCATATGACAGGTGATATAGACATTTTCTCCTCATTTACCCCTTCTTCTGATTTGTCTTCTGTTACTTTAGCTAATGGGTCTACTACACCGATTACCAAATCTATGTCTCTCTCCTCTGTTGTGTGTCTTCTTCACTTCCCCTTTGATCTTTTATCTGTTAATTAAATCACTACTACGTTTAATTGTGGTGTTTATTTTTTCCCTACTCATTATATCTTTCAAGATCTTAGGACGAAACAAATTATTGGTAGGAGTCGTGTCTCAGGTGACTTGTACATGCTTAATGACATCTCTACTCCAATGCCACCACATGTTGCATGTACCAGTGATTTGTCCTCATCTCTCTTCCATGGTTGTTTTGGTCATCCCCCTCTTCCAATCCTAAAGAAGTTATGTCCTAATTTATAGTCAATGTCACAACTTAATTGTAAAGCTTGTCAATTTAGGAAATATCATCGAGTGTATTTTAGTCCTAGAAAAAATAAACGAGTTATTGCTTCTTTTGATGTTATACGGTCTAACATTTGGGGTCCTTGTCCTGTTTTATCTAAATCTAGTTATAAATATTTTGTTACTTTTTGTGGATGATGTTTCATGTGTTACGTGACTATATTTTATGAAAAATCATTCTAAATTATTCTTTATATTTTTTGCCTTTTATGTTGAGATAAAAAACCAATTTGCTTCATCTATCAAAATTTTGCGAAATGATAATGCCAAAGAATATTTTTATGCTTCTCTCTCTTCTTTTTTTGTCCACCAAGGGTATTATTCATCAGTCATCTTATGTGTATATGCCTCAGCAAAATGGAATTACTGAATGAAAAAATCGTCATTTGTTAGAGGTCGCTCGTGTTTTGGGCAGATGTTTCTATTGCCCATTACTTAATTAATCGTATGCCTTCATCTATTCTGTCTGGCCAAATAACTTACTCCATTCTTTTTCCTTTTCAACCTTTGTTCCCTCTCGCTCCCAAAATCTTTGGGTGTACTTGCTCTATTCAAGAGGTTCGCCCTCATCTTTCCAAATTAGACCCTAGATCCCTCAAGCATATATTCTTGGGTTACCCATGGTAACAAAAGGGCTATCGTTGTTTTTCTCCTACTTTGGGTAAGAATATTATCTTGGCTGATGTGTCATTCTTCGAAACTACTCCGTATGTTAACGATTTCATTCTATCTTCTTCTCTGGTCACTGATGATTTTCTTATTTATACCATTACTCACTATAGTTCTCCACCCCTGCTCATCCTCATGTCACTCAGATATATTCTCGACGCCTTCCACCACAGCAAGTGGCACCAGCACTAGCACCAATATCAACATCTAAGACATTTGAGACTTGCCCCTATTGCCTGCCTCACCCCCGGATCCGAATCCTCTTCCTTTTGACCTAGATCTTCCCATTGTTCTACATAACGGTAAGTGCTCTTGTACGTATCCTATTTCCTCTTTTGTTTCTTATAACTCATTGTCTCTATCTTCTGAGTCATTTATTGCCTCTTTAGATTCTGTGTTTGTTCCCTGTTTAGTGTCTGAAGCAGTTGCTCATGATGGATGGCGAAGACCTATGGAAGAAGAGATGTTTGCTCTTGAACATATAATAGTACATGGGATCTCGTTGATTTACGTAGTGACAAAAATGCCATTTGGTGTATGGGTTTTCACGATGAAGGTTAATCTTGATGCATATGTGGCTCGATTGAAAGCTTGGTTGGTTGCTAAGGGTTATGCTCAGACATATGGTATTAATTATTTAGAGACATTTTCTCCTATTGCTAAGATGACCTCTATTTGGTTATTTATTTCTCTTGTAGCTTCCTATTGTTGGCCCCTTCACCAACTTGATGTCAATAATGAATTTCTTTATGGTGATCTTCTTAAGGAGGTTTATATGGAGCAATTGCTTAAGGGGAGTCTAGAAAGATATGCAAACTAAGGAAGTCTTTATATGGTTTAAAACAATCTCCAAGTGCTTGGTTTGAGAGATTTAGTGATATAGTGACTAAATTTGGTTTGCATAGAATTGTTTATGATCATTCTGTCTTCTATAGACAATCTAGTTTTGGTATTCTCTTCCTTGATGTTTATGTTGATGACATTGTAATCATTGGTAGTGATAGTGTTGGTATTCATAATTTAAAAAAAAAAATTTGGCTTCCAAATTTCTCATGAAAGACTTGGGCTCTTTAAAATATTTTTTGGGAGTTGAAGTTTCTCGAAGTAGGAGAGGGGTTGTCTTGTCTCAACACAAGTATGTGTTAGATTTGTTGGCTGAAACAGGTCTAACTGGAGCCAAGCCTTGTGATACTCCTATGGTTCCTAACGTAAAATTGAATGATGAGGATGGAGAGGTGTTTGATGATCCAGAGCGATACAGACGAATAGTTGAGAAGTTGAATTATCTTACAGTAACTGGTCCAGATATTGCTTTCTCAGTGAGTGTGGTAAGTCAGTTTATGTCATCTCTTAGGATACCTCATTGGGATGCGATTCTTCATATTTTGAAATATCTCAAAGGGGCTCCTAGACGTGAGATCCTTTATAATAATCATGACCACAATATAGTAAAAGGATTTTCAGATGCAGATTAAGCAAGATCATCTATAGACAGGCGTTCTGTGACTGGATTTTGTATTTTTGTTTGAGGGAATCTTATTTCTTGGAAAAGTAGGAAACAACCTATTGTAGCTAGATCAAGTACAGAATCTGAGTACCAAGCTATGGCATAAGTAACTTGTGAGCTTATATGGACAAGATATCCCCTTAGATAAGTCGGAATTAATGATCCAAGGATTATGGACTTGTGGTGTGATAACCAAGAAGCCATACATATAACCAACAATCTAGTTTCTCATGAGCGGACAAAGCATATAGAAGTCAATTGTCATTTTGTGCGAGAGAAACTTGAACAGAAATTAATTTCCACTAAGCATGTTAGAACAAGGGAACAATTAGCTAATTTCTTTACTAAATCTCTAGTTGGAAAAATGATAACTTATATTAGTAACAAGCTGAGCATGATGGATATATATGCTCCAGCTTGAGGAGGAGTGATAGAAGTTATGTGTATAAAGTTAGGGGTATATGCGTGAATATAAGTGAAAATATATATAAGGTGTAATATTATTTCATTATTTTATTTAAACTACAGTGGAATATTTTATCACAAAAACAAACCTAATAAGGGTGAGTGCAACTCTGATACACTAATACGAGTTGTATCAAACTTTGATAACTCAATTTCCTAAGATTGGTAGAGTTTTATCAAACTTTTATAACACAATTTTCTGTAAGTTTGGTAAAGCAAGTTCAGCTATTTCCTTCACAGAGACGCCCAAACTCATTCCAACACGAACTAAAGTCTCAAGTGATCTACCACTGTTTGCTAGGAGGTCCTCATCTATCTTTATTGCATCCTGCATTACACTCAATGGTTAAGCTAAATAGCTCATAAGTGACAACAAAACTCATTAACAATTGCAAATTTCAGTAGAAATGATAGCATACATTACACCAGAAAATGGTTTTCCTAGTGCATACAAGTCATAAAACTAACGTACACACCCAAAAATGATTATCATATTTGATGGGAAAATAGATTCAAGCATGTAAAGTGTACATAAAAGAAAATGGTTAATTATATTTTAGCATGCTTTACAAATGCCTCTCTGCCTCCTGAAACTGAAGTTTTAATTTAGAATAAGAAATATTATAGAACTGAGAACAATTTATGAAGTACTAAGTATGTATCTCCAAAATGAGAATAGAAGAAAACCTATACAAGTCATACTTCTACACCAACCAACTGTATGTTTAATACTAACCTTTTCAAAGACGCAAATTACTGTACTTCCACCAAAAGAGAAATATCCAAACTGTAAGTTGAATGAATCAAACACCTGATTAGAACCAAAGACAAACTAGAGACAAGCAATGATTACAACATCAAAATATGAACTTCTAACCTCATCTCCTTTCTTGACAAAATCACCTTCCTTTTTCAAAAAAGTGATACTACCAACCATGGTTGCTCCAATTGCAATGAAAGCTACCTGCAGCCAAATGTCAAGGATGAAAAAGAAATTACAAATAAATTGATCATGTTTCTATTAACTGTAACAAAGGAATATCTAAAAAGGTTAAACATAGGTAATTGATACAAAGGACAGCTACTTGATTTTCATAGAAAAAGTAGTGCAAAACATGGGAAATAGTTATCCCTTCGAATCTAGGAAGAAAATTGTTATCATGTGCACACAGCATTAATGGGTGTCCAAGAGAAAAGTCTAGGGCGTCAAGGCGGTTGAGACAACAGGATCCTTTATCTCCTTTTTCATTTGTTTTAGTGGTTGACGGCTTAAGTAGAATGATTGATAGAGCTTTGGAAGTTAATCTGTTTGAGGGTATTTCAGTTTGGAGGGATCAAGTTAGGGTGTCACATTTCCAACTTGCAGACGACACCAGATGACTTACTGTTCTAAAATAGAAGTCTTCTTATGTTTATATCATTAGAAGTAGAAGACTCCTAGTTACTCAAATGTGAATACATTTCCAATTCGTAAAACTTTTGACTTTACAATCATCAAAAGTTGAAGTATTTATCTCTCTAGTAATGGTTGTTAATATTGATGGGAACTGAGAAGGGAAATTATTGAAGTTAGTTGATTATTGATGTAGTTGATGCGTTATCTCTTGCTAATTGTTTTAAAGATTGTGGTACAGGCACACAGGACTTACTTTTTTACTGTATTGCTTTGGTTATGCCTCTCTAAAGATATGGTCATATCTACATCCTTCAAATCAGATTTGTCTAAGTGTCTCACTACAAGTCAACAGATATTTTTCATGGTAATAAAAACGGGGTTAAAAGGTCAGCATATGGTGATTAAGAGAGGTAAAGATATTTTTAGAATTGCTAATGATAGCGAAATCCTCAAACAAGTAACCTTCAAGACGTGGACATAGGCCGGTTGGTGAACATACAATGATATATTATTTGTGTTTGCTTTCTTGGTCCCTCACTCATCTATTTGTAGTTGTTTATTTTGCAATTTCACACTCACTTTACCATAAACTTGATTTAATTTGCAAAAATTAGTGAAATTGACATCAATAGCATCCTCACTCAATACAAGCATCTCGTGGGTTAGTTTAGCATCTAAAACATGAAGACTATGGGTTTTTCTCCATACTTGTAATGGTTATGTTCAGTTTGTAAGAATGAACAAGTAAATCAATAAATAATGCAAGTATTACATAAATAACAATCAATGGCATGGATATTAAGGAAAAACTTAGGTTGAAAGGAAAAAAGCCTATGTTTTACCTCTTTGACGACAAACTTTAATGAAGGACATTCAAAACATCATACTGTACCCATGCAATAACTGGCATTATTGATAATTTTACATTTGGGGAGAGGTTTAGAGGAAAATGGACATCTATTATTTCACAAAATGTTTGTGTTCATATATAATTATACCAAATCACTAATGATAGTAAAGCGGGAAATTTAATTATAATACATACTTTCCACTGCAACTCTTACACATGGAAATATGCATTTAAGCTGCTTAAAGACAAAGAAAGGAACTGGCTAAAAAAACGTTATGTGCCAATGCCTTAGTCTTGCATGCAGTACAAGCCTTATATCACCAATTATTTTGAAGACAAGCATCTAAATAATCTAAAAAGAGGGAAAAAAAAATCATATAAAAAAATGTCAAATGAGGGTAATGACAAACCTTTCCAAAATGTTTAGTAGAAATGATTGACACAACTCGCTTGTTCTCCGTGAAAACATTACAATACTTGCTATTAACAGCAATGGGATTAACCTAGGCAATAAAAGATAATGCAGAGATTAAGATAGCATCTCAATATAAATATAAAGAAGCAGATCCAAGGTATATTTTCAATTAAATAAGAAAATATTGTTATTGTTATTTTTGTTAATTTATTACTACTTAAAATATAAGGGTAGTTATGGAATATAAAGTTTTAAACAACCATTAAGACCTTTATATTCAAGTCAAAATTTTAAACTTTATAGATTAAAACATAGATATCCTAAAACAAGTATCAAGTTGGAGAGAAAAAAGGTCTTAAATGTTAAGAAGATTGAGTTTTTGAGTGGAAAAAACAAACATGGCTTTAGTGACATACCGTGTACAGGCATCCAGGTATATCAACTATTCGTTCAATGATTCCAGAGACTGGAAAATGGAAACGATGATAATCCTAGCACAAAAAATATAGTAAAGTTAGTCTCTGACATTTGAATCAAATCATATTCAATAATAATATGATACAAATTCCTCAAGGGAACTTATACTGTATACCTGTGGTGCCAACCGAAATATCACCAAACTTCCATCAACAAAAGCATCAGAACCAATTTCTTTCCCCAAGAGGCCTTGAATTGAAAATTTTCGACCCTTGAGAAACCAACAACAATCCCCAAAAGAAAAAAAGAAGTACTATTATTACTTTGCATCTGAAACATATAGTGGAAAGTGAGAAAAAGTAAATCTATGATTCAGATGAGTTATGCTCCACTGATCTCTCACGATTTTGGATAACTTTGCTAATCACTAACATTGTTATTCTAAGTCTCTGCCGTAAAGTCAGAACTAAGTTGATTTCATGTTAAATTTGACCCTAAAGCTGACCTTTTTTTTTTTTTTTTCAGAAGCATAAAAATACCATTTATTGTAATAATTACAAAAGAGTGAACAAGATGTCCACAAAAGTTAAAGATCCATTTGACAGATCACAAAACTATTTACAGTAAAAAATGGCTGAATAAACAGAACTATGAAAACTCAAAATGTGTAAACCAATGCACTAGTGTGCCATTAACCCAAAATTGCTTCCCAATCTAAGAATGAAGAGAAAAGAAGTATCTTGGAAAACTTTAGACACTGATCTGATGCCCTAAGAGAAGAAAGTAAACGACTTCCGTCAAAATATATAATTAGTCTCAAACAGAAAAAATTTCAAACAATTCTCAGAATATTGTACAATTTAAGACATTTTACTTATATTCTCACTATAAAAGCATTAAGTAGTTCCAAATTCATTACCCACTTCCCCATGCAAACCACAGTAATCATAAACCTTGAAATTATAAGAAAAATAGATGGAAAAATAAATGACATGATAAGGAGCACACATTTGGTGCACGCTGTGGTTCTAGTTTATCACTAATGATTAACATAAATCATGAATAGCAAAGATAACAACAATATATTACTTTTGGGAGATGAAAAAAATAAACCGCAGAAGGCCTAGAAATCAAAATAGCCACAATTTTATTACATCAAACTATATAATACAAAAATATTCTACAAATAAGGCAAATAACAAATGATGCTTGTAGCCTCAGTAAAGATTGATGCTGACAATTGTTCTGCAAAAACTGAAGCCCATGACGACAACTGCAACCATTCATTCAGTCTGTCTCATGTGGCAACATCAAAATAGTTCGTTCTTTATAACTTACTACAAAAAGGCAATCTGAAAGAGCTCATATGATCTTGACAAAGGGCATCATTCCCAAAGACTATTAAATTACATCTTCTCTGTTGAGATTGTAGAGTCAAATTCAATCCAGATTTGTATTGGACTAGGACGTGGGTTTTCCTAATATGTGTTTATATAGAATTATTTTCTTTTAAAAATACAATTAGGAATAGGAATATAATTGTATTAGGAATTAAAATAAAATTTCTATTAGGATATGGGATTTGAGTCTTATTAGGAATAGTGTCTCATGTATTACCTATAAAAATGGGTTAAGTTTGAATGTTAGATATCACAAATTGAACAGAAGGTAAAACCACAATTAAAGAGTGAGAGTCACCAAAGAGGGTTAAGTGAATAAGCCAATTTGTGAGGCTTGAGAGATTTTTGTAATTTTTCTTCTTCTTCATAGTGTAATTCCACAACGGCAAAGTGAACATAACTCTCATACGGAGAGTGAACCACTATAAATCTTGTGTTTGTGTGTGTGATTATTATTATTATTATTATTATTATTATTATTTTTGTCCTTTGTTCGCATTATTTTTGCTTTTAGGGATTTAGAATTTGTTAGTATCTAATTAAATCCCCACAACATTCTCCATTTATAAGAACTTGCTCTACAGATTAACAAATCATTACAGTGTTTACATGAACGAGAAGAGAAAATAAATGTATAGGTGATGGGATGTCATTAAATAGATGTATGGATGATGTGGTATGCTTGTCTAACTCAAGACTTTTCCACTGCCACAAATCATGTGAAGACTCTAATCAGAACTTAGGAGGGACTCAAAAAGAACTTAGAATGGGCTACGGTGCAAAACCGATCAAGGGTAGTCTATATGTTGTCGCAAAATCACTTTATAATCAGTGATACATGAGTTAAGTTAGATAAAAATATAATTGAATAATTGGTGCACCATACAATGTTGAAAAGAAAAAGCGATTTTCTTCTTACAAATACTTAAAGTTCAAGTGGTATACCTTGATCCAAACTCGTAAACTATCTTCTGCTGATTTAAAAGCCATTAGACGACTATCAGCTGCGCATACAGCAACTTCATCATTTTCCAGAGAGGCAATTGGTCTTGCACCTAGCTTTAACTCTCTTATGAAGAAATCATTAAATGTCTGTACACAGAGGAAGTACAAAATGCATTTTGTTATGAGCTGTCACATACCAAGAACTCGTCTAAAATTCTAGTGATGTAAGAAAATATTGCCATTAAAAATCCCACATATAGTAAACAAGAAGAAATAGAAAATTGCAAGTTATTTGTCCAGTATGACTGTGTTCAAGTTAAAGATTAATAACTTATCATACTTAGATAAAGGCCAATCTCAAGTTGTTTGGTAAATGAATTGAACCAAAGAAAATCTTTTTATCAAACAGAGATGATTAAAGTTTGACTCATTTGCATCCTTAGTAATACACTGATACAGAAGAAACCACACTTTTCAATGAGGAAGAGTGTAATAAGTAATGGAATATCAACCGAAAAGCAGTTGACTCGCCAACAAAAAAGAACTATAGAGTGAAAGTTCAAACAAGAATGACAACTAAAGTGTTATGGCAAGCAAGCTAACTCAAGATATCTAAAAACTGAGGCTGGGCCTGTGGTTTAAATGATTTTGCAGAAAAATACAAAAATCAATGTTTATTTAAATGGGTGGTGTTGGGTTCAGAAGAAAACAATTACAGTGGTAACTCCCTTAAGAGATATTGAGAAGAATAATTGTTAAGGAGATGAAGAAAGGCATGGCAGTTTCTCTCCTACAGTGATGCCCAGGGCTTAAAAGTTTCAACTTATTGTTCAGCCCCACAGGAAATATGATTATAACCTTTACCTGCTAAAAAAGCTAACTTATTATAAATCCAAATTCTTCGATTAACCTAACCATGACCATAAAAAGATATGCAAAACAAAATTTGAAGGGTCACAAGGCCCTGACTTATTCACCACTGCAAAATGACTATGATAACCTTCTACAACAGTTTAAGATTTTATCTATTTGATGGACCCAAAATATCCAGCTGGTACTCACGCAAGACAGGCAAGGGAAAGCAAGGGCAAAAGGGGTAAATCACCCGAGGACAGGTGTCTTGTTAGTTGTTAGGATCCGGTGTCAGAATAAAAGGGTAGTGGTACCACAGAGAGGGGATATCTTTGTTTTTGTGCATGAATTGAATCTGGGAGGTGCTGGCCCTCGAAGACCAGCTAGAGCTACTGTTTTATTGTTATTTCTTAAAACTCATTGTTCTTCTTATTTCTCATTTGATTAATATACCATTTCTCACTATTTTGATCTATTGTGTTGGGTTAATGCTTGAGTATTGTTGTTATTACGTTGTGGTGATTATTAACTGTCATTGAGTTGGGTTGTTGTGTGTGAGCTGTGAGTAGAGTCTGATAAGGTTCTGGTTTTCATCAAACTATTTTCTGGGTTTCATCAAACTGGTATCAGAGCACACGGTGCTGGGTTATGGTTGGTACTAGAATGGAGGGCAGGATTGAAGGTGTTGAAAAGGAGTTAACGATAGTTCAAAGGGATGTATCCAAGGTGAGAGAAACTGTGAATTCGATGAGAGAAATTCTGATGGACATGCAAAATTGGATGAGAAGAAAAGATGAAGAAGATGAAGAACGACGGAGGAACTCATCTGAAGAAATTAACCGAGACAGGGGGGCCCGTACTGAACAAGAACCTCGCGGAGGACAGGGAGGCCAAACGGAGGGTCATGACGGGGAAGGATCGAACCAAGGCAGGGAAGGGTGGGGCCGCCGAGACTGATGTGGCCGGAAACTGGAACTACCTCTCTTTTTCGGTGGGGATCCTTACGGGTGGATCTTCCAGGTGGAACGTTACTTCACGATAAATCAGATCCACAACGAACACAAGGTTTCGTCAACAGCCCTGTGCATGGAAGGAGAAGCACTCAACTGGTACCAGTGGACATCAATTATTTACCCAAGCCCAATTCCCACTTACCCAAACCCAATTCTAACTCACTTAAGGCTGACGAAAATGGGAAATCTCAAAATTCAAATTCATTTTATTCATCACCCAGATCTGCCAACCAAACCCACGTGTTTTCCCAAACCTCAACCATCAACCGAAAACTTCCATCTGAGATCTACGCCAACTCTGGGTCAACGTCTTCAAACAACAGTAGAACCAACACCTTCCGACGAGATTTTCCGTTCAAAAAGTTAACTGAAACTGAGATACAAAGGAAGAGAGAACGGGGCTTGTGCTACCGATGTGATGCAAGGTATTCTCCAGGGCATAGATGTGGAGAGAAGCAGTTCCAGGTACTACTTGTTGATGAAGAGGAAAATAAAGAGGAGGAAACAACTAATGACGAAGAAATGGTGGAAGAAGAAGTTCCCAAGGAAGCTGAGTTATCAATTAGTTCAATGGTTGGAATTCATGGGCCTAAAACGATGAAGTTGAGTGGAGAAATTAAAGGTAGGGAGGTTATAATTTTAATTGACAGCGGGGCATTGCATAACTTCTTAAACAGGGGCTTGGTGGAGGAACTTCAGATTCCGGTAACAGCAACTAAAACATTCGGAGTGAGGGTTGGTGATGGCTATAACGTCAGGTGTCAAGGAGAGTGTAAGGGGGGTATGTCTGAGCTTGTAGGATGTTGACATTATACAGAATTTTTTCCCATTTGAGATAAGCAGTGCTGATGTTATTTTGGGTATAGCTTGGCTGGAAACGTTGGGTGAAACAACCACATGTTGGAAGAAGCTGGTAATGAAGTTTCATTGTTCGGGCACCACGGTCACACTTAAGGGAGATCCAGCTTTGTGCTGAACTATGGTGTCACTTAAGGGGATGCTGAAAACGTTACAAACCAAAGGATCGGGATACTACATTGAGTTCGGGCATATGCAGATACAGTCAACACAAGAACCAGGCCATTCAGAGTTGATTAAGAGTTTATTACAACAGCATCAAGAGTTGTTTGAACCTCCACCTAGGCTGCCACCGATCAGGATACATGACCATGCCATCAGACTGACAAAGGGGAGCCAACCTCCCAATATCAGACCCTACAGGTACCCTTACTATTTAAAGAATGAGATTGAGAGTATTGTCTGAGACATGTTGGTATCCGGAATTATAAAGCCAAGCAAAAGCCCATTCTTGAGTCCTGTGTTACTGGTGAAGAAAAAGGATGGTGGCTGGCGATTTTGTGTGGACTATAGAGCCTTGAATAGGATTACAGTGCCCGATAAATTCCCAATACCAACGATTGACGAATTACTCAATGAGTTGGGAGGAGCTTCGGTGTTCACTAAATTGGATCTTAAATCGGGTTACCACTAGACTCGAGTCAAAGAAGAAGACAACTACAAGACCGCTTTTCGCACCCATGAGGGCCACTACGAGTTTCTGGTAATGCCCTTTGGATTATCCAATGCCTCTTCTACCGTTCAAGCTCTCATGAAAGATATTTTCAATCCGTATCTGCGGCGATTCCTGCTGGTTTTCTTCGACGACATCTTGATTTATAGTCCTAATATCACAGCCCACGAAGGCCACTTGAGTCTCACTTTTCAAACCTTAAAGCAGCATCAGTTGGTAGTGAACCGAAAGAAGTGCACATTCGCCCAATCACAATTGGAATATTTGGGCCACATAATTTCCTCAGAGGGAGTGGCGGTTGACTCAGAGAAGACTGAATGTATTTTGGCATGGCCGACACCTAAGGACATTCAGGCCTTAAAGGGATTTCTCGGATTGACTAGGTATTACCGGAAGTTTGTTAAAGGATACAGCACATTAGCCAAACCTCTCACCGCGCTACTTTGCAAAAATTCCTTCAGTTGGACCGACTCCTCACAGACTGCATTCAATGAATTAAAAATGGTAATGACTACGGTACCGGTTCTTGCTATGCCTGATTTTACTAAAACTTTTGTTGTTGAAACAGATGCTTCAGGGTTAGGTTTGGGAGCAGTTCTGATGCAAGAAGGTCGACCACTAGCCTTCATCAGCCAAGGCCTATCACTAAGGTCCCAAGCCAAGTCCGTTTATGAGCAGGAGCTAATGGCAATTGTTTTCGCAGTCCAGAAGTGGAAACACTACCTTTTGGGTAGACATTTCATCATCCGAACAGACCAGTGCAGCCTCCGTTACTTAAATGACCAAAGACTACACGGGGAAGAACAACAGAAATGGATAATCAAACTATTGGGACTGGACTATGAGATACAATATAAACCGGGGTCAGAAAATAGAGCCGCAGATGCCTTATCCAAGGCGTACTGATGGGGTGGAATGTAATTCTCTCTCTACTTGTTACTTTGGCGTGTAAGGAATGGGAAGAGGCTATTCAGCAAGATCCTAAGCTGAACAAAATCTGCAGAGACCTGATTACGGATCCCAAAAGCCATCCACATTTTCACTTGGTGGGCCACCAGCTTTTCTATGATAACCGATTAGTGTTACCTCGCACCAGCCCACAAGTTCAACTTCTCCTTCAGAAATTTCACTCGTCTCCCATGGGTGGCCACTCGGGAACTTTTAGGACCTACAAACGGTTATCTCAGGTTGTCTATTGGGAAGGTATGAAGAGTGACATCCAGACCTTTGTTCGCAACTGTGTTACATGCCAACAGAATAAGTATGACAACCTCCAACCAGCCGGACTGCTGCAACCATTACCAATACCAACCCAAGTTTGGGAGGATCTTTCCATGGATTTCATCGTCGGCCTACCAAAAACTCAACGGGTCGATACAATACTAGTGGTGGTCGACCGGCTAAACAAGTTTAGCCACTTCATCCCTCTCCAACACCCTTACACGGCACAACAGGTGGCTGATCTTTTCATCCAAAACATTGTTAAACTGCATGGGTTTCCACAAACAATTGTGTCAGATTGGAACCGACTCTTCATGAGCATCTTTTGGGGCGAGATGTTTAGACAATCAGGTACAAAAATACACATGAGCACAGCATATCACCCTCAATCAAACGGCCAGTCAGAAGTGGTTAACCGTTGTGTTGAGACCGACCTCCGTTGCTTTGCAGACAAAGAACCAAAACAAAGGCCTAAGAGGCTAAATTCGGGCGAATCATCGGTTTAATACTACTTTCAATCGGTCCTCAGGCATGTCTCCTTTTCGAGCCTTATACGGCAGGGACCCACCAGTCCTCCTTAGATATTCCGAGCATGCATCAGTGGTGGCGGCAGTTGATGAGCAAATGATCGAAAGGAATCACATTTTAGACGAGTTAAAGCTCAATTTATCTCAAGCTCAAGGAGCCATGGAGGCCTATGCGGATGGTAAGAGAAGGGTTGTTCAATTTCAATCAAGTGACTTAGTTTACTTAAGACTCCAACCTTATCGTCTTAAATCACTGGCTCGAAGACCCAACGAAAAACTCAGCCCCCGATTTTATGGACCCTACGAAGTGATCGAAAAGGTTGGTCATGTGGCTTACCGTTTGCAACTTCCCACTACAGCCCGCATCCACAATGTGTTCCACGTTTCCCAACTAAAAAAGGTTACCTCTCAGCCAATCACCTCACTTCCACTTCCTTCCTTTCTTGATGGAGATATGGAACTCCAAGTGGAGCCCGAGCAAGTCTTACGGAGGCAAAGGTTGATAAATGGGGACTATGAGGTCCTAATCAAGTGGAAAGGCCTACCAACTTGTGATAATACCTGGGAGTCCTATACAACCATCTGCCACCAATTTCCTTCTTTCCACTTTGAGGACAAGGTGGCACTCCTTTGGGGGGGGGGTAATGATGGACCCAAAATATCCAACTGGTACTCACGCAAGACAGGCAAGGGAAAGCAAGGGCAAAAGGGGTAAATCACCCAAGGACAGGTGTCTTGTTAGTTGTTAGAATCCGATGTCAGAATAAAAGGGTAGTGGTACCACGAGAGGGGATATCTTTGTTTTTGTACATGAATTGAATTGGGAGGGAGGTCTTGGCCCTCGAAGACCACAAGCTCTGCTTTTATTGTTATTTCTTAAAACTCATTGTTCTTCTTATTTCTCATTTGATTAATATACCTGTTGTAGATAATCATGCAAAATCTTACAGATATTGCATGATTAAGTGTATAAATCTATAATAGGATATTAGGATTGTAATCAATACGTAATAGGAACAAATCAGAAAATAGAGTGTATAAATCTATAATAGGATATTAGGATTGTAATCAATACATAATAGGAACAAATCAGAAAATAGGAAGTTAGATTTTTTTATTTCCTAGATTAGATTATTTATTTCCTAGATTAGTTCTTTATTTTCCTATATATTGATGTATAATTTGTCAATACAATATGAGAAAATTACAATCAGTTCTCTGTTTGTAACATGGTATCAGAGCAATTCTAGGTTGTTTTTTTTCAATTCGTTTTTTTTACGCCCAAGTGAGCATTATTTGTGAGTCACCCCGAGAGTGGCCATTTTTTTTCTCACCGCCGCCTAGGAAGAAGCCTCGTCGCCGATCGACCATTCCTTGAAGTCCGGTCACCGAAGAGTTCCTCGGTTTCTGCCAGTCGGAACGGCTTTGTCGGTTTCTATCGGTATGCTTTGTTGGTTTGTTGATATAGAGTTCGTTCTTTGAAGAGTTTTTTTGTTGGCTATTTTTCGTCTTCTTACCATGGCTGATAAGTCTATAATTGATATGGTTCCTGTAATGTCAAAAATTACGGAACATAAGCTTAATGGGTCTGATAACTATTTTGATTGGAGTAAGACAATTCATCTTTATTTGCGAAGCATTGGTAAAGATGATCATCTCACCAAAGATTCATCTGAAGACGATTCAAAACAAACATGGTTGAGAGAGGATGCCCGGTTGTTCTTGCAGATACTAACTCCATCAACAATGAGGTACTTGGTTTAATTAATCATTGTGAATATGTGAAGGAATTGATGGACTATCTAGATTTTTTGTATTCTGGGAAAGGGAATGTTTCTCGTATTTTTGATGTATGCAAAGCTTTTTATCGAGCTGAGAAACAAGATAGGTCTCTTACGGCCTATTTTATGGATTTTAAAAAGATATATGAAGAACTTAACATTCTTCTACCGGTGAGTGCTGATGTGAAAGTTCAACAAGCTCAACGAGAGAAAATGGCGATTATGAGTTTTCTAGCTGGACTCCCTTCTGAGTTTGAATCTGCTAAATCTCAGGTTCTTGCTAGTTCGAGATCACCTCCCTCCAAGACATATTTACTAGGGTTCTTCGTATAAAGCACTCCATCTGTTCAATCAAGTAGTGCTCTTGTAAGTCGAATCATGACACCGGGTGTTCATATAACGGGAGCAATAATAGAGGAGGGGGTTCGAATTATCGTGAGAATCGAAGTCAGGAGTCAGGAGGGATTGTGTGCTACTATTGTCATTGTTGTAGATAATCATGCAAAATCTTACAGATATTGCATGATTAAGTGTATAAATCTATAATAGGATATTAGGATTGTAATCAATACGTAATAGGAACAAATACGTAAAATAGGAGTGTATAAATCTATAATAGGATATTAGGATTGTAATCAATACATAATAGGAACAAATGCGTAAAATAGGAAGTTAGATTTTTTTATTTCCTAGATTAGATTATTTATTTCCTAGATTAGTTCTTTATTTTCCTATATATTGATGTATAATTTGTCAATACAATATGAAAATTACAATCGTTCTCTGTTTGTAACATGGTATCGAGCAATTCTAAGGTTGTTTTTTTTCAATTCGTTTTTTTACGCCCAGTGAGCATTATTTGTGAGTCACCCCGGAGAGTGGCCATTTTTTTTCTCACCTTTGCCTAGGAAGAAGCCTCGTCTGCCGATCGACCATTCCTTGAAGTCCGGTCACCGGAAGAGTTCCTCGGTTTCTGCCCAGTCGGAAACAGGTTTTGTCGGTTTCTATTGGTATCGATTTTGTTGGTTTGTTGATATAGAGTTCGTTCTTTGAAGAGTTTTTTTTGTTGGCTATTTTTCGTCTTCTTACCATGGTGATAAGTCTATAATTGATATGGTTCTGTAATGTCAAAAAATTACGGAACATAAGCTTAATAGATCGATAACTATTTTTGATTGGAGTAAGACAATTCGTCTTTATTTGCGAAGCATTGGTAAAGATGATCATCTCACCAAAGATTCATCGAAGGCGATTCAAAACAAACATGGTTGAGAGGATGCCCGGTTGTTCTTGCGATACGGAACTCCATCAACGGTGAGGTACTTGGTTTAATTAATCATTGTGAATATGTGAAGGAATTGATGGACTATCTAGATTTTTTGTATTAGGGAAAGGGAATGTTTCTCGTATTTTTGATGTATGCAAAGCTTTTTATCGAGTTGAGAAACAAGATAGGTCTCTTACGGCTTTATTTTATGGATTTTAAAAAGATATATGAAGAACTTAACATTCTTCTAGGTGAGTCTTGATGTGAAAGTTCAACAAGCTCAACGAGAGAAAATGGCGATTATGAGTTTTCTATTTGGACTCCTCGAGTTTGAATCTGCTAAATCTCGGGTTCTTGCTAGTTACGAGATCACCTCCTCCAAGACATATTTACTAGGGTTCTTCGTGACGACACTCCATCTGTTCAATCAAGTAGTGCTCTTGTAAGTCGAATCATGACTTTGGGCGTTCATATAACGGGAGCAATAATAGAGGAGGGGGTTCGAATTATCGTGAGAATCGAAGTCGAGTCGGGGAGGGATTGTGTGCTACTATTGTCATGAACTGGTCATACAAAGCGCACGTGTAGAAAGTTGCAAAATAAGGCCCGAAGCCTCGGTCATTTCGTGTTGCCCTCTGAGTACTTACGAAAAGAAGGTTATGATTTCGGTGATGAGTTTGCCAAGTTTTCTCGGTATCAAGAATCTTGAAGTCCTCATCTACTTCTATCAACGCTTCTTTGAGTCGGGTAAACCAAATACATGTCTTATTTCCTCATCCTCCAAATGGGTCATTGATTACGGTGCCACGATCATATGACAGGTAATCCTAGTCTCTTTTCCTCATATCAGGTCCACATAATTCCTCGTCTAATGTTACTTTAGGCGATGGATCAACTTCTTGTGTTCTTGGAGTGCAGTGCGCTAACCCTACTCGTTAATTTCCCTATCCTGCGTATTGAGTCTACCACGTTCGCTTTTAATTTAATTTACGTGAGTAAACTCACTCGTGCTCTTAAATGTTGCATCTCATTTTTCCCCGATCATTGCTGTTTAGGGATCTTACGGCGAAGCAGTTATTGGTAAAGGACATGAATGCGGAGGGCTTTACATCCTTGACACAGGTGCCCCGAGAACCATTGCATGTTCCGGTATTTCACCCGACCCCTTTTGAGGCGCATTGTCGGTTAGGACATCCTTCTTTACCATTGTTAAAGAAACTATGTCCTCGATTTAATAAATTATCTTCGTTAGATTGTGAGTCATGTCAATTTGCCAAACACCACCGTCTTTCTTCAAGTCCAAGAGTCAATAAACGGGCTAGTGTCCCTTTTGAATTAGTTCATTCGGATGTTTGGGGTCCGTGTTCTAGTATGTCTAAATCGGATTTAAATATTTTGTTACCTTTGTTGATGACAACTCTCGTGTAACTTGGCTTTATTTAATGAAAAAATCGTTACGAGTTGTTTTCTCATTTTTGTGCCTTTTGTCTTTGAAGTTAAAACTCAATTTAATACTTGTCCAGGACATTAAGAAGCGATAATGCCAAAGAATATTTTTGAGTTCTTTTCGTCTTATATGAGCCGGACATGGCATTCTTCATCAATCCTCTTGTGTTGACACACCGTCCCCAAAATGGAGTAGCGAGAGGAAAAAATAGGCACCTTCTTGAAACCGCTCGAGCCTATTATTTCAAATGCAAGTTCTAAACTGATTTTGGGCGATGCGTTTCCACGGCTTTGTTTTCTAATTAACCGCATGCCTTCCTCTATTCTGAATGGTTCCCACTCTTACAGTGTTCTCTTCCCGTCTAAGTCTTTGTTTCCTATTGCCCCAAAGATATTTGGTAGTACTTGTTTTGTTCGTGATGTTCGACCCCAGTAACCAAGTTAGATCCCAAATCTCTTAAATGTGTTTTTCTAGGTTACTCTCGTCTTGAAGGGATATCGATGTTATTGTCCTAGTCTTAATAGATATACGGTGTCACTCGATGTTACTTTCTTAGAAAACACCCCTTTTTTCCCCACTTCTTCTACCTATACACGTCGGGGGAGGACGATGACTTACTAATCTATCTTGTCACATCCCTACCAGGTACTCCCTTTGAGTCTTCCCACCTCTTGTTCCTCTCAGGCAGGCCACCACATCAGTCCACTAACTCCATTTCGCATTGTCTATTCTCGCGACAAGAACCTCGTGTCGGTCCCGGCCCGTCGTTAAACCCGGTCTCCAGGTGATCCCGTCTGTGTTCCTCGTCGAAGACACTCGGACTTCATGTCCTACCCAAGACTCTTCTCGTTGGATCCAACCTTGAATGATCTTGATCTTCCCATTGCTCTTCGGAAAGGTAAACGTCAATGTACTTATCCTATCTCTTCATTTGTTTCTTATGATCACTATCATCTTCTTCTTGTTCTTTTGTGGCATCACTAGACTCTGTCTCCTTCTGCTATTGTCCATGAAGCCTTATCTCATCTGGTTGGCGTGATGCTATGATAGAAGAGATGAATGCTTTAGATGTTAATGGTACTTGGAACTTGGTTGACTTACCTATTGGAAAGAAGCCTATTGGATGCAAATGGGTGTTTCTTTGTTAAAGTAAATCTGATGGGTCGGTGGCTAGGCTTAAAGCTCGTCTTGTAGCTAAAGGCTATGCTCAAACTTATGGAGTGGATTATTCGACACTTTTTCCCCGTGGCTAAATTGACTTCTTCCGCTTATTTATCTCTATGGCGCTACTCATTCCTGGCCATTACATCGATTGGACATAAAAAATGCCTTTTTACATGGTGACCTTCAAGAAGAAGTCTATATGGAGCAACCACGGATTTGTTGCTCGGGGGAGTATGGGAAAGTTTGTCATCTTCGCAAATCGTTGTATGGTTTGAAAGCGAGTCCACGTGCTTGGTTTGGAAAGTTTAGTGAGGTAGTTGCAAAGTTCGGAATGACAAAGAGCAAGTCGATCACTATCTTTTACAAACAATCGGCGATTGGCATTATTCTTCTTGTTGTATATGTTGATGACATTATCATCTTTGGGAGTGACAACTACGGGGATTTCATTACTTAAGTCATTTCTTCACACTAGTTTCATACAAAAGATTTAGGAGTGTTGAAGTATTTCTTAGGGGTTGAGGTAACAAGGAGCAAGAAAGGCATCTTCTCTCAAAGAAAATATGTACTTGACTTATTAAGCGGGAGCAGGGAAAAGTGAGTGCTAAGCCATGTAGTACGCCAATGTTTCCTAATTCGCAACTTACCAAAGATGGTGAACTATTTGAAGATCCCTGAGAGGTACGAGGAAGATTGGTTGGAAAGTTAAACTATCTAACGGTCACTCGTCGATATTGCGTACTCTGTCGGTGTAGTAAGTCAATTCATGTCTTCTCCTCTTGTTGATCATTGGGCGGCGTTAGAGCAGATTCTATGTTATACGAAAGGAGCTCCGGGACGTGGTATTTTGTACGAAAATCATGGACATAATAATATTGAGTGCTTCTACGTGCGTTAGGGTTCCAAGATAGATAGGAGATCCACTCGAGTCTTGTGTTTTTATTGGTGGAAATTTGGTCTCATGGAAGTAAGAAGCAAGCTGTTGTGTCCCGATCTAGTGCGGGAGAATCGGAATATAGGGCTATGGCCCGGATGTGTGTGAAGTAATATGGATATATCGGTTTTTGATGAAGTTGGTCTTATGGCCTCTTTGCCAACAAAATTGTGGTGTGATAACCAAGCCCTTCTTCATATTGCTTCTAATCCCGTATTTCATGAACGAACTAAGCACATTGAAATTGTTTGTCATTTCATTCGTGAGAAAATACACAAGGTTTAATTTCTACGGGATATGTGAAGGCGGAGAGCAACTAGGAGATGTTTTTACTAAAGCTTTGAATGGGGTTCGGATTGATTATATTTGTAACAAGTGGGCATGATTAACATCTATGCTCCATCTTGAGGGGAGTGTTGTAGATAATCATGCAAAATCTTACGGATATTGCATGATTAAGTGTATAAATCTATAATAGGATATTAGGATTGTAATCAATACGTAATAGGAACAAATCGTAAAATAGGAGTGTATAAATCTATAATAGGATATTAGGATTGTAATCAATACATAATAGGAACAAATCCGTAAAATAGGAAGTTAGATTTTTTTATTTCCTAGATTAGATTATTTATTTCCTAGATTAGTTCTTTATTTTCCTATATATTGATGTATAATTTGTCAATACAATATGAGAAAATTACAATCGAGTTCTCTGTTTATGTGATCATGAACCTGGTCATACAAAGCGCACGTGTAGAAAGTTGCAAAATAAGGCCCGAAGCCTCGGTCGGCCTCATGTTGCCCACTTGACGATACGAAAAGAAGGTTATGATTTCGGTGATGAGTTTGCCAAGTTTTCTCGGTATCAAGAATCATTGAAGTCCCATCTATTACATCTGCTTCTTGAAGTCAGATAAACCAAATACATGTCTTATTTCCTCATCCTCCAAACGGGTCATTGATTACGGTGCCACGAGATCATATGCATAATCCTAGTCTCTTTTCCTCATATCACCACATAATTCCTCGTCTAATGTTACTTTAGGCCGATGGATCAACTTCTTGTGTTCTTGGAGTGCAGGGTCTGTTAACCCTAACCCTACTCCGTTAATTTCCATATCCTGCATGTAGTCTACCACGTTCGCTTTTAATTTAACCCACGTGAGTAAACTCACTCGTGCTCTTAAATGTTGCATCTCATTTTTCCCCGATCATTGCTGTTTAGGATCTTACGACAACGAATTATTGGTAAAGGACATGAATCTGGAGGGCTTTACATCCTTGACACACAGTGCCCGAACCATTGCATGTTCCAAGATTTCAACCCCTTTTGAGGCGCATTGTCGGTTAGGACATCCTTCTTTACCATTGTTAAAGAAACTATGTCCTCAGTTTAATAAATTATCTTCGTTAGATTGTGAGTCATGTCAATTTGCCAAACACCACCGTCTTTCTTCAAGTCCAAGAGTCAATAAACGAGCTAGTGTCCCTTTTGAATTAGTTCATTCAGATGTTTGGGGTCCGTGTTCTAATATGTCTAAACCTGGATTTAAATATTTTGTTACCTTTGTTGATGACAACTCGTGTAACTTGGCTTTATTTAATGAAAAATCGCTCGAAGTTGTTTTCTCATTTTTGTGCCTTTTGTCTTTGAAGGGTTAAAACTCAATTTAATACTTCTCCCGGACATTAAGAAGCGATAATGCCAAAGAATATTTTTCGAGTTCTTTTCGCTTATATGAGCCAAAGATGGCATTCTTCATCAATCCTCTTGTGGTTGACACACCGTCCCAAAATGGAGTAGCCGAGAGGAAAAATAGGCACCTTCTTGAAACCGCCGAGCCCTATTATTTCAAATGCAAGTTCCTAAACAGGTTTTGGGCCGATGCAGTTTCCACGGCCTGTTTTCTAATTAACCGCATGCCTTCCTCTATTCTGAATGGTTCCACTCCTTACAGTGTTCTCTTCCCGTCTAAGCCTTTGTTTCCTATTGCCCCAAAGATATTTGGTAGTACTTGTTTTGTTCGTGATGTTCGACCCCAAGTAACCAAGTTAGATCCCAAATCTCTTAAATGTGTTTTTCTAGGTTACTCTCGTCTTCAGAAGGGATATCGATGTTATTGTCCTAGTCTTAATAGATATCTGGTGTCACCTGATGTTACTTTCTTAGAAAACACCCCTTTTTTCCCCACTTCGTCTACCTATACACGTCAGGGGGAGGACGATGACTTACTAATCTATACTGTCACATCCCTACCAGCTACTCCCACACCTGAGTCTTCCCCACCCTCTGCCTCCTCCTCGCACCACCACTTGTCCGTCCACTAACTCCATTTCGCATTGTCTATTCTCGCGACAAGAACCTCACGGTCCCTTCGCTGGTTAAACCCTGCCTCCGGTGATCCCGATACGTGTTCCTCGTCAAGAAGACACTCGACTTCATGTCCTACCCAAGACTCTTCGTCGTTGGATCCAACCTTGAATGATCTTGATCTTCCCATTGCTCTTCGGAAAGGTAAACGTCAATGTACTTATCCTATCTCTTCATTTGTTTCTTATGATCACCTATCATCTTCTTCTTGTTCTTTTGTGGCATCACTAGACTCTCTCCTTCCCCGCAATCGTCCATGAAGCCTTATCTCATCCTGGTTGGCGTGATGCTATGATAGAAGAGATGAATGCTTTAGATGTTAATGGTACTTGGAACTTGGTTGACTTACCTATTGGAAAGAAGCCTATTGGATGCAAATGGGTGTTTGTTCGTTAAAGTAAACTCGATGGGTCAGGCAGGCTTAAAGCTCGCCTTGTAGTAAAGGCTATGGAGTGGATTATTCTTCGACACTTTTTTCCCCCTGCTGGCTAAATTGACTTGTTCGCTTATTTATCTCTATGGCATTTACTCATTCCCCTGGCCATTACATCAGTTGGACATAAAAAATGTCTTTTTACATGGTGACCTTGAAGAAGTCTATATGGAGCAACCACCGGATTTGTTGCTCGGGGGAGTATGGGAAAGTTTGTCATCTTCGCAAATCGTTGTATGGTTTGAAACAGAGTCCACGTGCTTGGTTTGGAAAGTTTAGTGAGGTAGTTGCAAAGTTCGAATGACAAAGAGCAAGTCGATCACTCGTCTTTTACAAACAATCGGCGATTGGCATTATTCTTCTTGTTGTATATGTTGATGACATTATCATCATTTGGGAGTGACACTACAGGATTTCATTACTTAAGTCATTTCTTCACACTCGTTTCATACAAAAGATTTAGGAGTGTTGAAGTATTTCTTAGGGGTTGAGGTAACAAGGAGCAAGAAAGGCATCTTCCTCTCTCAAAGAAAATATGTACTTGACTTATTAAGCGAGAGGGAAAAGTGAGTGCTAAGCCATGTAGTACGCCAATGTTTCCTAATTCGCAACTTACCAAAGATGGTGAACTATTTGAAGATCCCGAGAGGTACGAAGATTGGTTGGAAAGTTGAACTATCTAACGGTCACTCGTCCCCGATATTGCGTACTCTGTCGTGTAGTAAGTCAATTCATGTCTTCTCCTACCGTTGATCATTGGGCGCGTTAGAACAGTTCTGTGTTATCCGAAAGGAGCTCCAGGGACGTGGTATTTTGTACGGAAATCATGGACATAATAATATTGAGTGCTTACTCATGCAGATGGGCGGGTTCCAAGATAGATAGGGAGATCCACTACGAGATCTTGTGTTTTTATTGGTGGAAACCCGGATCAATTTGGGCGGTCAGATGGAGATCCACTACTGCATCGCGTTTTTACTTGGCGGAAATTTCTTTGGTCTCATATAAGTAAGAAGCACGCTGTCCCGATCTAGTGCGAATCGGAATATAGGGCTATGGCCCGGATCGTGTGTGAAGTAATATGGATATATCGCTTTTTGACCGAAATTGGTCTTATGGCCTCTTTGCCAAAGAAAATTGTGGTGTGATAACCAAGCCGCTCTTCATATTGCTTCTAATCCCGTATTTCATGAACGAACTAAGCACATTGAAATTGTGTCATTTCATTCGTGAGAAAATACAAACAAGGTTTAATTTCTACAGGGATATGTGAAGACCGGAGAGCAACTAGGAGATGTTTTTACTAAAGCTTTGAATGGGGTTCGGATTGATTATATTTGTAACAAGTGGGCATGATTAACATCTATGCTCCATCTTGAGGGGGAGTGTTGTAGATAATCATGCAAAATCTTACGATATTGCATGATTAAGTGTATAAATCTATAATAGGATATTAGGATTGTAATCAATACGTAATAGGAACAAATCTGTAAAATAGGAGTGTATAAATCTATAATAGGATATTAGGATTGTAATCAATACATAATAGGAACAAATCTGTAAAATAGGAAGTTAGATTTTTTTATTTCCTAGATTAGATTATTTATTTCCTAGATTAGTTCTTTATTTTCCTATATATTGATGTATAATTTGTCAATACAATATGAGAAAATTACAATCAGTTCTCTGTTTGTAACAATACCATTTCTCACTATTTTGATCTATTGTCTTAGGTTAATGCTTGAGTATTGTTGTTATTACGTTGTGGTGAATATTAACTGTCATTGAGTTGGGTTGTTGCGTGTGAGCTGTGAGTAGAGTCTGATAAGGTTCTGGTTTTCATCAAACTATTTTCTGGGTTTCATCACTATTCTAAATAAGAATATAGAGCATTACGAAGCTACTGAAACTTTGGCTTGACAAATAACATCCTAGTATTTTTCTGGACATGAATACACCCTTTAACCATGCTGTCTTGGTCAGCATAACTAAGAAAAGTCAAATTTGACCAGTCATCTCCTAGAAAAGTGCCCTTCCAAGCCTTCCCAAGTTGGTCACCTTCAAGACAAATATGGAAGCCAAGAGCGATCTCATCTCTCCATCAAGGCCACCTCGGCCTAATTGGATTAGGACTTGCAACGAGATTGCCTCTTAGAGTTACTTACCTTGGCCATAGACAATGTCATATGAAAGTTGCCCTAAGAAAAAGTCTCGCTCATGATGAGACAAGACAAGCTTATCCACTCAATATGGTCTTCTAGGCCCTAGCCAATTCTCAAAGTGCAAATGGCATTTTCACATAACACAAAAAGGGCACCTCAAGCCAAGGCGAGACTGCTACCATTGCAAGCCTGGTCCACCATATAATACCCTGAGCATGTGTTAGGCTTAGAAAAAATCCATGCCATCAAACAGAAACATGACAACAGTGTTTCTCCATAATTTCACAACCGTTTTTAAGTATCATTGAGAAGTGCCTGTTCCAACTACTACCTTGGTTGCATGTCCACCACATTTCACCATCCACCTGTTGCTAACTGTAGCGCTGATATTGAGGCTTTCATTTAACAGGTAAGAGGTTCCAATCTTCTCCAAGTAAACACCATATATTCATTTCCTCCCTCAACACTTTTAGACTTCTTGCTCTAAACTTCATACATTTCTTTAACTTGGTCATCATAATATTGATTTCTAACTCCTGACCCTCACTGGTGCTTTGCAATAAAGTTGAAACCTGCAAAGCTAAGACTGACCAGACACCCAAGGAAATCTATTCTGATACAAGTCTTAACACTTCCGTTTGGGAAGGCCCATTTTAAAATTCCTGACTCAAGTCAATTTTCCAGTTCATACCATTCAATGTCACCCAAATAAACAAATTTGCTGCTAAGCTTGGGATCAAAATCCTTTTATCAACCAAAGACATTTATGTAGTCATAAAAATAACTTAGTTTCTTCAATTTCTTGTTCAATCTTTCAATTCGTCCTTACTAGTCCCCCTTTCCCACCTCTCCCTTTTTCTCTCTCATGACAGGATTACAATATATCAAATTGGGTCACAGTATTTCATACATGAAACTAGTATTTTCTTATGGTGATCAAGAAAGCACGCAACATGAAACGAAATAAAAAGGAAATCAGGGATGGAGATTTCAATCAGCATTCACAACAACTACAGGCAGTGAACTCTCAAAGAGGAAAGGATAAAGATTGATCATTCAAAGGGATCAGAAACTTTTCATTTCAAATTACACGTGAACTCTTAGTAACTTATTAAGTAAAAAGGGTTATAGAGTAGTAATTTTGTCAAAAAAAAAATAAAAGCATCAATGAAATAACCAAAGAGCAAGTAGATTAGAGTGCCCATAATTATAGAAGTCATAGGTACATAAAATCCGACATTTATGCTTCACAACTACAATAGGCACACTTCCCTTGAAGGGTAGTCCAAAAATTTAACAGTGTCTAATTCATATAAACATTGTTAGATCATAATAGCAGAAAGACCAAGTATGCTACAGAATCAAAAAGAAATTCAGCACTGTGAATTCCTTAAAGTTGCAATTCAAATTAGTTAGGAAGTTGACATACCTTAAAATGTTCCAAAGGGTACTTTACTTCAGCCAAATTAATTTGATCCTGCAAAACCAAAGTAATTATTCTTTTTAATTTACCATTTGATCTAAAAGCTTAAACTCACAGGCAATAACCCAACAATATTGTCTAACCATGCATCCATTTTTATGTCTTACATCATCATCCAGTTTATAACTGTTGAAATTTTGAAAATTCACGTAAACAAATATTGAGTGATAGATAACATTTCAATCACGTCCAAACAATAATAGCATAGCTTCAATGCTGCATCACCAACAAGAAGCATCATACCTTGAAAAATTCAATAAACTTCGGTATATCTTTAGAAGATTCAACTGAATTCATTTTTTTCCCCTGCTTTTCAGATATGCTCTTTAACAGTTCTTTTGTTCCTGTATCCACATGCCCATTAACCAACTACAAATTATAGAAACAAAGCAAAGACAACTATCTGCAAGATGAAAACAACTAATTACAATCTTTAACTTAATTGTACGTCATAACAAGAAGATATATCTAGTAAATATAGGATGGTTTTATATATTTAAAATACTTATCTTCTAAATAGACACAAAATTCATTACTCACAATATCTTCTCTTTTTCTCATTTTTTTTTTTAATTTATTTATTTCTTTTTATCCTAGATGGTATAAGCAAATCTACTAAAAAAGACAAAAATAATAAAAATAGTAAGATAATTTTAAATCAGAGAGACATAGGGAACCTTACCTCTCAAAGAACTCTCTCTACACAATAAGTCATGAAAATTCACAAATACATTGA
The DNA here is from genome assembly GCA_026225825.1 of Pistacia integerrima. NCBI lineage: Eukaryota > Viridiplantae > Streptophyta > Magnoliopsida > Sapindales > Anacardiaceae > Pistacia > Pistacia integerrima. The sequence goes on along the minus strand of CM047749.1, from coordinate 3,430,477 downwards.
AAAGAAACCAGAAAGTGAGAGACTACAAATTTTGAGAAACACAAAACTAGCTATGATCCAATCTTAATTAATGTAGGATACAAATCAAGTATTAACTGAGGACAAAGATTATAGAAGAACACGGAATGAGAATATATGAAACACACTATCTTTCATTTTTAACATGATCAAAGATTTTCTTTTGCATGTACAGCAGAACAAAAACAAACTTGAATAGGTCAGTTATGCCAAACAGCCCATTCAAATAAAATGCTGAATAATCTCAATAGACGTTCACCAAAAAGAAAAAAAGACAGACAGAGAATTACAACATTGACAACTTAGCTATCACTGAATTGAGGGAAGAGGAGAAAGACAAAGAGAATGAGTTACAACAATGACAACATAGCTACTAGTTGAATGTGAGAGAAGAGGAGAAACATAAGAAAAGATAGAGAGGGAGAAAGAGAGAGAATGAAACAGTGACAATTGATAAAAGAATCCTAGTAAGCAATCTAGACTAGATGCACTAGAGGATCCCCATTTAACACCATAGATTTAATATCATCAGCTATGGGAATAAATAAGGCACAAAGCCAGAAGTTGAATGTATGGAAGGAGAAGAGCAAAGCTAGAAAGAAAAATGTAAGAAAAAAAATATTAAAAGTTAAAAAAAAGAAGATAAGAAAAATGGCTTATGGTTTCTATTTCAGAGAAATATCAATGATTGTGTTACAAGAAAAACAGTAAGGGGAAAAAGTAAAAACAGTAGATGGGCCAAAATCTTAATTAAGAAAGAAAAGGTAGACTAATGCTCAGTTTTAATCCCATACAATTCAGGTTCATAATAATATCACATAGCAATAGGATGCAAGGTAGGATAAATAAAAACTATATTAACTTTGAGAATGCCCAAGATAATTTAAAAGTTAAGAGGAAAAAAAATGTGCATTGTTGATTCTTAGGATCACTAAGACAATTGAGAAAAAAATATATATAATTCAAAGATGTTTATGCTTCGAATAACCAAGACAATGAATAAAAAAAAAAAAAAAAAAAAAAGAAGAAAGTAAATTACTTATTAATTATGAGAAGTAATTCAAAGAATGCCAATGATATAGGAATATGAGTAGAAGACATCAGTCTTTATAAATTCATTATTCGAAGTAATACAAGACTCAGCTTCAAGAGGCTACGAGGAACCTTATTTATACAAGTCAATGGGCCAGAGATGAACTAGGGAATGAAATTAAACTAACCCTGAAGCAGTGATAAAGCAATAAAACAGATAAATATAAAACAAACATTATAAAGATAAACTGCATACATTTGGTCAAATATTCAAAAATCTTGTTGTTTATGTGTCCACAATCATAAATCAAACTCACTCTTCAGCAAAATACTGAGCTAATAAATAAATCATTGAAGTTTAGTGAGAGAGATAGGGGGAGGGGGAGAAACAAAGATTCTCTCAACAGAAGGAAAACATAATGCTTAACTAAAGCAAACCCTTACCTATGTCCAAAAGGCCAAGCCCTACTTTTGATTGATAAATTGCTCTCATTGACAAAACAATCTTTCCATCAATTAATTCTTCTACTAGTCTCTTTGTCCTCCGATCAAATACCTAAACGAATAACATATCAACTTAAAATTATTGTGAATGAAATCTAATTTCTAAATATGAAATATAGCTATCCAATGATATCAACAATGTTGACAGTTTTCTGCCAACAGAAGTATGTATAGGGTAAACTTTATATTTTATCATGAAATTACAAGTATGTGAACTAGTGGTCCACTACGTAAACCAAAAATTCAAATCTAATGAATAATGAAAACCATTCAACAGAAATTTTGGAGATACCTGATCATTTAGTGGGTACCTAATCTATTTTTTTTTATCTATATTATATATCGGTTTAATTGCACTTACCACCCCTGAGATTTCTTAAATTGAACCTTGGATGCTGAGTTCGGGTGTATTATAAAAACCATCCCTGATCTATAGAAATTAACTAAATATCACCCTTATGTTAACTGATGTACAATTTCCAGACGTTTTTACCCTTGAGATATTTGTCTTAGTCTCATCTTTTACCAAATTAAAAAAATTAAAATTAAATCATTTTTATTTGTTTTCAATTTAATTCCTCAACGACATCCAACCTCGACCACCATTTCTGGCAACTTCCCCTAGGGAGGTGTGACAAGCTCTTGATAATGGGTGGAGGGCAAGTGACAGGTTGGTGGTGTGCACAACAAAGTAGATTAGCTGTGGAGATGGGGTGGGGTGGGGAGGGGAGCTGCGGGAAAGTGGGTGGGTTAGGGTTTTTTTTTTTCTTTTAAAAGACAAAACTGTCCTAGATAGGGTTACTTAATCTCAAATATTTATTTTCATTTTATAAATTAAGTAAAATGAGAAAGCTGCCCTTTTATTAAGTAAAATGAGAAAGCTGCCCTTTTTCAATGACAGAAAATGTAACATCATTAGCCATAAGGATGGTATTTGCATAATGTTTAAAACATTAGGGGTAGTATTTGTACAATAACCTCAAACTCAACATCTAAGTTTCAGTTTCTGAAATCTAAAGGGTGGTAAGTGCAATTAACCCATTATATCTCACATTGATGATAAAATTTTATGTTTTAAATTACAATAAAATAACAATAATAATAGATATGCAAACTGTGCAGAAAAATTGATGTAGCACAAACTTAATGAAAAAGTAAAAGTAAAAAAGTCAACTCCATCAGAAGTGTACAATTGAATTTTGTTAACATTATAAGAATCCCTAAGGTTTAAACCCTAGGAGATAGGGGGGGAAAAAAAAAACATATTGAAACAGAACATACCAGAATATGTGAAGCACTTGACCCAGAGTTTAAACCAACATCATAAGATGAAAAATGCCCCCATTCACTTAGCTTAAACATCCACCTGCAAAGTAATTGGAATGTAGATTTTTGACCATGAAATAAAAATATAAGAACCATGCTTAGTGAAATTGTGTATGCTGGAATGTATTCCAAAGGGAAACACTGAAATTGTTTCTCCCTCATTCTTTTACAGGAAATAGTGTAAACTGTATTTAATAATGATTATAAATAAGTGAATTAAAAAGAATTCATTCTGTTTGTAACCATACAGCAACAAGATATTTTTAGTTCTTTTTGGAAACTCATACAAATTAATAATCTTAAGTGTGTGGAATGATGAATTTTGTTGAGAAGGTAGCTATAACATGGTTGTTTAAAATTAAAAATAAAAAAAATAAAAAAAGGTGCTATTCAGTACAGTTTTATTATAAAGTAAAGATAAAAAGGGTGTGGCGCAAATTATAAATTAACATGAAGGTAGTTTTGATAGTCTAAAGTTATTTAAAGAAATCAAATCAAATCAAAAAAGAGCTTTTCAGAGAATTTTAAATAATAGATGCAAATCAGTATCAAGTTTGCCTAAGATCTACCTTCAATTACAACTGAACTACCTAAAACAATCAAAAAGAGATTTTAACATTAAGAAAGCTCTTCCACAATAAATATTAAATAACATACATGCACTATCACAGAAATGTGGAAACAAAAGCAGAAAAAGGGTTTTCTGAACTATAATGTTGAGTTACAAACAAAATGTTGTCCAAGGAAAGTATCCCAACCCAACAAATGTTAAAAATGTTCTCACCCATATGAAGCTTGTTTATCTGTCAAGAATCCTCCGGTCATAACTTGGTTTCCAGTTCCTTCATCAAAACATAGAGTCAAATGAATCATTGTGTTCAGCTTATCAGCAACTTCAAGAACCTCACCACAAACAGGGCAGCAATTCATAAGTGGTTCCCTGCAATATGTAAGGATGGAACACAGATAGAATAGTGATTCTTACATTTAACTGGAATGAAAATAAAAATAAACAAGGGATGTGAACTCTATATACAAGAGGAACACCACAAATTAAGATGAGAAAAAAATTAAGCAGCTTGAGCCTATGATTATCAAGCTCCACCCTTTCACAAGTATGGTTCTTTCTTTCTCATAAGATCATATGAAATACAATGGCACAAGGATTCAATCTCAATGAATCTTATTGTTGCCAAATGATCCTTCTCAAGGATCTTCAAACATTGTTTCCAGCATCATCCAAAACTAGAGAAAGGGGAAAAACCTAATTTTATATATTCCCACATAATTTGACAATGGACACAGATGTTATGAGAAAAGGGCTTATAAAGAAAACTAAGAAGTCTGCTAAAGGTCTACAAACAACGGAAAAATGGACAAAATAAACATGGATTTAATTGAAATTTCTCCCTAACAAGAACTCAAAAAATAAATAAATAAGAGTTATTACGCTTTTTTTCATGCTTGAATCAGGTTGCAGCTGCTGGTTTTATAGTGTAACAAATGTTAGGTTATATGGACCATATAGACATCAACAAACAAGTCCTCGTGAAAGATAAAATATTGAAAGGGCCAATTGGACTAAATTGCTGATGATCTTCAAGAAGTTTAATGTTTGGGAGAATGAATAGCTGAATTAGCATCCTAGATATGATTGAAAATATAAAGGACACAAGTATGAAAGTCAAAGGGTCATCAACATCTCTCTATCACACAATAAAAGAAAATGTTTTGCTCAAATCTTTATGAGCATTTATAGAAGGTAAGAATGCAAACATAGGTAACTATGAACAAAGATGATCAATAGATATATGAATTGACCTTTAAGTTGTACCACAACCTGCAAAGTGCTTAGTAAAATGTCACTAAGCCTTAACCCAATCGCCAAGGTCACCTCATGTGAGAGGCAGGGTAAATTGATTGATAAAGAAGGACAAGATGCCTTGAACAGTCTAAAAGATTTAAGTTAGAGGATCTAACATAAGGCATCCACAGAAGAAAAAATGGTTAACCTCACAACTTCCATGCACAACATAACGCAAACATCGCATTCCACCAGGACATTTGCATGATTCCCTATTAACATAAATTTCATAAGCATGACTAGTAACATGAATTCATAATTCAAAAAAGCTAATAAATTAAAAGGATTAATACTTTTCTTGTTGAAGAGCAAGAAGGGCAGCCAACTCATCCATGCTCACAAGACCATCCCCATTCGCGTCAGCAGTTTTAAAAAGCTCCTCTTTCTATCAAAAGAAAAAGTTAACTTAAGACTATGTAATACTCTACAAACCAAATTCTGAATGGAGTTATTAGATTAGAGAATTAATTCAAATTGATGTCTGAACCATAGTATATCATGGCATTGGAATATATTTTCAAGAATAGGAATTACAAAAAGGATCCCTCCTTACTTTATCTTCTCATGATAATACTAATGAAATTTTCACTAAATACGACTAACATATAGTATACCCCAATTTATGTGATTTTACACGAGATGCAGTCCAGAAACCTATAATCCCAACATTTTTGACAATGCACCCTACAAGCCCAAAAGGTATTCATAGAAACCAGATAGTATAATGAGTGAATATCCGTTATACATTGCAAAACCATATTCAAGGAATGAAAGTGAAAATAAAAAAAAAAAACAATGTTCAAACCTTGTTAACAGCCACTTGATTGCCAAAAGCACTAATTAAGTCGGAGAACTCCAAGAATGAAAGCTTTCCATCTTCATCATAATCCTATAAAGAGGACATGGGCTCAGATAAGTTAAAAAGTCACAGTAGCGCTGCAGGTGCCACAAAATTTCTAGAATTTTATTCCTTTTTTTTTTTTTTTTTTGAAAATTTAAGAGCATTTATTATTAAAAAGGTTAATTTTACCTGCCCCATCAGAGATTGATAAGTCCCAAGCATCCCAACAGTTTGAATCTCAAGAAACTTTTAATAATTCTAGGGAGGTATTTTATAGTTTTCGAAATCACTGAGACACTTAAGACTTATCGATTTCTCAAGGGGGATTGATAAATTAACCCTTCTTATAATTTACATAATTTATTTGGAGATGTAGAAGTAAAAAGGTTGAATCATTATAAGTCAAATCTCTTTTCTCAGTGACATATCTGCAAGTTACAAAATGTTACTATATATCTAGCTTCATTAGCCTCCGAAACTTTATTCGAACACACCACAGCTTAGACACGTCATTGATGGAAATTTACCTAATAATCATGCTATTTCTGAAAAATTCTTAAATGCAGGTCCATTTTTGAGTCATCCACCATAGTACATTTGCAACTCAATACATAGAAAGCTAATGACCCAAAAGGACACTTACAGATAGTAATCATCAACAGATGGATACCACTCAGAGATTTCCTACCCCAACTGCTGGACTATTAAGAAAGAGCTCAGTCAATGACATTTTGTGACCATGGGAAGTTATTAGGACTCTTAAGAAGATGTCAAAATTTATTATGGACACTGAAGAGATATGCTTGTATATAAGGATAAACTTAGACATAATTACCCTTCTAATATTGAGCAATAACATAATCTAAATTTGCATAATTCTATCTCAAGGCAAATTGTTTTGTCAACTATGACTAAAATGCTAATTTAGAGTTCCAATTGACCCTAGTTTGAATTTTAAGAATAATGGGTGTGTAAACCGCAGACCTAGCAACAACAAAGCATGCAATCAATTCTAACAGTCAATCAAATATTTTCTTTTTGTATAGTTTCTGAAATTTTTTGGGACTCAGGACAGCTTGTCCTTTGTTAGTCAGCTTGTCCATTATTTTGTATCTTCTTTTCACTTAATACAAAACTTTTGCTTTCCTAGCAACAACAATTAAAAAAAAAAAAAAGTCAATCAAATATAACATAATTGACTTCTAGCAAATAAATATAATGAAACTTAATTAAGTCATAATCTAGAAATTTATCTTAAAGGCCTAATATCAGTGGGTTTGAATGATATGTCATTAGAAAGAAATTACAGTAGTGCTGCAAAAGCAGTACTCAGTCTGCAGGTAATAGATAAGCAATAAGACAGCTTATTAAAATGTTTGAGCCTTCTTGTATATCTATGAAGCAATAGACAGTACTAGATATAAAAGGGAAACTTACACGAAAATGAGCAATAAGTTTCCAGCAAGAAGAGCAAGCAGAAACAAAAGCAATGTAGAAACGAGAAACCAAGGGAAAGAAGATAAGGAAAGAGGCAATCAACCACTTTTCCAATAATAATTGTACTTGTACGAATAACCACGAAAACTAACAAAACTAAGGTGATGTTGCATATGATAATGTTTCTGAAAACAAAGGACTAAAAAAAAAAAAAAAAAAGGCCATTTGGTCAGTGTTTATGAATGAGTATCCAGATAAAATCCCGAAAACAACACAAAATCCATAAGATAAACAATAAAGCTGTTCTTGATGCTGATCAGTGATACCCTAGATCTAAAGTTACAACAAAAATGTTTTCAGATAGATACCAAGCATATTTTCACAAGTTCTAATATTTGAAGAAGCTTATGTATAAAACATCCCATACTTTGGAATTTATCCTAGTTCTTTTGAATAAGAAAGATTGCATTCTAGTCTTAACTTTCATTTCCAGAACATGAATCAAAAAGTCACTAATATTCTACATCATTGCCCACCCTTGCCACATAAGGTTTTTCTTTTCCCTCTGTATAAGAAACAGAACTAAGATAATATTAATAAAAAATTAGCACATCTAGTTAGTGAACTAAAACCCATTATCAGATGAAAGAGAAAATAAAGAAAAAGAAAATTCTAGCTCAACAGAAAATAATCAAGATACTATAGCAGCACAACCCTTTGTAGAAATTCAAAATTAAATATAGTGCCCTGAAGTTGTTTTGTAATTGAAGTCCACTAAGAAAAAGCGGGACCTGTATCCCAAGGCACAACCACATCATCTATCATAGAATGCTCAAAATTCCCCTTATTCCTTTTATTCCAAATAACTCAAAGCAGTCCAGAAAACATCCATAAAACTTAAACTTTCTCTCCTCCAAATACACAATGATGTTTAGAAACCATAAATCACAAGACTCCAAAAGCAATTGTACCATCTTTGAAATGCTTGTACCACAAGTTTAAAAGCAAATAAGACGAAAGAGAAACAAATGGCTGAAAGGCTGATAATTACTTCTTTTTCATATTATGCAGAGAAAGGCATACACTAGAGCAGCTACTCCATGTGGCGTCAAAAGGATTGACCTTTCCATGAGCCACCAACCACGAAAGAAACATAATTTTGGAGATACTTTAGTCATCATTACCATCACTACAGGTTTCAAATGTTTGCAAGAAGTGTCATCCATATAACAGTTTAAGAAAGATATACAAGAAAATTAGCTTGATGATTTAAAGTCAAATTTGGGACATATAACCTGACCCTACAAGTGCACAACTTCTAAACTAATCTAAACTATATACACAACCTTATAGTAATTTCTTAACTGCTAACCTAATCATATGACAACAAGATAGAACTTTATAATAATATTGAACCCAACATTTACTCCTAGGTAACCATCTAATCAATAGCAGACAACATAAAAGATTTACTATACTGAGATACAGACGATGATAGTGACGACCATGAGCAGGCAACTAGGAATAAAATATATGAACATTTGAAACATACCACTATAGATAAGATGCGTCTTGCAAAATTTTTCTCTGTTTCAATTGGATCCTGCCAATAGTTTCAAGATGTTAGGAATCATTAATATAGTTTGCATCAACCAACAGAATAATATTTTACACACCTCAACTGAGCATGAAAGAGAAATGTTGCCAACAACTATGTCAGGTGATGACAGATTGAACAGGTCAAATACCTCAAAGTCAGAATCCGAATCCTATAACACAGCGTTATTCATAACAAACATGATTAATAAAGATATAAATAAATACATCAACTAGCAACAATTTTACCAAAAGTAAAGAATCATCAAATGAACACCATCCGTAATCAATAAGATCAGCCAGACATAGCGAGAAGCTAAGTATTTAATGATATTAATGATGCCAAAAGAAACAAGGACAATTTTTATTTTCTTGCAAATAATATTGTATCAAAATGTCAAGTTAAAAATAAAATAAAAGAAGCAACAACTTATAAAGGGTGTGTAGAGTGTTCCAGATAAAAAATAAACAGAGAAATTGAATCCAGACAGGCCCAATTTTAATAGATTTTGATGAGTTGATGGATTGGACTGGATCCAGAACTTCAAAAATCACTCTAGGCTGTTCATTTTGTGAATTTCCCCAATGAAAACCACAAATATCAGATTGAACCAACCACCCCAAGAAACGTATGTTTTCAAATCACAGTAGAAAAAAAATAATAATAATTTAGTATATACTTATAGCATCAGAAAAAAATAATTTGAATGGATTAGATTAGATTGAATCCCAGTCCTTTTGATATTGAATTTGATCACTTTGGTTTAGATCTTACTTGTAACCAGTTTGGTTTGATTTGGATTGGATTTCAATCCATAATCAGTTAGGTTTAGATTTAAAGTCCTCCAGCAGATTAATACTTGACTACTTTGGTTATTTACAAACTTATTTACAAACTGCACCAGATTCAAACCAATCAAAACTCTTATACAACAGCTGCATCAAAGAGATAGGATGAAAGGGAAAAAAATTATTACTATAGTAAAAATGACGAAAGGTTCAATAAATTATAAAAAATAAAATAAAACAAGAAAGAGCCAGTGTGTGCAAATGTAAATTTGATAACCAGTATATAAGTCCTCAAAAATATTAATTTTACATATCATATGCTCAATTTCTTTATAATGGCCTTCCGTTTAACAATACCTTAAGCAGCAAGTACATTCCATGCAATGCACCTATTGCTTCCAAAAAAACTCACATTTCAAACTCTTAAAACACCTATTACTAACATCACATACACACACACACACACACGAAGGGGTAAGACTTCCATTATCCTACTTCTCTATTGCAGGCACACACATATACAAACATGGGACTTTAATTGTTGTATTAATTAGAACTCCAAGTTTAAGGCAAACAATATTTGGAAAAAGTACTTTGAGATCTAAATAACAAAATCACTCACCCGCGTAAGAAATTCAAGTAGATCAATCTCACAATATCCAATGAGATTGTTCTTTAACACTCTATTAGTCTGCACATTTAGAAAATTTGATGAAGTGATCAGAATGACTTAGAAATTATTTCACAAGGATCATAAAATTCCTGCAATTTAATAATGAAGAACAAAAAAATAATTTGAAACATAAACTTTCATCAAAACCATGCAACAATCAATAAATTCAATTTTATTAAGCATTTTATTTGTCGTAGAAATTTGTTTACTCAAAGTTCTTCATGCAATTTTAGATTTCTTATGGATTAATCAATCTCATACTTGAACCAAGTGAACCAAGTTATATTATCTCAGGGATTTAGTATTTATAGGTCCAACACATCACCTATCAACTTTTTTATATTTTTATTACAAGAAACAAAAGATTTTATTAATAATAAAAAGAAATAGAAATACAATAGATACAAGAGTGGACCAAGTCTCCACATTCAAAGAAACCACTCTTGATTTATTATCAAGAAACTTGAAAAGGAAATACTGATAAGAAAGGAGATACGATTGAGGACCAGATGTCACCTAGAAACAAAAGCCCCCTACAGTCGTATCAATACATACAAAAAAGAAATGAAAAGGGGAAAAAGATTATAATTTTATCTTATAAATCCCTGGTTTTGATATTTATCCAACATCAGTCAGTCACCAATAAAATTTTCTGGTATACTTTCTTATACCAAGAAATATGATTCCTACTCCAATCTCTTTTGCACCAAACAAGACAGGAGAATTTCTAGAAAGCAATGGAATAGTTTTCATATAAGAGAAAGTACATCAGAAAAAGAAAAGACTGACAATTGAACCTCCTAATTTGCCTAACACTCAGATCATTAAATACAAGGGAATGCATAAAAATTAAATATCAAAGCATTCTGGGAAAAACAACTTAAAACTTATTTGATACCTCAAATACTGATATCCTGGCAACGTGAGGCCCTTTTTTTTCCAGAAGAAGTTTCTTTTCCTGTGGATGGTCAAAAAGAAAGGGGTCAAATAATGGTCACAGTTGCAACTAGTAGAAAAATAAGACAAGACATTAAGAAACAAATAAAAATAAGATTCAAAACTCAATAACATGCCTTCTAAAGAGAAAAATAAGTTTCAAAGGAAACATAAAGATTTCCAAACAAATGATATTAGACCAACAAGTATAGTATCAATATAATGACACAAGATTAAAAGCAGTTCCGTAGCTGCTAGTTCGTAAGCTCACAACAGGAGCAGAAGAGCCTAAAGCAAGTTGTTGAGAAATGAATAGTAAAGAATGTTAAAGCTACATACAAAAGGGACTTCATTCAAACGGTACTTACAATACAGTTCTCCAAGAAAGAAATTCAAGACAGCAAAGTGTCACAAGTAATTATGTTTTGATCATCATGAGGTACCTATGAAAGGTTGCCACATAAATTAACTAGACAAAAGTGATCCAAATTTTTTTATTATATAGCCCATTATAAGATGAGTTTGGTGCAAAGTAGAAGAAAATTAGCAAATGAATTACCCCAACTATGACATCAATGAAATTCAAAAGCATTTTATTAAAACAAAGTTAACATCAATTACGTAGAAAAGGTATAATGGATTTTCTATATGTTTTGCCACTAGCCACTTTTGATACTAAACTTTATCCTAAAAGTTAAATGCTAAGACTCCTATTGCCACTCCTCATGCCCCTTTATTCTTTTTACCAAGAACTTGCACATTTACAAAAGCAATCCATCCCATACACGCCTATCCCAACCTGCCCATCTCAGAGACTCAGACACTCCAGCTCAAATATGTCATAAAGCACTCCATCCCGAGCTCCTGGCCCAGGAATCTAAAATTAAACAGTTGCATGCATCACAGCAGGCGCCTCAATTTCTAGAATGTTTGTACAAAATACTTGATTATTAAGTTAAGAATGCTTTGGGCGAAAAAAAGATCTGCCTCAGCCATCTTAAACTTCCTCTAAATTCCTATATCAATAAGTACAAAATTCAATAGCACCATTGTAAGGAAAATGCAATTAAGAAACAAATAGCTAATTTTCAAAAAAGAAAAGTTCATGTCATTGATATAGTGACTGGAGTTCTAAAATTGGAAAGCAAAATCAAATTCGTTAAGGAAAATAATTAGGCGACATGATGAGATAGAGAGAACTCACAGAATTCCAGATGGGTTTATCCGTGCTGCACAAAAAATAAAAAATAAAAATCAACAAAAACCTAATAAAAAAATAAGCACAAAAATAGAAAGAGGTATTTGAGGATGCAGGTGCGCAACTTATCAGATTTCTCAGTGCGAAACGTCCGCTCTCCAAGAGAAACACATGCAAGCCACTTGTCCTCGAACTTCATTTCAGCCTAATTTATTTAAGAAGAAAAATAAAAATAAGCACCTCCTTCAAAATAAAAATAAAAATATTCAATAGAAATTAATAATTACGCCAATGAGAGTGAGGAGAGCAATTCCAGCGAAATCGTCTGCAGTGAACAACTTCTGATGAGATAAAGAAGTGGAGCCATTGTTACGTGGACGACGGAAGTGAAGCTTCTGCTTGAATCGAGACAAGCGTGAGGGCTTTTCATTTGTAGAAGAATCAGAAGAAGAAGAGTCTTTGGAGCTTTCATTCCCCATTCTGTGACGTTCAGAGAACTGAAATTTGCTGAATGTGTTTCTGTTTATTATTGTATTTATGGGTTTTCTCGACTTATAAATGTCTCGATTATATTTGCCTTGTGTTAATCATTGAATTTATAATAAGATAGGTTAATAAATATTCATCAAATAACTTTTTTGTTATTTATTTTTATACTTAAAAAAATTAATAATAAGAAAAATTTTGTTATTTTTATAATAATATAGGTATATTTGTAATTTAATTATACTTAAAAAGAATAATTGTTATTAACCCATTTCTTACATTTAAATATGAAAAGAGGATCAGCAAGTATATACGTTGACATTCGTCTTCATCTTTTTTGTTATTTTTCACCTTTAATCCAATATTCCAACGGGCTCCTTCTGTCTGTAGGCTCTGATTGGTGCTAACTATAAAGTGCTCTCTCCACTAAAACTTTGAACTTCTAATTCCTAATTATTTTAAGCTGACCCTTTCATGAGCCATCGGATTAGTTTAATCCAATCCAGCCCTTCAAAGTTGAATAGACAGCAACATTTTGTGTGCCGCCATAACGCGTAAGGTCACGCGTAGCATTTTACTGTACAATCTTAAGATAAAAGTAAGAAGAAGTTCCTTTCCTTTGCCCTTTGGGTTACGGCTCTACTGTTGAATTATTTTTTATTTTCAAATTAGTCCTTAAAATTGACATACATTAATAAATTTGAGTTTAATTAAATGAAATATTGGGTAGAAAAAAACTCCCCCTGTTAAAAACAATTATTTTAAAAGCTTTGACTAGATTTTCTTAATGCGTAAAAGACATTTTAAAATGAAAAAGTCATTACAAGTTACCAAAGGTGACATGTGGTACGCTCTCGGAAAAGGCAAGGAAAGAACATCTTGCCTTTTCTGACCTCTCTACTTCCCATACTATTACACTATAAAAGAAAAAGATGGACCAGAGAAAAAGAAGAATGCAAAGAAGGAAATGTGAATGTTTTATAGAACTTTTTTTTTTTTTTTTTTTTATCACTTGCTTTACAAAGAGCAAAGGTGTTATTTATATGCACAACTAAGATAAATCTTAGCTTTCTAGGACTTATCGAGTAAGGATAATAAAGTCCTTGAAATCATTTAGGATGCACTTATTTCAGCAAATGTTATATTACTGAGAATGTTATAATAATTGAAAGATATATTATCTTGAAGATTACTAGAAATGTTTAAGGAAATGTGTTTGGTTAGTTTAAAATAAATTAGTAGGTATGTAATATTGATATGTTTGGTTAGGATTGGTAGGTATCTTATATAGATTACTAAATTGTCCTCATTTTTCAATATTGATAGATATTATTTTTATTATTATTATTATTTAAACCATTTTTTTAACCCCATACATTTAAAATTTTGCTAAAACACCCCAGCCATATAAAACTTTAGTTTATAACAAAATCACACCTAGCCACCCCAAGTCATCAAGATGACACCACCACCACCTGCGAAGTCGCAGAAATGGCACACGATCAATCGAATCTGGCCAGCTGTGCACCGAAAACGTTTGGCCCTTTCACGGCCAAATCACACATCCATGGCCAGAAACATCATTACTAATGACCAGTCAAACAGATGTGGCCGGTCATGCGCTATTTCGTCGCCGGCCAACGGCTGGCCACCCTTGGGTAATTTTTTTAAAGTTCATGAATATTTATGTCCCAAAAAATTTGTATATAAGGATAAAATAGTCCATAAATATATTTGTAAATTATTTTCAAAATAAGGGTATTTTTGTTAAAAAAATTTATTAATAAGGGGTAAAATTGTAACAAAATTAAGATTACCAAGTAATCTTAAAATACCTAATGTTGTGTGTGATTTTTCTATTAAGCTCGGAGAAGTTAAAGTTCCGCAAGGTTATAGTTCGACTCAACACTTGTCCAACCCAACATAAGCTCATATAGCTCGAGATATTTCGAAAGAGATCAGATCAACAACAATAATGGCACGGTCTTAACACTCAATCACGAGAATATCGAAGTTGCATTTCAATCTTATTTGTAATTCTTTTAATTTCGCTCTTTCCTTTGTAAATAAACCCTTTCCAACGATAGAAAAGGGGTTAGCAAATTGTTCTAGGTATTATATTACTTTCTTGTAAGCTCTTGAAGCAAATAGGAAAAACAGTGGACATAGGCTTAAGATTCAAACTTGCTGAACCACTTTAAAAACCTTTTTTTGTTCTTTACATTATTATCATTACATTCATTGCATAGTTGGTTATCCGTAATCACACACACATCAGTTTTGATTCCACCAAGGTCAATCGGATCGCTCTAGTTGGTGTAATTCTTGCATCAATATTTTGGCGCTAGAAGGAATGCCTCCGCCTACTTTCAAAATTTTTGACAAGCAATTTTAATTACCCGATCACCTGAAGTGTCAAATGGCCCGTAGCAGATCAAAAACTACCACTAGAAACCACGACAACGTGGAAATCGCCAATCAGGAAGTGCAGTAGACCGCTCTTCTATGTCAATTGCCAAGGTAACAAGCATCAAATCAGAAGGGGGTAGGGCTTCGAATCCCTAGAATGGCCAGTTGATGGAACAAGCAATGCAATAGAACATGGCTGAGCTAGGAAATCAACAACCAGCCCACCAGGATCTCGATCAGCCACGCTTCACGGAGGTTACTCCAACGGGCCACAATGGCTTGGCCAACGATCGATCTGGCTCGACAGCACCAAGGAGCGATCGTAAGCCCCGATACCATAGGGCGCATTCCACTAACGAGCATGAATCCCCATAGCAAGTTAACCTCGGGAGGTGACCAGGCAAACAGCCTATAAGGGAGAATGAAAACCATGGTCGACAAAAGGATGCTCGCCCAACTCGACGACACAACCAATGCCAACATGCCGGTTTTAACCCATGCCAAAGGCGAGCTCAAACCTCACAAGCTCGCGAGATGAGCCGCACGCACCAATCTGGCAATGACCAACGTTTCAATTTTAACCAACGTCGTGAGCAGCACATAGACGAGGATGCTAGCACTTATCAACCAAGCCATCATTATTCCACCTCGCACACTAATGTGCACGATAGAGCAAGCTCAAAAGCAATTAATCTTCGAACTCACCTGCTCGAGGTAAGGCTGAACAGAGCCCACAGCGAATACTCCTCATAATGAGGATTTAGATCAAGTGCAGAGAATGCTCGACGATCTAAGAGTCCGCTAGAATAATTTGACGAAAGAGATAGTGAGTTCTCCATTCATGAAGGAAGTTCGTCAAGCCCCGCTTCCCCAAGGATTTAGGGCACCAGGGAGCAATTTTGATGGAAAAAAGGGGATCCCAAAGATCACATAGACTCTTTCAACGACCTGATGAAGCTATATCAGGTTTCTGACTTGGCAAAGTGCTATTGTTTCGAGGCCACTTTAGTAGGGGATGCCAACAGGTGGTACAAAAGGCTCAAGACAAACACAATACACCCTTGGCAACAATTGTCCTCACTCTACTTGCAATAATTCCAAGTGAGGAGATAGTTCACAATGTCACTCAACTATCTAAGCAACATTCGTTAGGAAAGAGACGAAACCCTGACCTCGTACCTAACGAGGTTCCAAAACGAACAAGCAAAGGTCGCGGATGCACCTGAGGAATCAATCCAAACTTTGCTAATAGCAAGAATAAGGCCGTAGATAAAGCTGTGGAAAGAACTTCAAAGCAAAGACCATGTGAGCCTAGCCAAGTTCTATCAAATGGTCGTTTAACTATTAGTGTATACCCTAGGAACCAATCGTGTTGTCGGTTTCAGGGCATTATATCTTGTAAATATTCTTTTAAGAATGGAAGAAAAAGTTTTGATTTCATATGTATGTTTACTACTTCATTTATATTATTTATAATATGTGAAATGTTAGGATGATACGGATCTTTAGAAGATCAAATCTTTGAAGCATTCCCTACGTAAGTAATGTTAATTAGGCAATAACATTGCATAGTAGACATGCTAAATGTCTCCATTGAATATCATGTGATGGTATTAGTGTGGGTGATTATAAGAGTTATATCACTAAGACATTAGCATGGACAAACTGTTAGTGAACTATTGGTCAACGATACATTGTAGGGTCGTACTAGTGTACCATTGGTACTTAGACCTGAGACATCATGGTTGGATTCGACATGGGATGCATATGGTTTATATAGTGTATAAACACGAGACTAGTCATGTCTTGTGTAAGAAGTTGGTTTGGTCATATGTTATTCATGTGCGAGAACAAGTGATGGTCAAGATGAGATCTATTGACTCGAAATGGTTTGGTCCCGAGTTCCCAGACGAATGTCAATAAACATTGGAAAAAGGAAATCTCTGGCTAGAGTATGAAAACTGTCATATGAAAAGAGTTTCATGATGACATGTTCCATTGTATTGATTGACAACTCGATTAAAGATTAAGATAAGGGTTTTGACATACCATGAACCCATTCTTAATTGAGATTAGACAACGAAGGGATTTTACTACACAAAACATACAATCGAAGAAAGGTTCATTAAAGTTTATCTTCATTGTGGCTTAGGGGTTATGGAGCATTGTTAGATGCCTACCATGATCGGCGGGAGTTTGAACATAAAGAGTTATGACAAAACATATTAGAATATGATATTGGGCCCACGGCTAGGTTACAGTGAACCTAAGTGGTCACACTGAAAAACAAGTATAAGAAGAGAGGGTAATACATATCGTTAAAGGTTAACGATGTTTGGACATAAACGTGTGCATCTGGATTAATGTATTGGTGAGAAATGATTATCCATGGAAAACTACCACTTACCAAGGGTAATAAGGTATTTGGTCATTATTGAATTGGATTCAACAATGGGTTGATATACATACATATATTTATTGGATTGGATTAAATTGAAATTGTTTCAAGGACAAACTAGAATAATGAAATTTTATTAAAAATTTAATAACAATTTCAAAATTGTAAAATGGTCCAAGTATATAAATATGTTTATAATCTCATTTTAACCTAATTTTTAGAAGAATAGATCTCACCCAAAAAACCAATTTTGTTTGGCTCTCTCTTTTCATCTTGTGGTGGATACACTTAGAGGATTCTTCAAGTTATTGAAGATCTTTCATCTCCAATCAAAGCTACAAAGGTTTGAAAAGCTTTAAAGGTACTTTCCACCCTATTTGTTTTAATTTCATGCCATGTGAACCTTAATTCATGTTACACCATATTCCTACCATTTTACCCCTAATAAGCATATAAACTTTCACAAACATCAGCGAGTAGAAAGCTCATTGGCGGCCTTAGCCAGAAACTCACCTAAAAGAGCCCGTAGTAGGCGACAAGATCGCCCAACAAACAAATAGAGAGGCCAAGGCCGTAATGATAAGGACCAAAATAGGTTCCAAAAAAGACAGAAAACAGATAACCGCAGGAAAAGGCAGCCTTTTCCATGGTATGCTGAGTACACTTCCCTGACTCAAGATGTAGCTCACATTTATGAAGTATCTCATGAGGCTAGGAAACTACTTGTGCCAGAAAGAATATGGGGGCACCAGGTAGAAAAGATCGCCAAAAATACTACTAGTATCACCCAGACATCGAGCACAGCACTAATGAGTATCAGGCTTTGAAAGACGTCATCGAGAATCTGATCAGAAGAGGTCACTTGAAAGAATTTTTCAAAGAGGAGCCATCTTGCGAAAATCTAAACAAGCCGAATAATCAGATCCAACATACCTAATTGAACAAAGATGTATTGGTGGGTATGATCTACAAGGGACCCGACATTGCAGGGAGCTCCAGGTGCTCGTGCAAGCAATATATGCGGGAGGCCAGGACACAGTCGGTCCCCCGAGTAATAAGCTGCGAGCAAAAGTCGTTGAAGCGGCCCAGGCAAGAAAAAGAAGTGATAAGATTTACCAAGGAAGAGTGTGAACAATCTCCTCACCATAACCATGTTGCGATTGTAATCGCAGCAAGAATCAGCAGTGCCCGAGTACTTAGGGTAATGGTCGACAATGGTGGCGTAGTGAACATCATTTTCTTGGGAGCATTCTAAGAAATGGGGTTCACTGAACGAGACTTGAGGACATATCCATCATCATTATACAGATTTACCGAGGATAGTTTAGTCCCCAAGGGAACAATCGAGTTGCCCATTTGGTTGGGGGTAATCCCTTATTACTAAGGTAATGTCATCTTATAGTACTTGATTACCACGTTTGGTTGTCAAGTAATATAAGATTCTGTTAATCTTTCAAAACCAATAGTAATTATTGTTGGTAATATAAGAGGTAATCTGATTATCTCCATTTTCTTGGGTATTTTAATACAATTTTACCCTTAACTATTAAAATTTTTGGACAATAATGCTCTTATTTCAAAAACAATTTACAAAAATACTGATAGACTATTTCATCCTTATATACTAAATTTTTAGGACATAATTACCTTTAGACTTTAAAAAAAATTACCCAAGGGTAGTGGCCGAATCTAGCCACCACTACCGACCGTCGGCGTCTTTAGGGCATAAACCTAGAATTATGTGGGTAGATCACAAAAACTCATCATGGACCTAACTCCCACATTCCTTCAGATATGTTTAACTCAACTTGCCACATTCAGCGTAGATGTGACTTTGAGAATATTCTTATTGTCCATTTTTTGAAAACATATTATTATGAAATAGTTCCATAGAATATTATTTATATTAAAAGACAACAATCCATTAGTAAATCAATATTCTTACTAGTCCAAAGTGGACACAAAAAAATTATTTCTAGAAACTGAATGAATATCATAACAATCCACAAGTTCCAAGTAACAAGGTCATAGGCAAAATCAGACAATAAGATCCTACAGCTAATGCAGCATCATGTGCTCCATCTCCAACTAGTAGATCTACCTCTCCCTTGGCGAGCAATCTACTCTTCCATAGTCCCTGCTTATTAGAACAAATATGAGTACCACATCCTATGTCAATGACCCAAGATGTTGACAAGAGAAGTTCCTTCCAACGACTTATGAGCCCTTACCTTCTCACTTGAGTTAGCTTCAAACAACGTCAATGTTTCTAACATTCTCATGCCTAACTCAGTAGAATTAAACATATCCAGAAGCTCAGAAAGGGTATTCTTCTTATCATTCCCAATAAAGTCATAGACAAATTGAGAGTAAGAATCTGGCAAAGATTGTAATATTAGGTCTATTGCTAAACCTTCATTAAGTCTACATCCCAAAATCTCAAGCCTATTCATATACTCAGTCAACTTAAGTATATGATCGCCAATTTTGGTACCCTCTTCCATCCTACATCTGAATAATGACTGAGACACCATATGCTTCTCATTTCTTTGAAGAAAATGAAGAATAGAAGCCAAGTCCATTCTCTGGCACTACTATCGCAGTAATGGTGTCATTGATGCAAGCATAATATATCTAGTCAATTCTACTTTCACATCATGTGTATGCTTCACATATCATACCCAGTCTCATGGATAGAACTATCAGCAGGCTCTGGTGACAAAGCCTGGTCAATGGTGTATAATTTATCACTTGACTAAAGTATATCGTTTATGCTTCTATACCAGTCAATGAAATTCTCACCATTCCATTTCTCTCCCAGTTCAATGATTTGTCGTAGTGATGTTGGGATCATTTTGCTCAGTTAAGTGAAAGTACAAGTGCAGAATAAAGCAAAATTATTATCATGTTTATTTTTATTTAATAAGGCCTTTTATTAAATAATCGCTCCCATTATTTTCCTCAAGCCAATAGCCCTCGCTATTAACTCAAGAAAGCCCGTTGGCTTTCCTAGTGGACTGAGATCACATCTAGCCCATTTCAAACCTTCGCTTTGGCGAACAAGCCAAAATGGGTTGATTAGGTAGGCTAACAAACTTAATCCATACCAATTGATAGCTCCTACTACCAACTTCAAATGTGCAAGCCAACAAGTCAATCACACAATCCAACGGCTTGGCCGTCATCCTCAAGTGTGATTCCCAGTATCAGGAGAGTGGACACTACATGTCGCCACATACACAAAACATGTATACTACTTTACTATGCCTATGACGTGTTTATCAATTTTTGCTTTGGCGAACAAGCAAAACTGTCATTTTAAGTCGACTTATCGCCATTAAGGAAAACTCCAATGAATTTTAATCTCTCACTGGTAGAAGTGTACCCTTCGCTTTGGCGAACAAGGTTCTGACAAACAGTGGTTTGATTAAAACCATGGTGATGGAAGGCATATGTGACTTAATATACTTAGGTTGAGGGTTTTTATTTAATGTCTCACCAGATTATTATCTTTGTTAGAATGTCATTGTTTGGCATGTTATTGAACATTCAATC
This sequence comes from Pistacia integerrima, assembly GCA_026225825.1. Lineage (NCBI taxonomy): Eukaryota > Viridiplantae > Streptophyta > Magnoliopsida > Sapindales > Anacardiaceae > Pistacia > Pistacia integerrima. The sequence goes on along the minus strand of CM047749.1, from coordinate 3,409,415 downwards.
TTAGCATGTATTCTAAACAAAATAAAATGTGCCGGTACATGGCCCATTAAACTGATTTCCTCAAGCCTAAAGGAATCGGTGGGTCAACCTAGGGGTTTAAAAGTAAATCTTGGGTCTTCAAGTTATTCCTCTTCATAGTTCCTTCGTTTCTTCTTCACGATCATTACAAAGTATTTTATAATAAAAACCATATTCTAATTTACATCGATAAAATAGAAACCTCGTGTTACATACGAGGGGAGTGAGATGAGAAGAAGAAATACATGGAGATATAAGAGAGAGAGAGAGGCAGGACATGCAGGTCCTATTTCTTTATAAAATTACAATCAAACCCAAAATTACAAAAACATACCAAAGGTTTAAGGCTCATGCACCGGGCACCATTCAATTTCAAACAAGAACATTGCATACATCCAAAATTAACATTTTGAATTTGGGTGGGTGGAATGATTAAATTACCCTTTTTATAGGTGCAGAATTATTATTGGCTTTATAGGTTCAAAAACTGCAATTTTGGCCCTTTGTGCGAAAAACAGAAAAGCAAAATGGAACAGTAGCTTTCTTGTCGTGGCGAAGAAACTTCTTCGCTGCGACGAAGTTCATATACACATGGTTGCTGAGGTGAAGTTTTATTTCACCGCGGCAAACGCCATAAACTTCCAGAAAACACAAAACGTTCCAGAGAGATTCATGTCACGGCAAAGTTTTATTTTGCCGCGACTAGATCCACTTTTCCGAAAGTTCGCTACGGCGAAGTGTTATTTCGCTGCAGCTAATGCCGCAAAATAGTGAATCACACAGTAACCCTTTTGTAGTTTTTTCATGTAACGATATGAATCCAAATCAAATCGAATGCACTAGCATTCGACCAGGACATCAACACACCAATAAGTCACTCATCAACACATCATTAGTCAATTGATCAATTAAACAAAATTTTAAACATTTAAAAACAATCAATTTATGCATCAACATGTTATCAATCAAATATACATGTTATCAATCAACGATTAAACATTATAATCAGGTAACCTGGCTCTGATACCACTGTAAGTAACTGACCGGATTTGCGCAGTGGAAAAACATAATATTTAAACGAATCGATCAATTACACTGATGGGAATACAAAATGTCATATTTACCCCCCTTAATGTCTAGTATTTTATACGTATTTGCTGCCTAAATATACTCATTATTATTCTATTTTGATTTAGGATTCAAATGGAGGCGTTAATTGCAAAACGGAACTAATTAAGTGAATTCGGACAGTTTCAACATTATTTCGTAATCGGGGCATAACTCTCTCATCCGAGCTCCGATTGAGATGATTCAAAATGCTGTGGAACGCTAAGAAATATATCTACAACGTTCATGTTTTGAGTTTTGAGAGATACTCACTGAATCAAGGTTGTAATCGAGCTTGAAGTTGGCGCATCTGCATTGGACGTCCTGGAGCATTCTACCTTGCCATGCAAATCAATTGGGCAATATATTATTGGAAGGTTTGAAGACATGTGGCAAGCAAGTTACAGCTCAGAATCATCACTTTCCTATTTTATTTTAGGACTTTATCTTATTATCAATTAATTAGAATTAAATTAGGATTAATATTATTTTAGGATATTAGAATATTTCTTTTAGGAGATTGAGTGAGATTCAAATACTTGAACTGGATTTTTGTTAAGGGGATCATATTAGGTTTTGAAAAAAACACACCATGCCTCTCTCTTCTCTTCTCTACAATTTCTCTGTCTTTTTGAGTTTTTGATGGCCATGAGCGGCTAAACTGTTGTAACTTGGTCGAAGGAAACGGAAACCTCGGAATCAACCAACTCTGAGGTTTAATCTATTTTATTTTAGTGTCCAATTTTCTTGTTTGAGTATTGAATGTTATTCTGTGCATATCTTCATGATTGATGCATTTAATTACTAGGAGGCCTACTAGTGGATTATTTGTAGCAATCTACTGCTAAGTTTGATATCAAATCCGTAATTATTTGATCCCTCTAACTTGTAAAGCAATTAGGGTTAATAATTTGCTGCGTCAGGAATTAGTAATCTTAAGAGGAACATTCAACTAAATTAAATACAACCGCTTGTGTTTGTATTGTTTAGCTTCATCGATTTCTCTAATTCTTAAGGCTGCCATTAGATTAAATCTTCAGCGCTTGTCTAGGGTTGTTTAATGGTAAGATTAATTAAGATCGCTTGCTTCCTAATTAATTACAATTAAGGAGAGATAGGAAAATAGTTCCAACGGTGAATATTTAAAGCAAGAATTGATTTATTTTGCATCAATGATCAGTTGTAAGATTCCGATGGTGGATGTTGACGGAGACCAAGTTTCGTTTTATTAATTGATTTCGATTTAAATTGTTTTTGTTTTGATTTTTGCCAAGATCTTGTTTTACTCAAAACCCCCAGCTTTGTTCACATCATCGAAAAATTCGGCTAGACGCTCTTCGTGGGATCAACCCTTGCTTATCCTATTTACAGTTTAGTAGTTAGGTTAGAAAGGTTATTAATCTTGGTTGCCTACGACAGCACACCATACACAAACCAAGATGTGAGTACAGATTATAACGTTTTCATGCATAAACTGAAATGTAAAATAAGACTGTATAAAAAAAAATCCATACAAGGATTTAGTTCATACCGACGTTTGGAGGCTCCTCAGAATATCTTTGACTTCAGACACGAACACTGTCCACTCTCTACTGTTCACGTGATTCTTCGCTAATCGATCCAATGTAGGATCGCGCTCACGACAGTTTACACAAAGATAATCCATAGAACCCTCCATTATTTTGCTAGAACAATCAAGGGCTTCAAGAATTAAGAAAGAAGAACAAGAAAAAGTTTGTTCTTCACACAAGAGAGAGAGAGAGAGAGAGAGAGGGTGGCTAGGGTTTTGATTATTGAATAATTCCTTTTTTTTTTTTTTTTTTAAATTTTAAGTTGCACTTATATAGTGCAACAATTAAGACCCTATTCCACTTAGGATTAGACATAGGCTCTAACGCTAATTCACCCTTGCAACCAAACTCACCCTTTATGGTATTTTAATTAATTAATTATTATTATAATTAAAATCAATTAATATATAATAATACATTAACATTTAATTAATAATAATAATTCATTTAAATATATACAAAGATATATTTAAATATAATCTCACTAATTTAATTTTAATATTAAAATTAAATACAGGCAACAACCTCAGAAAATTTAATTGCATTGTGAGATTACCAAAATATCCTTTCATCCTAAAAGACGAAAATACCCTCCTCACAAATTGATTCTTAAATTATCTTCTAAGTGTGTGACCCGTAGGCTCCTCAACATATCTGTAGTGTGTAGTATCGCAATTAACACCAATTAATCATCTTACTACACATAGACTAAGATTGGCCCCTAGCAAGGCATCATGGCCACCTGATAGATTCGGATTCAGCATAACCGCAGCATGTCAACGGTATAGTTACCGTGCAATCAAATCCTTTCATCATTTGTTATCTCATCGAGACTGAGGTATAGAAATAGTGTCAACCTCAGATATCCTCGACATGTTTGTATTCAGTTAAGAGACCAATGATCGAAATAATAAATTGGATTGAGCATCAACTCAATCCTACTGTGGCCATAGATTTAGTGTCATTGCCATTTACTGAATTATCCAGTGAGTAACTTTTCCCGTACCCAGGAGTGATGAATTATTTGTCGATCCACCATAGTCTCGGTACACTTCTCAATGTGGCCAATGACTACTGTATTGATAGCTCTGAATAAAACTATGTTAGGCTAGTGTCAAACTACACCAATTGGTGCACAAGGCACTCCGGTGATCTCAAGTCTAAGGATCATATGCACCACCATCCATTAGAGGATTTATTCCATAGACACTAGGGTTACCATCCATATAGAATCCTCTGGTGGGTCTGTCTAGTGAACTTGCCTCTAGCAAGCACCCATGCATTGCACCAGGTTGTTGGCAAACATCCTTGACAAGTGAGATCAGTCATTGCCTTTCGACAGGGTCATTCAACACTATGATAGCCTTACCGTATTATCTGTGTCCTTGATCAGAATAATATTAGGGCTATGGATGTTTCTAGAATGGCCACCATATGTGATCATAGGGTTCTCACTATCAAGATTTGAAACACTTGATACCCTCATCACGATTCTACCATCCTAAGGACATATATCATTACATATAACTATGATTTACAAGATATAGAAGAATATGCTTTTTATTGATAAATAAACATTTATTATAGAGTCAATTTTTACAATAATAGATTGGCTCTAGGGCACCTACTCCAACAGCTATAAGGGGTTCTGTAAACATGAGAAAGGTGTTGGCTGTTGATAGTTGCTTTTAACGGGAAAGTATGGAGGTACATTATTGGTGGCCACTACACAGGACAGTGAGAATCACACATATCTCGTTGCATGGTATGTGGTTGACTCTAAGAACGACAAGCCGTGGACTTGGTTTTTCTAGAAATTACTTACGATAATGCCTGACAATGACGAGTTTTGCATAATATTTTATGGGCACAACTCTATAAAGAAGGGGATTGCCACTATTTACCGTCAAACACATCACGAATTCTGTAAGAGGCACCTTGCTGAGAACATAAAACAAAAGTTTAAGTGTGCTGGCCTCCTTCAAACGTATACATGGCAGCAAAAGCTTATCGAGTTGATGAGTTTGAGGAGCACTTTCGGCAAATCCGAATCAAGGATGATGGAATTGCCAAGTATCTTGAGCATGATATTGGTTTCAAGCGATGGAGTAGAGCTTACTTTCCTAGAAGAAGGTTCGATGTCATCCCCACGAACATAGTCGAGTCCATAAATTCGAAGTTGTTAATAGAAAGAAAGTTTCCAATTGTTGCCCTTTTTGATGCAATCCAGAGGACATCGTCACGGTGGTTCCATGAGCGTTGTACGGAGTCAGATAATTTTACCACAACCCTTATTCTGTCAGCTAGAAAATTATTGCAAGAACGTATAGAACTGTCAAATACACTGTTTGCCTATCTTCTCAATGCTCAAGAGTTCACTATGAGCGGCTATGGTCTGGATGCCTTAGTTAACCTTCATAGTAAAATTGCAGTTGTAAAGTGCTTGACATTCAACGTTTACCTTGTTCTTATGCACTAGTAACACTGAAACACCAACGGAAACCAGATTTTAGTTTAAGAATTTACATGGAACTTTGCTCCTTCTCTATATGGCAAACTATTACATGCTGGCTTATTTGGAAACGATATATCCAGTCCTCCAGAAGAGCAATAGGTGGTGCTGCTAGATTTGGTTGACATTATCATCCATCTGCCATTCAAGAAGACAGAAAATGGGAGAAAAAGAGTTAAGTGTGTTCCATCCGCTAGCCACAAGAGAAGCAGTTGCCAAAATCGATCACATACAGATCTAGAAAATTAGGTTCTAATCGATTAGAAGCAAGAAAGCAACCTGCCATAAGATCTGCAGATAAAATCAGATCGCTTAAACGACAGAAGATCACTTCAGCGATTGGCTGTTATCTGCAGACCGAACAGCAGTCGTTTAAGCGTCTGCTATTCAGATATCCTGATAAGAGCAAATCACTTAAGCGATCCTTGGTTGCTTAAGTGATATGCTCTTATCTGTAGCTCTGAATAATAGATCGCTTAAGCGACTTAAGATTGCTTAAACGATCTACTGCTTAGATCAAATCATGTTAACAACAAATCGCTTAAGCGATCTGCTGCTAAGATCAGATTTGGTGAACACCAGATCGCTTAAGCGACAAAAGCTCGCTTAAGCAATCTGCTTTTATATGTAGATCTGACCAGTAGATCACTTAAACAACCTGATGAAGTTATTATGTTTCTCTTTTGTGGTGCATTAAACCAATTTTATGTCCTTGTATTTCCAGCTATGTCATCAAGAAGAATGATGAAATCGAGAGAGTTGCCAAGGCCAACAATTGAAGACTTGTTGTTTTCAATTTTTTATGTTTTTAATTTAATTGTTACCTTGAATAAATCATCCTTTATATCGTATTAATTTAAATTAATTATTTTTTATTTTCATCCATTTTAAAAAGGGTTTAAGTAAGTAAAATTTCGCATATTACCTCTGTACAGCACTGATTGCTACCCAAAGAAGTAAGACAGACAAAATAAATATTATCAACATAATTGTCGTGTCAAGTCAGCCAATCAATCAATCAATTTACTGAATTAGTCACGAGTGTGACATGTTAGTAGAAACGTATCTCATTTCACAAATATGGATGGTTATGATTGAATATAGAGCTGACCCACAATACAAAATGTAATTTCTCACTCAAACGTGCACAATATCAAAAGATCGAGGAGATAAGAAGCAAAATGGCCTTGGTCACTAAAGCGATTCATAATCGCTTAAGCGACTATGGGTAAAAATGAAGAATCGCTTAAGTGATCTTGATTCTGTCTTGGACTTGATTGCTTAAGTGACCAAGGGTAAAAGTGGAGAATCGTTTAATCGAGAGCTTAAATCGCTTAAGTGATCGTGCACCTGGGGTGACTTGATTCTGCCTTGGATTGATCACCTAAGCAAGCATGATCGCTTAAGCAACCAAGGGTAAAAGTGAAGAATCGCTTAAGTGATCTTGATTCTAGCTTGTACGTGATTGCTTAAGTGACTAAGGATAAATATACTGGATTGCTTAAGCGAGAACTGAAATCGCTTAAGTGATCCAGTATATTCATATGATCTTTATTCTGCCTTTAACAAGATCGCTTAAGTGATAACATACATCGCTTAAGCAACCAAGGCTAAATATACAGGATCGCTTAAGCGAAATCATACATCGCTTAAGCGAAATCATACATCGCTTAAGGGATCAAGGCTAATTTACTTTGGTACTTTAAAAACATTAAAATTTGTATTATATAGAATCATTCTATACTTTAATATTTATTTTCCATGTTTATCTACACATGTAAAAAAATTAGTTTAATTAAAATATAATTAAAGAAATTAGATTAAGTGATATAAATAATAATATCAATTAACAAAAGACATATCATGGTCCACAAAACTAATCATACAGACAAAATTTAAGCTTATTTCAATCTAGTCCCCCCACATCGTATAACATTTGACTGCATTTTGGTCAGTAAAAATAGCACAATAATCATTCTCAAATACACCATCCATATTTGTGAAATGAGGTACGTTACTACTAACGTGTCACACTAGTACGCTATGACATTCATCCATATATAATACGGTTGTAAATAATCTTCTTACATGGCCTTAATATGTGTTGGTGGAATTAGGTTGCAAATAATCCTTCTTAATTGGCCTTAATATATGTCAATAACTGATGTCGCCTAGCATTAACGTTAACAATCATGTGATGTTGTGAACATTAACTTAATATGGGGTTGACAACCTATTCTAGAAAAAAGGGGTGGGGGTGTTAGGAAACGGTCCATATACACAGTGGAAAACAAAATCATAATAACAAGGATCGTTCCCATTGAGCCAAGATCAAAGGTACAATTTTACAGTTTATGTTAAAATAAAATCTGCAGAAATTAATCATGAGTTTAGAAACCATACGCACGTTTAGAGGCTCCTCCAAAATTGTCTTTGAATGTTTTTGCTACCGACTCAAGTGTAGGATCGAACCGACGTAGTCCACACAAAGACAATCACAAAGAACTAAGGAGGGATTTGCTAGATCCTCCTTAGCTTTAAGATCAAAGAAGAAAAATCAAATGAATTGATTTTGGGCAAAATGAATTCTGCCGTGCGAGTGTAAATGGGGCTGTGTGTTTTTGCTTTTCAAAGAGAAAATGAACTAATGAATATCACTTCCATTTTACAAATAACAATTTTCTTTTATAGTAATTTTAATGCCCTATTCCCATACGGAATAGGCTTGGGCTTCAACCCAAACACCCCATGTTACCAAATACTCCCAATTAGATATTTTATTTTTATTTCATCATTATCTCAATTAAAATCAATTAATATATATTTAATCTATATATATTAATGTTTAACAATAATGATGATTTAATTAAATATATGCGAACACATATTTAAACATAATTTCACTTATTTAATTTTTTAATAAATTAAATAAAGGCTACGACCTCGACAAATTTAATTGTACTGTGAAAGTACAAAAATACCCTTTCACCTAAAAAGATGAAAACGCCATTCTTTCTTCCTGAGTCTTAAAGGTTATCTTGCATGTGTGCTGACCCAGTACCATCTTGCATCATATCGACAGTATAGTATCGCAGTTAACACCGGAAGGTTAATCGTCTCAGCAATACACAGAGACTAAGATTGGCCCCACCCCAGTCAAGGCATCATGGCCACCTAATAGATTCGGATTTAGCAAAGTAGCTACCTGTCAACGATATCATTACCGTACAATTCGATCCTTTTCATCATTCATTATCTCGATGAGATGAAGGCATAGAAATAGTGTCAACCTTTGGTTACTCTCGATATTATGTATTCAGTTTCTAGACTAATGACCTGTATTATAAATTGGATAGAACAACAACTCAATCCCACTGTGGCCACAGTTTTAGTGTCATTGCCATATACTGAATTGCGCCATGAGATAACTTCTCCCGTACTCAAGAGTGATGAATCCTCTATCAATCCACCATAGTCTTGATACACTCCTTGATGCAGCCAATCACCACCATATTGACAGCTCTGAAAAGAACTGCGTTAGGCTAGTGTCAAACTACACCAATCGGTGCACAAGGCGCTTCGGTGATCTCAAGTCTAAGGATCACATGTACCACCATTCGTTAGAGGATTTGTTCTATAGACACTGGGGTTACCATCCATATGAATCTTCTGGTGGGTCAGTCCAGTGAACTTGCTGCGGTGTATTCGCCTACAGCAAGCACCCATGTGTTGCACCAGGTTGTCACTAAACAACCTTGACAAGTGAGATCAGTCACTGGCTTTCGACAAGGTCGTTCAACACTATGATATCCTTACCGTATTATATGTGCCCTTACTTCAGAATAATACTGGGGCTACGGACGTTTCTAGAATGGCCATCATATGTGCTCATAGGGTTCTCACTATCAAGATTTGAAACACTTGATACCCTCGTCACGGTTCTACCATTGTAAGGACATATATCAATACATATTGCAATAATAATGATTTACGCGATATAGTATAAAATGTCTTTTATTGATTAATGAACATTATTACAAAGAGTCAATTCCACAATAATTGATTGGCTCTAGGGCACCTACTCTAACAGGGGGGAGCGGATCACTTAAGCGATTTAAGGTCTCGCTTAAGTGATTCTTCACTTTTACCCTTGGTCGCTTAAGCGACGTTAAATCACTTAAGCGATCAAGTCCAAGGCAGAATCAAGATTATCCCAGATGCACAATTGCCTAAGCGATTTACATATCACTTAAGCGATTCTTTACTTTTACCTTTGGTGGTTTAAGCGATGCTAGATCACTTAAGTGATCAAGTGCAAGGCAGAATCAAGATCATCCCATATGCACGATCACTTTAACGATTTAAGTATTGCTTAAGCTTAAGTGATCAAGTCCAAGGAAGAATCAAGATGATCCCAAGTGCATGATCGCTTAAGCAATTCAGTTATCGCTTAAATGATTCTTCACTTTTAGCCTTGGTTGCTTAAGCGATGTCTGATTTCTTAAGCGATGAAGTCCAAGGCAAAATCAAGATCATCCTAGGTGCACAATCGCTTAAGCGATTCTTCACTTTTAACCTTGGTCACTTAAGCAATGTTGGATCACTTAAGCGATCAAGTCCAAGGTAGAATCAAGATCATCCCAGGTGCACGGTCGCTTAAGCGAGCAAGTCTTGCTTAAGCGATTCTAGCCTTTGTTGCTTAAGCGATCAAGTTTAAGGCAGACTCAAGATCACCCCAAGTGCATAATCGCTTAAGCAATTTAAGGTCTAGCTTAAGCGATCCTGTATAGAAAACCCTTGATCGCTTAAGCGATATATGTAGTCGTTTAAGTGATCATGGGCAACACATATTATTTCCAACTTTTCTTCTCAATTTTGACAAACTAAAATCACAACACATATTAATTCCATCTTTTCTCCTGAATTTGACAATCTAATTGCATCAACACATTAATGTCATTTAACAAGAATACTAAATAAACTCAAAGTCTAAAGAGGGAAAGAAATATTGAATTGCTTTTTAAAAATTTGAAATGTGTCAATTACATTAAATTACAACATTATAAACAACAAATAAATGTCCTATATACACCCAAAATAAAAGCAGTGTCGGCAGCCTCCATCCTCCCTCTTCATCATTCTTTTCAGCCACTTTCCTATCCTCCAAAATTATCCAACACACCTTCAGCATCAGCATCAGCCACTTCGTCTTCTTCTACGGCACCCCTTCCAACATTATCCAGCCTTGGCCTTGGCCACAAAGCATACATAACACCACAACCCAAGTATCAACAGCCTGACACCTAACAACATCAGCTGATCCAATCCAAGACAATCCAATTATTCAAGACAACCCAATAAGAAATGCATTTCACATAAACTACAAAACTCTAAGTCCAACTTCCATACCTTTTGATGACAACATCAACAATGAATTGGATTGGGTTTTGGTCAATCAAAAGGGATCTATATGCCCATGGAAGCAATCAATAGCCAAGCGCTCCCAAAAGTTCATCATTGTTTCATTATTCAACCTGTCCATTGGGGTGTTGGTCATGTCGAACTCAATAAATTTTAGTGCATATGCCCCCCATAATCAGCACTACAATAGGAGGGAGACATTAGCATTAGAATCAGTTTATAGAACAATTGTATTATGTAAGTTTTATACAAAATTTACTTCGACTTATTTATCGGGACAGGAAGGCGATTGAGTGGCCACTTTCCCATCAGTAGTTCATCACCCAAGTGCTTAAACATCCTATTGTCGCACAATAGCTACGGGAATAATACACACAGTGGCTGCAACTCCGTCTCCAACTGCCTCTCTCGACAAATACTCGGGTTGCAATCAAGGATCTGCAGCAAGCCCTCCTCCAATAGCCAAATGACGGTTATCCAATGCATATCCTTGATGTTCACGATGTAGTATACTCTTTTAACGTTTGCCCAATTGTTGCCATATTTGGGCCTTTCCCCCCGTACATATTGCATCGTCCTCTCATCAAACCGAAAATCATCAAGGACACCGTCGAAGTCATCTATGGCCATTCTTTTCTGTTTGCCTCTGCTTGTTGCACTCCACCATTGGCCTTTTTCATTAACGTGTCATATGTAGTTACTAGGCTTTGGCCAAAGGCCACATCAGTGATGGCACAGAGTGGATACAAAATATCACCATTACTGCTCTACCGTAGCCTTATAAGTGCCAATACCTCATCAATGTGCTACATCAAATAAAAACAACATGATAAGTATACAATACCTCATGGAAAACATAAGCAAAAATAAGGGAAAATAACTCACCGAGTTGTCGAGCCATCTGCCTATTATCAACATCTTTTCAAACCCTCCCGGGGATAATCCCCAGTCTTGCTCTTCACACGTGCATCACTTCCAGAATCATTGTAATAGGCATAGAAGAGTTTTTTCTTTTCCTCATCTATTGGCCTATACAAATCGACCTTTAACTCCTCCGTTTTCACTTGCCCACTTCCTCTGCCTTCCGCCTCACCCTCCTTAATTTTCACTTCCCCACTTCCTTCGCGTCCCGCCTTACCCTCCTCTATTTTTGCTTCTCTACTTTAATGGACTTCCTCATTTTTTTTCTTTGTTTTCCTTTTTTTTCCATACGTTACTACCGTGTAAGGAGATTTTATGTGCTTACTCTTTTGGATCTCTCTTTTATGCTCAAGTTGCACTTCAACCACTTTCAAAATCCCACCAACTTCTTCCTCCACCCTATTAACTTTCTCCTCCACCTTTTTCATCCACTCTTTTATCTTCTCAAACCTCTCATAAACGCCTGTTGTAAAAATATCAAGCAGACCATTTATGAGGTCAACCATCTCATTCTCTTAACCCCGACGCCTCGACAAAGCAGTAATTGTTGTACTGGTTTGCCAATTGGGTGGAGGCATACGAACCTCTTCATCGTCTTCCTCCTTCTCCCTCCCGCTGATTGGAGCTTCATCATCCTCAGTCTCAATAACATTCTCAAGTAGTGGCCTTGTAGCTGCACTCACATGCGTGACCCCTTCTAGGTCCCGTATTAGGTAGTCTATCCCTTCATATGCTACATTGTCCAATGCTCTGAACGATGTAACATACTCCTCTCCCGCTTCACCCCTAGTAGGGGTGAGGAAGGGACGGACGACTCCCTCTAATAAGAAAAAAAAAATCCATCAAATTTAAGCCACATTTAAAAGCAAGTGCATATTCAAAAGATTAATCCTTTAATCTTACTCGAGCTGCTAGGAAATTACGGTCGCTTATTCGAAGTCTTTTTCCACCCCCCCCCCCCCCCCCAACCTTAGCCAGGATAGGGATGACCTCATACATCCAAGCCTACATTGTAAAAAAATAGTTCATATCATAATTAAAACATATATAATACAAAAAATACAATAAAAAGCTATTAATATTTACCTACATTGCCCATGGGAAGCCAAACAAATTATACATGCTCGGTCTATCCTTCTCGACAGCTTGGCCATGCTTTATCGCCATGTCTTTTCCACGCAGGGACTAAATGGTTAGTTGAAATGATAACCGTCCCCACGGATAAGCATTAAAGAAGTCCATGTTGCTTGCAAACTTCACCCAATCCATATTAATGACTTTTGTTGAGTTAGAAGCCATTAGGATCGAATGCACGAACCATACTAGGCACATCTGCAACTTCTTTGAAGAGGTATACCCATCTTCTCCTAACCTCTCCTCTAAATCGTATCCCGTAATAGATGTCTTTCCCCCCAAAACCTTTCTAGCCAAGTTATCTTAAGCCTATCATTAGGCATATTTCATCATCCCAAAACGAACGCTTTTCGTGATCTCGGAAATGCCCCAAATCTTAAGCCTATCATTAGGCATATTTCATCATCCCAAAACGTAATGGCTTCCCATCCACCACGAACCACATTTCATTTTTTTTTTTTTTTTTTTGGTTTTTAACTGAGTGTAGCAACATATATTGCACTCTTTGCCTCCAGAACGCCTTCTTCCAATTTTCTTCCATATTTGCAAAATGACCAAAACAACTATCTTTGAATCGGTCCATACCCTTCCTTTGTTCCTCTAAAATCTCCTTTATTCTTATAAAAAACTTGCCAACTCGACCTAATTGTCACCCTTTACAAGGAAGTACGATATCGCTTACAACCTCCAACCCATTGTCTTTATAATTTATGCTTCAGAAAATCTGCACAATTGATATAAACTAAATATCAGCAAAAAAAAGAAACCAAAACAACCAATAGGCTACAATTTGAGGGATATGGGCTTCGACGGCATCGGGGAGTGGGTGTTTTTGGCTTCGAGAGGACTGAGGAAGCCAATGTAGGCCCTATAGAGGCTGTTGTGGCAAGTTCCATGACTGGAGATGGTTGAGGATGGCAAGAGGTGGCGGAATTGGGGGGCTGGAGGGTTGCGCTGCATATTGCACGTAGTTGTGCATGGCCAGCTCTGCAATATTCAAGACAGCCCTCCAACCCCCATATTCTGCCACCTCCTACCATCCCCAGCCCTCCAACCTCCCTACGACCTCCCTTACCTTCCCCCATCCTTTGGAACCCAAACAAAGCCACTACCCCGATGCCCGCCAACTGCTCGACAAAACGCCACAACCACCATAACAAATAAAACCAACTACATATCCCCCAAATTTGCACAAACCAATCAATTTTTTCATCAAATTCAAAACAACCAGTAAAAAACATACCTTTTCTTCACTAGCGTCCTCCTCCTCGTTTGAATTCTCGCCGGCATCCTCCCTTTCAAAACCATTTTTCGATTCTCCTCTCTGTTCTTGTGCTGCCGTTGTCTCCTCTGCCGCTAGACCACCTTCACTCATCGGATGATCCACCGGAGCATCTTCTTCAACAACATTTGAACAGTCGCTGCCGCCGAAGTCTAGGATTTAGAGTGGGGTTTGGTTTTCCTCCTCTTTATGAATATCAGCCATGATTTTGTATAACAAAGCTTTATGATCAAATATTGGCCGGAAATAGGAAAATTTTATCGCCAAAAATTGTAGGGAAATGGAAGGCGTTTTGTCAGTCTTTTTCGGGTATACTACTCCATTAAGCGATTTTGAGGGAGGGGGTCGTTTTTTAATTTTCAAAATTTAAACTGTTAGAGTAGATGCCCTAGAGCCAATCAATTATTGTAGAATTGACTCTTTGTAATAATGTTCATTAATCAATAAAAGGCATTTTATTCTATATCACGTAAATCATTATTATTGCAATATGTATTGATATATGTCCTTAGAATGGTAGAGCCGTGACGAGGGTATCAAGTGTTTCAAATCTTGATAGTGAGAACCCTATGAGCACATATGGTAGCCATTCTAGAAACGTTCAGAGCCCCGAGATTATTCATGAACTAAGGGCACAGATTATACGGGTAAGGCTATCATAGTGTTGAATGACCCTGTTGAAAGGCGGTGACGATCTCACTTGTCAAGGTTGTTTGGTGACAACCTGGTGCAACACATGGGTGTTTGTTGTAGGCGATTACACCACGGGCAAGTTCTGGAGTGACCCAGAGGATTCCATATGGATGGTAACCCCAGTGTCTATGGAACAAATCTTCTAACGAATGGTGGTGCATGTGATCCTTAGACTTGAGATCATCGGAGCGCCTTGTGCACCGATTGGTGTAGTTTGACACTAGCCTAACGCGGTTCTTTTCAGAGTCACAACACGGTGGTGATTGGCGCATCAAGGAGTGTATCAAGACTATGGTGGATTGACGAGGATTTATCACTCCCTGCACGGGAGAAAGTTATCTCACGGCGCAATTCAAGATATAGCAATGACACTAAAACCGTGGGCCACAAAGTGGGATTGAGTTGTTGCTCTATCCAGTTTATAATACGGGTCATTGGTCCAGAAACTGAATAAATAATACCGAGAGTAACCGAAGGTTGACACTATTTCTATGCCTTCATCTCGTCGAGATAACGTATGATGAAAGGATCGAATTGCACGGTAACCATATCGTTGACAGGTAGCTACTTTGCTGAATCCGAATCTATCGGGTGGCCATGATGCCTTGCTAGGGGCCAATCTTGGTTTGTGTATTAGTGAGACAATTAATTGGTGTTAATCGCAATACTATACACTGCCGATATGATAAGGAGCCTAAGGGTCACACACATAGAAGACAATTTAAGATGCAAGAAGAAAGAAGGGCATTTTTCGTCCTTTTTAAGGCGAAAGGGTATTTTGGTAATTTCACAAAGGCAATTAAATTTGCTCAGGTCGTAGCCTTTATTTAATTTGTTAGAAAAATTAAATAAGTGAAATTACGTTTAAATATGTGTTCGTACATATTTAAATATATTATCATTATTGTTAAATGTTAATATATATATATATATATATATATATATATTAATTGATTTTAATTGAGATAATGATGGAAATTAAAATAAATCAAATTGGGTGTGTTTGGCAACATGGGGCGTTTGGGTTGGAGCCCAAGCCTATTCCGTATGGGATTAGGGCAAATTGTTTTTTTAAATATAAAAGGAAAAGTGTGTGATTTTGAATGAGAAGGGTTTTTCTTTGAAAAACCAATACACACAGCAGCCCTTTTGCTTCTCCCACGGCCGTAACACCTATTGCCTAAAATCAATTCAATTGATTCTTCTTTTCTTCTCAATCTTGAAGCCAAAGAGGATCTAGCAAATCCCTCTTTGGTTCTTTTAAGATTGTCTTCGTGTGGACTACGCAGGTTCGATCCTACACTTGGATCGGTAGCAAAACGTTCGTCGACAAATTTGGAGGAGCCTTCAATGTGCGTTTGTTTCTTTTAAACTCATGTTGAATATTTATGCAGATTTTATTTAATATAAATTGTAAAATCATACCCTTGATCTTGGCTCATGTAAACGATCCTGTTATATTATATTTTTCGTTTCCGTTGCGTATACGGAACCGTTTACTAATAGTGGTATCAGAGCCTAGGGTACTAAATTTTACAATTTTTATGTGTATGGTTGATAACATGTATTTGATGATAATATGTTGCCATATTGAATCTGTGTAAATCTGTCTTGAAATATGTTTTTAAGAAACTGATTAATCGATTAATTTAATTTGTTGATGATCTGCTGGTTTGGTTTAATGCATGATGGATTTTTGTTGAGATCAATGTGTTTGATTGATTGCAAAATCCGGTTAGAGTGTTTTTGGTTGCTGTATGAACAGATCCGGAGCTACAGATCTGTGTACGCTCGCAGCGGCGATATAATCCATCGCCGTAGCGATCGTCGTCACCGTGGCGATATAATCCATCGTCGTCGCCGCGGCGATATAACTCATCGCCGCGGCGATCGTCCTTTGGACTAGCGCTGTATGAAAACAGCGCTCGCCGCGACGATATAATTTATCGTCGCGGCGATCGTCCTTCGGACGTGCGCTGTACCAAAACCAATGCACGCCGCGGCGATCTAACTCATCGCTGCAGCGAGCGCACTTCCAAGTGTGCAGGGGGTAAAATGCAAAGTTTCAAAACTTTTAAACCAAACTATAAGTCTGCAAATTGTCAGGGGGTAAATTGTAATTAACCCACAAATTTCAGAAATTGATTGTTTTTGAAATGTATGCTTTGTACTTGTTTGTATATTGCATGGTGCCCGGTACATGAGCCTTAGACCTAAGGGTGAATGTTTTAATTATTTTTTGGTATGTATGGTTGTATTTATTAAATAGGGCCTGCGTGTCCTGCCTTTCTCCTCTTCTCGATGTACATTCTCTTCTCATCTAATTCCCCTAGAATGTAAATCGAGGTTTCTAAATTTATTGATGTAAAGAATTTGTATAATTATTTATTGTAAATTTAGAAAGATATTTTTTGTAATGTACTTGAAGTCGGAGCAAAGGGACGAGGCAACCATACTTGAAGACTCAAGATTTTTATTACAGACCCCTAGGTGACCCACCGATTCCTCTAGGCTCGAGGAAATCGGTTTTAGTTGGGCCATGTACCGGCACATTTAATTTTGTTTAGAATGCATGCTAAGGTTGAATGTTTGATAACATGCCAAACAATGTCATTCTAACAAAGATAATGATTTGGTGAGACATTAAATAACAAAACCCTCAATTAAAGTATATTAAGTCACAAAAGCCTTCCATCACCATGGTTTTAATCAAACCACCTGTCGCCGAAACCTTGTTCGCCAAAGCGAAGGGTACACTTCTACCAGTGGGAGGTTAAAATGCATTGGAGTTTTCCTTAATGGTGATGGGTCGACTTAAAATGACGGTTTTGCTTGTTCGCCAAAGCGAAGGTTGATAAACACGCGTCATAGGCATAGTAGAGCAGTACGCATATTGTGTGTACGTGGTGACATGTAGTGTCCACTCTACCGATACTGAGAATCACACTTGAGGACAATGGCATGTACTGTCCATTGGATTGTGTGATTGGCTTGTTGGCTTTCTCACATTTGAGGTTGATAGTGGGAGCTATCAACTGGTGTGGATTGAGTTTGTTGGCCTACCTAATCAACTCATTTTGGCTTGTTCGCCAAAGCGAAGGTTTGAAATGGGCAGGATGGGATCTCGGTCCACTAGGAAAATCAACGGGCTTTCCCGAGTTAATGGTGAGGGCTATTAACTTGAGTAAAATAGTGGGAGCTTCGTTTAATAAAAGACCATATTAAACAATAATAATGAACATGGTAATAACGGTTACTTTTTCTGCACTTGTAGATTCACTTAAATTTGAGCAAAATGATCCCAACATCACTACGACAAATCATCGAACTGGGAGAGAAATGGAATGGTGAAAATTTCGTTGACTGGTATAGAAGTATAAATAATATACTTCAGCCAAGCGATAGATTATACACCATTGAGCAAGCTCTATAACCAGAGCCTGCTGATAGTTCTATCCATGAGACTGGGTATGTATATGTGAAGCATACACATGATGCAAAAGCAGAAATGACTAGATACATTGTGCTTGCATCAATGGCACCATTACTGCGACAGCAGTGCCAGAAAATGGATTTAGCTTCTATTCTTCATTTTCTTCGAAGAAATGAGAAGCATATGGTGTCTCGGTCGTTATTCAGATGTAGGATGGAAGAGGGCACCAAAATTGGCGATCATATACTCAAGTGGACCGAGTATATGAATAAGCTTGAGATTTTGGGATGTGGACTTAATGAAGGTTTAATGATAAACCTAATATTACAGTCTTTGCCAAATTCTTATTCTCAATTTGTCTATGACTTTATTGAGGAAGATAAGAAGAATACCCTTTCCGAGCTTCTGGATTTGTTGAAGACTACTGAGTCAGGCATGAAAATGTCAGAAACATTGACGTTGGTTGAAGCCAACTCAAGTGAAAAGGAAAGGGCTCAGAAGTTGATGGAAAGAATCATGCGAGAAAGGAAAGGCGTTTGTCCTCACTGTGGGAATCCCAGTCACTGGAGGAAACATTGCAAGGCCTTCCTAGCAAAAGGGAAGAAGAATGTTACTTCTTCGTCAGGTACGTTATTAAGATTAACTTCTCCCGTAAACATCTAGTTGACACAAGATGTGGTACTCACATTTGATTGATGTGTAGGAACTACGGTAGAGTAGATTGCTCGCCGAGGGAGAGGTGGACCTACCAGTTGGAAATGAAGCACGTCGCTACATTTGTCCGTAGGATCTTATCGTCTGATTTAGCCGATGGACTTGTTTCTTGGAACTTGTGGATTATTATGGTTTTTCTTCAGTTTCTAGAAATTATATATTTCTGTGTCCACATAGGACAAATGAGAATATTAGTTTACTAATGGATTATTGTCCTTAAGTATAAATAAAATTCTCTATGGAACTGTTTCATAATAATATGTTCTTAAGAAAGACAACAAGGATAATCTCAAAAGACTACTATGCCAACTTTGGCAAGTTGAGCTAAACATACCTGAAGGAATGTGGGATAGTATCACAACTCACTCCTCCTTATACACCCCAACACAAATGAGTGTCGGAAAGGGGGAACAAGACCTTACTTGATATGGTTAGGTTCATGATGAGTTTTAGTGATTTATCTACATCGTTCTAGGGTTATGCCCTAGAGACTGTGACTCACGTTTTGAACCGTGTGCCGTCAAAGTCTGTAGATAAGACTTCATATTAGCTATGGAGGGGGCGAAAGCCCAACTAGTCTTATCTAAGGATTTGGGGTTGCAAAGCTTATGTTAAGAAATTGACTTCGAACAAGCTGGGCCTAAAATCCTGTAAATGTATATTTGTGGGGTATCCAAAGGAGACCAAAGGATACCATTTCTACCACCCAGAAGAGCGCAAAATTTTTGTTGCTCGATCTGGTGTCTTCCTAGAAAAAGGAATATTTTCTAAGTACTAGTGGGAGAAAAGTAGAACTCGATGAAGTTCTAGAACCACAACATATACTAGACGAAGGACGGGATGATGTGCCACAAGAAGTGGTTGAGCATCATGAGGAGGTTACTCCACAACTTGTGGATCAAAGTGAACTACCTCAAGTAGCACAGGAGCTACGTAGATCTGGGAGAGTACGCCATGAGCCCGAGAGATACGGTTATCTCGTGACTCAACATGGTAACGTACTGGTCTACCAAGACGATGAACCCAGAAACTACGAAGACGCTATATCGGATCCAGATTCTGTTAAATGGCTTGAAGCCATGAAATCTGAGATGGACTCCATGTACCAGAACCAAGTGTGGTCTCGGTGGAACCACCTGAAGGGGTAAAACCCATAGGGTGTAAATGGGTCTTCAAGAAGAAGCGACATGGATGGCAACGTGCATACTTATAAAGCACGGTTGGTTGCCAAAGGTTTCAAACAAATTCATGGCATTGACTATGAAGAAACCTTTTCGCCGGTTGCCATGATTAAATCCATCCGGATTATGCTTGCAATTGCTGCATATCATGACTATGAGATTTGGCAAATGGATGTCAAAACTGCTTTCCTGAACGGAAACCTTGAGGAGGATGTGTACATGACACAACCTGATGGTTTCATTCTTGATAGTCAAACCAATAAGGTATGCAAGTTACAGAGATCCATTTATAGACTCAAGCAAGCTTCAAGGAGCTGGAACATTCGTTTTGATGAAGCCATAAAAGAATTCGGTTTTATTAAGAACGAAGATGAACTCTGTGTTTACAAGAAAGTGAGTGGGAGCGCAGTAGCATTCCAAGTATTGTATGTCGATGACATACAATAGATCGGGAATGGTATACCGAAGTTGCAGTCGGTAAAAACTTGGTTATTCAAGTGCTTCTCCATGAAGGACTTAGGGGAAACAGCTTACATCCTTGGAATAAAGATCTATCGTGATAGATCGTGTAGGTTGCTCAAACTAAGTCAAAGTACATAGACAAGGTACTGAACACATTCAGTATAGAAAACTCCAAGAAGGGATTTCTTCTGATGGCATATGGTGTCTATCTCTGTAAGGATATGTGTCTTTAACCACACAATGAGAGAGATAGAATTAAGAGGATCCCACATGCTTTAGCAAGTGGATCCATCTTATATGTTCAGATTGATATCTAATATGCATTCAGCATTTGTAGTGGATGTCAATCAGGCTCAAGTGAGCAATATGTTATGTACTTAGATTGATGTCTTATGTGCATTCAACACTAGTAGAAGATATCAACTAAATCCAAGTGAATGACACTGGGTGAGTGTCAATGGACATTCTTAAGTGCTTGAAAAGGGCTTAAGAATATATATTCTTGGATTATGGAAGAAAGATGAGCTCACTGTAAGAGAATACAGAGACGCTATTTCCAAACAGGGGAAAAGGATGATTATAGTTCGCAATTTGGGATTACACATTTTGTCTCAATATAACTGCAGTGAGCTGCAAGAGCTCAAATTGGTGTACTACAGTGGATTCTACAATTGATGCTAAGTCTATCGCATTTTTAATGCAGCCGTGTAGGCGGTTTGGATCAAGAAGTTCATTATTGAACTTGATGTGATTTCAAGCATTGCTAATCCAGTATAGTTGTACTGCGATAACAATGGAGCCATTGTTGTGGCTGAGGAATCACGGTCTCACCAGTAATCCAAACACTTACTTAGTTGATTCAATCTGATCTCAAGGATCGATATGAAAGGGAATGTGCAGAAGCATGATGGGCACTTGGGTCATTCAATGTTGAGTGCATGAATGACTCGCTATAGTGCAAGCACTTGGGTCATTCAGTGTTGAGGGCATGAATGATTGGCTATAGTGCAAGTGGGAGATTGTTAGAGTAGATGCCCTAGAGCCAATCAATTATTGTAGAATTGACTCTTTGTAATAATGTTCATTAATCAATAAAAGGCATTTTATTCTATATCGCGTAAATCATTATTATTGCAATATGTATTGATATATGTCCTTAGAATGGTAGAGTCGTGACGAGGGTATCAAGTGTTTCAAATCTTGATAGTGAGAACCCTATGAGCACATATGGTAGCCATTCTAGAAACGTCCGTAGCCCCAGTATTATTCTGAACTAAGGGCACAGATAATACGGTAAGGCTATCATAGTGTTGAACGACCCTATTGAAAGGCAGTGACTGATCTCACTTGTCAAGGTTGTTTGGTGACAACCTGGTGCAACACATGGGTGTTTGTTGTGGCGATTACACCACAAAGAAGTTCACCTGACCCTACTAGAGGATTCCATATGGATGGTAACCCCAGTGTCTATGGAACAAATCCTCTAACGAATGGTGGTGCATGTGATCCTTAGACTTGAGATCACCGGAGCGCCTTGTGCACCGATTGGTGTAGTTTGACACTAGCCTAACGCAGTTTATTTTCATACTGTCAATACGATGGTGATTGGCTGCATCAAGGAGTGTATCAAGACTATGGTGGATTGACAGAGGATTTATCACTCCCGGCACGGGAGAAAGTTATCTCACGGCGCAATTCAAGATATGGCAATGACACTAAAACGTGGCCACAAAGTGGGATTGAGTTGTTGCTCTATCCGGCTTTATAATACGGTCATTGGTCCGAAGGCGAATAAATAATATCGAGAGTAACCGAAGGTTGACACTATTTCTATGCCTTCATCTCGTCGAGATAACGTATGATGAAAGGATCGAATTGCACGGTAACCATATCGTTGACAGGTAGCTACTTTGCTGAATCCGAATCTATCGGGTGGCCATGATGCCTTGCTAGGGGTCAATCTTGGTTTGTGTATTAGTAAGACGATTAATTGGTGTTAATCGCAATACTATACATTGCCGATATGATGAGGAGCCTAAGGGTCACACACATAGAAGACAATTTAAGATGCAAGAAGAAAGAAGGGCGTTTTCGTCTTTTAAGGCGAAAGGGTATTTTGGTAATTTCACAGTGCAATTAAATTTGCTGAGGTCGTAGCCTTTATTTAATTTGTTAGAAAAATTAAATAAGTGAAATTACGTTTAAATATGTGTTCGCACATATTTAAATATATTATCATTATTGTTAAATGTTAAATATATATATATTAATTGATTTTAATTGAGATAATGATGGAAATTAAAATAAATCAAATTGGGTGTGTTTGGCAACATGGGGTGTTTGGGTTGGAGCCCAAGCCTATTCCGTATGGGATTAGGGCAAATTGTTTTTTTAAATATAAAAGGAAAAGTGTGTGATTTTGAATGAGAAGGGTTTTTCTTTGAAAAACCAATACACACAGCAGCCCTTTTGCTTCTCCCACGGTAGTAACACCTATTGCCTAAAATCAATTCAATTGATTCTTCTTTTCTTCTCAATCTTGAAGCCAAAGAGGATCTAGCAAATCCTTCTTTGGTTTTTTTAAGATTGTTTTCGTGTGGACTACGCAGGTTCGATCCTACACTTGGATCGGTAGCAAAACGTTCGTCGACAAATTTGGAGGAGCCTTCAACGTGCGTTTGTTTCTTTTAAACTCATGTTGAATATTTATGCAGATTTTATTTAATATAAATTGTAAAATCATACCCTTGATCTTGGCTCATGTAAACAATCCTGTTATATTATATTTTTTGTTTCCGTTGCGTATACGAGACCGTTTACTAACATAAACAAATTTCCATTAATTATACTATTATCCATATACGTTTCAATCTTTTCACTCTAGCCCCTTTTTGCATGTTTAGTTACAATTAAGTGTGCCACGTCAGATTTTTAAATTTAAAAAAAAAAAAAGCCTCCGATTTTCATGGTTAATTTTTTTAATCCAAACTTGGGATGTCTGGAGGTTAAATTTTCTCCATGTTTCCCACCCAAGGTTTCACGAATCTACAAG
Organism: Pistacia integerrima; assembly: GCA_026225825.1. Classification (NCBI taxonomy): domain Eukaryota; kingdom Viridiplantae; phylum Streptophyta; class Magnoliopsida; order Sapindales; family Anacardiaceae; genus Pistacia; species Pistacia integerrima. Next base: position 3,385,914 of record CM047749.1, on the reverse strand, counting down.
TTCTCAGCCCTGATTTAATAAATTCCTTATTCTCACCCTTACATTAACAAAAAATCGTTTAATGTAAAGGTTAAAGGGTAAAGTGGTCATTTGTAATGTTTTAAATCTTAAATGAAAATAAAAATTTTTAAAAAACCCTCCAAATCTCAAATTTCTCTCACAAACACACATCTCAAATTTCTTTTACTTTTCCTCTCTCTTTTGAACCTTTCTTTCCCGTCAAATCCTTTCTTTCTGCTCCTCTTTCCTTTCTTTTTTCTTCTCCTCTCCTTCGTTTCTTTCTTCTCTCCCCACGATTTGACGAAAATCCTTGGAATTGGAACAGTTCCTCTTGGACAAGATGTGCCTCTTAGTTTCATCTTCAAGAAGTTGGATGTTGACAACGGAGTTCCTTGACGTTTCAACTCTTCAGGAAAAGAAGTAGACTCCATCTATTGTTAAAGAAATAGTGTAAAAACTCTACAACATATCACTTAAAAGAATCACAAAACTCTTTTTCATGGACGTCAATAACATCACTTAAAAGAGTTCCTTGTTGTTTGATTGTAGTGATTAATGGAGATTGAATGAAGGTTTTTTATTGGAGTGTTTGTTTGTTGTGTTTGTTAGGACTCTTTGTCAGCCGCCCACTTCTGCTGGCAACCCCCAAGGTCTCCCCCAACTACACTGCCCACAAGATGTTCGATAAAACTCCCAAACCAACCACCCACAACCTGTTTGTGCAACAACTGCGATGGATCGTGCAAGGACTGTTGGAGTAGCCTTTTGCGATGGCTAGGAGAGGTGTTTGGGGATTGCTTATTTTCCTAATTCTATTAATTTGGGGGTTAAAAAATAATTTATTAAATTATTTGTCAAAGGTAATTTGATAATAATACTTTTTATGCTTGATCAAAATTAAATAAACACTAACGGTGTTGATTTAAGGATATAAATCTAGAATTTATGAAATCAAGGGTGAGAATTTGTAAATTCACCTATACCTTGGGTGGGAATATGTCGTTTGCTTTTTTATTATTTTAATGTTATGTGAAGCAAAAGTCTAAATTAGGCCGAATGACATGCACTCACCCGTAGTTTGCCAAAAAGACAATTTGGTACCCAAAATATTTGAAAATGACAATTACCCACTTTCTGTCCAAATCTATTAGTAAAATTCGTTTAACTAAGGACAATATAGTAATTTTATATCCAACCAAAAGATAAACTTTAATATTCATCATTAATTTTAAATTAATCCATAAACCCCTAATTTTTTTTTTTATCCTATTTCTTTATTTCCTTTTTCTCTTCTCTCTCTTATCCTTTTTCTTCATCTTTCCCTTCTCTTTCTTTCCTTTCTTCTCCGTCTTTTCCCTCCTCCCCTTCTCTTTTTTCCTTTTCTTCTCCCTCTTTTCCCTTTGGTCGCTAGGCATAAACCCCTAATTTTTTTTTTTTTATCCTATTTCTTTATTTCCTTTTCCTCTTCTCTCTTTGCATCTCGTCTCTTCTATGCCTCTTCTCTCTCTTATCCTTCTTCTTCATCTCTCCCTTCTCTTTCTTTCCTTTCCTTTCTTCTCCGTCTTTTCCCTCCTCCCCTTCTCTTTTTTCCTTTTCTTCTCCCTCTTTTTCCTTTGGTCACTAGGCAAGAACCTGTCTTTTCCTCTTTAGTTTTTTAATTTTTAATTTTTTTTTCAAATTTTTATAATTTTTTACAATTTGGGTTGGAAGTGTTTGAAATTTGTGGTGGTTTGTGGCGGTGGTGATGGTTGTATTTGGTGGTTCTGGTGGAGAGTTTGGAGCTGGAGGAGGTCCCGACGGAGACAAGAACAATTTCATTTTTCTTTTTCATAGGTTTCAGCAATGGGTTTTATGGGTTTGATTTTTGATTTTTTTTTTCTTACATGATTGTTTAGTTGAGATGTAAGATGAATTTGATTATGAAGTTGAGAGGGAGAATGAATTTTGAATGTGGTGTTAACATGGGGATGAATTTCAATTGTGTTTATATTTATGGGAGGTGATTTTTTCTGGCGAATCTAGATGAATTTGGGAAAAAAGAGAGAAGAAAAGGAAAAAAGAGAAGGGGAGGAGGGAAAAGACAGAGAAGAAAGGAAAGAAAGAGAAGGGAGAGATGAAGAAGAAGGATAAGAAAGAGAAGAGAAATAGGAAATAAAGAAATAGGATAAAAAAAAAAAAAAATTAGGGGTTTATGGATTAATTTAAAATTAATGATGAATATTAAAGTTTATTTTTTGGTTGGATATAAAATTACTATATTGTCCTTAGTTAAATGGATTTTACTAACTGATTTAGACAGAAAGTGGGTAATTGTCATTTTCAAACATTTCGGATACCAAATTGTCTTTATGGAAAACTATGGGTGGGTGCATGTCGTTCGGCCTCAAAATTATCCTTATACCATGTATTTCAAACTAACGACATATTGTTTTAGGAACTAGTTTGTCAAGGAAAAATTAAAGTGTCCTTGATGGTGATAAACCAAAATCATAAAAGACCATAAAGGTCGTGGTTTGACTCTTGTGCAGATCAAATTTGTTTTCCTCCTATACAAACAATAAAATACATATAGGTTTTAACATTTATAAGAACAATTATGTCAAGATATAAACTAATTACAAATCGATAGTAAATTAATATTACATCATTTGAAACAAAAATTAATGTACAAATAACATTACTATGATTTAAAAGCAAAAGTACGATATTAGAGTTCTAGCGAAGGAATCTTTTACCGTTCAACTGATAATGGTTTGCATAATCATGTCAGTCAATTATGCATCATTTGAACAATTAACCAATCCCAAAAAAAATAAAAATAAAAACTTTATTTCTGGTTATTATTGCCTTTACACCATCATTAAAATTTAAAAATACAGAAAGCAGAAAATAATAATAAAAAATATAAGAGTTAAACATAAACCTGAAGTATGATATCATAACAAACTCCTAGTAAGGTTTCTAAAATAACAAACGGTGCGTTTAGTTTATTATTTCATATCCTATTCCCAATCTTATTCCAAAAATAACTGTTTATTTAATTATTTAAGAAATACTATTATATTTTTTAATTACTTTTAGGCCCCTTAAGTTTATTAATTTCATTAAACACATCCAAAAAAAAAGTTTAAAAATTAACAAAAACACCCCCATCCACCCATAGTTGTGATTCGGCAACCACCTGGTTAGGTGGTATGAAATCTATCTCAACGATCTACAACGACCAGAAAATGGCCGGTAATTCACCGATCTGGCTTTTTCCGGTCATATCCACAGTGGATCTAGCCGGAAAATGCCAGATCTGGCCATTAACGACGGCCAAGAGAGCCTGAGTCGGCCTTTTGCGGCCATTGCGGCCGATAGCCGTCGTCTGCCGCCTCCTTTTCCACGGATCTGATGGGAAAAGGCCAGATCGATGCACCGATCCGCGAGATGGCCTCGCATCGTAATGCCAAATTCCGACCAGATTCCGAAGATGGTGGCCGGAATCCGACATCGTGGGTGGGTGGGTGGGGGTATTTTTGTCATTTTATAAAAGTTTTATATATTGGGGTGTTTAGTTAAATTAGCAAACCTAGGGGGTTTTTTTGTTAATTTCTAAATTTTACCTCATAATAATCACCCTATTCAACTGTTCAATATTATTTCTAAAATCCTATCCAAAATAACAAACCAAACGAACCCAAAAATCTCTCTTCCATTAATAAACTGTTAAAATTTACATTGTCATCATTTAATAAATATTATTAAATTACCTTCTTATCGTCTAAACACCTAAAATTTAACAGTTAAAAGATTTCTAATATTTTCAAAACCTCAGAGATTTTTATTATTTTATCATACCTAGACCTGGCAAACGGGCGAGCCGAGTAACCATCAGTACGGGTTAAATGAGTGTGGGTCAAACAGGTAAACATTGTGAACAAGTAAGAAAATGCAACACCCATACCCGGTCAGGTGGGTATAGGTGGACCTGTGGGTCACCCCTTTTTTTTTTTTTTTTCCTCTCTCTCTTCTCTTTTTTCTTTGTTCTGTTCTCTTACATAATCTTCTTCTTCAAAAAAAAAATTTCAAATCCCGTCCATCTTCTCAAAAATCCTACTCCAGCACACAAGCCACAGCACCACTACACTTATCAGACTTCAAAGCACTACACTACAAGTTCCACCACCGTAAAAGAAACCAGTCTACAAAAATAAAATAAAATTAAAAAATCAATCCAATTCACCACTGTCACATCAAAATTCATTCACTCATAATATCCAATTTCAAATAAAATAAAATAAATCCAAAGAAAGAATAGTCAGTCACCAGGGCAGAAGTTTCTTTTTAGTTTGGATTTGAGATGAGCTGGACAGACGAAAATGCACAATAGAGCAGGAGAGCAGAAAAGGAAACAATGGTGGTGGATAGTGAAGAAAAGGCAAGATATTGTTGGAGAAAAGAATCCAGCAATGGAGCCAAGAGAGAAGGAAAGGAAAAAAAAATTTCAACCCTTTTCTATGAACCTGCCACTTTTCAATGTTTGTGCGGGTACTTGTGGGCTAGTTAGTAAATTCACAAATTTTCGTATTTTATCAGTCGAGCTGTATTATTCACGCATTATATGCCTCAAACGTTTTATTTGTAAATTATTCTTGTATCCAATTTTTTGCCAAATTTTTACAAATGTATTTTTCACCATTTGTTGTATCATACCCATAAAATTCTCGAACCCATATATTTGAAATACTATATTGATTTTAACAAGGTGGTCCATAAAAAGTGCTAAAACCAGAATTGATATTGTTGTATTTTTCAAAACATATTATTGACAATGTATCGTATTAAACCTGTATATACCCGTACCGTATTTTTCTTGTATCAGAACTTTATAGCCAAATTTTTACAAACGTATTTTCACCATTTGTCGTATCATACCCGTAAAATTCCCATTATCCGTATTTACTAACTAGGCCCGTGGGTATCACCTGGCCCACAATGTGAAAATAACAGATGGGCTAGGTACGAGTAATGATCCCACGAGTCCTAAATATATTAGTCCGTACCCGCAAAAAGTAACCATCGATTCGTAGGTGCGAGTCCCTTTTTTCCAAGTCTAATCATACCCCAAGGATTAATGTCACTAACTCTAATAATAAGAATAACAATAATAATAGTAATAATAAAAAAGAATGAAAATTAATAAGTTGATCCACTAAACTTTTATGTGAACCTTCCCAAGCCTAAGAAATCAATAGCAGTACACAGTTTTAAATATACAATGTTCCTAACTCTGAGATTTTACACCATAGGGAGAAAAGGAAAAAAATAAGTGGAATAATTGAATCAACAAATTTGGATCCACTTCACATCACAACTTTTAACCAACTTTCAGAAGTAAATTTCCCCCATTGCTCTTCAACTTGATTGATGCTTGCAACTAGACCTAGCAAAACGGGTCCGAACCCACAGATCGACCCTAAATCCGGGTAAAAAATATAGGGTGTGGGTCTTTAATATTGGACTTGTTTTTTCTCGACCTGTACTCGGCCTAGCCTGTTTTGCCAACAGATGAAGCGGGTACACCCGTGGGTATCCGTTTGTTTAAAAAAAAAAAAAAAAAAAAAAACCCTTTTCCCTTTTCATTTTGCCCCAAATCACGAAATCCCTAACCTAACTCAAACTCACTCTCTCTCATTAGCCTTCTCTCAAACTCATCGTCATCAAAATCCCTAACTCCATTGTCGCCACTTCTCCTGTCTCCGCTCTCATCAGCCACATCTACAGTCTCCATTGTCGACGCATCAAGGTATGTGTATCACTGTCTCCGATTTGATCTCATCTCCTTTGTCTTCACTCTTCACTCTTCAGCAACTCCAATTCTTGGAGTCAATTCTCCGGCGTCTTCAGCTTCTCCTCGACTACAATCTCGTAACATTGAAAGTTGCTCATCTTGCTTTATTCTTACTGTTCTATAGATAACTGATGTCAATCAACATGTTTGTTTGTATTCTTTTGGAAACCATTGTAACATGAATCAAACTAAATCTAGAAGTTTTTCTAATTTGTCTTGTCTCCGTTTCCTGTACTTAGCAGCTACTTTCTAGCTTGTGCCGTTGTTGCTTTTCTTGTGTAAGTTTTTTATTTTTTTCAAATTTTTTATGTGGGCTTATTTGGTTGATGAGGAATGAGAGGACAATCAGTAAAGTTTTTATCTTTTTCTTTGCTAGGTTATAGGTTTCTGTTTGGTTGGTGAGTAAACTTGGGAGAAAATAATGTAAGAGACTTTTTTTTTTTTTTTTTTATTGGGCTTTTGTGTGTGTATGGTTCTGGTTCGTGATTGGCAGCTTAGAAAACTAGGGGAAAAGATTCTAAATTGTGAGGAAAAAGAAAAGAGATCATATTGATTTATTTAAATCTTGTGTTAGCCGAGTTGTTAATTTGCGTACATCAAAATTAATTCTTTAGAATTTCAATTATTTTCTTTTATGTTAAAGGATTCAATTTACATCTAAAATTGGGGATTAGAGATTTTTATTTGGTTTAATATGATTCTCCTTATTCTTTCTGATGATAATTTGAATGATAATAGAAATTTGGATATGTTTTTTGTGAACTAAAACTATATTGGGAATAAGAGAATTTTTGTTTGGACCTAAGAAAGACAATTTTTCCTCTAGATTTTAGGAAGATTTGGGGGTGTAACTGCAAAAATTTAAAATTGGAGTGAACAGTACAGATACCTGCGAGTCCACATGTACAATAGACCCGTTTTGGGCCTGCACCCGTTTAGACCCAACCCGTACTCGACCCACCCGCCCGTTTTGTTAGGTCTACTTGCAACCGCCAATTTCCTGGTTATAAATGTAGTTTGTGGCTTTAAAGAATAATTTATCACACAATAAGCTTGAGCTTAAAATTTATCATTCGAGTCATGATATGATATATGATATAAAGCAAAAATGAACAACATTATAACAGAAACAAAGGACACATTACATTCTTACAATCTCAAATCATTCAAGCTTCTCAATGTTAGATGGTTTCTCACACTATTATTTATACTATTTCCATAATATGTAGGATACATGATCTTTATCATCACTCTCCATTTCTAGCCTACAAGGACTCTTTCATTTTCTGAGTTTTTGAGTTTTTCATTTTTTTAAAGATTTGACATTCTTGTAGTGGACACTTATCTATCAGTTTAAATATATATTCCATTTCATTACACTATCAAAAGTAAATGCCTTTATTATAGACACTAATTAAAAGAAAAGTAACGTGAATGTAATGCATACTTGCTTTTTTGTGGGCGTCCAACAACTGTGAACACAAAAAACATAAAATTTAATGTTGCAATTGGGAGGATCTCATTAAGAAGGTTGCCAACCAACATAAGAAAAGAACCACCAAAGGAGACTAAAAACAAATTGTAAACCTTAAAAATAATAATAATGAACCCTTTCCACTCATGTAACTGTGTTTTAAACCTAAATATAAAAGAACCACACCTTTCGATTTTCTACTGTAAACAGCAACAGACATGCTTCACTGTCTGTAACTGAATCAAGGAAAGCGCCCATCACAAACCACAACTTTGAATAAAAATAGTTGCCCACTCCCACTTATAACAAACTTCACTTTCTAAAACTTAAAAATCAGTCAACATAATCCCCCTCAGAAAATGCCAATGACCAAAGCAACAACACTAGGCTAAAGATACGAGACACCAAAATGATCCACATCAGCATTGCGGCCTTAAAGATACGAAGCCACAACTTAAAGACTATGGAATAGTCAAGACGAAGATGATTGATGATCTCCCCTTCAATTGTACACATACCACGCCAGTGAATACAAGGACCTTAGTCCACCTTTTTCGGACAATGTTATATGCTATTCTACCCAAAGCTACCCATGATAATATTTAAATCCTGTTTGGAACTTTGGCTTTTCAAATCATTCTTGCTTGAAGAATAAGGGATAGGATGAATTATCAGCCACCAATTAAAATACGATTTATAAGAAAACACACTCTAATCCAACCAAGAGTACAGAAATTTAGCCGCTTCCTCGACATTCAAATTCCTAAAGTATTCTAAAATTCAAACCTCTAGAATAGGGGAAGAATCCAAGCTGCTCTTAAGAAAAATAAAGTGAGACTTTCTAAGCATATAAAGAGAAGAGTATATACACTAATATATCTCCCCAGTCGCCAATTCTCCAAAAACTTGAATACTTCCTCAGAACTCACCAGAAGCTTCAAGTTTAAGGAAACTAAAGAATGCCTTTGCGAGATAATTTCCAAGATCTTCCGTGAAATGATAATTATAATCTGCCATTTCAAAATAAAGCATAATATTCAGTCTCAAGACACAGCATTAGTCGAGTACTCTTTAAACATCGTAAAAATTTTGCCCAAAAAGCTTTGAATACAGTTAGTTAGGTGTACAAAATTTTCAATAAACAGCTTCTAATTCAAACAAAAATACATGTTCATAGACAAAGGAGCTATACCATATGAATCAAAATGCATCAAATATAAAATCTGCATCATGAAAACCTGAGAGGTAACACATAAAGCAGAATTTACAATGTATATAATAATGAACAACCATTACATTTATAAAATGCAAGTTAGATTCAACCTTAGTTATCAAATTGTACATAATAATGAACATCCATAAAATGCCCACCACTCTGCCAATTGACTATGCTTTAAAGCTTTTCAAATTTTAAATAAATTGAACACAGTTTGGGCATTCATTTATTTATCACAATAGTTTCACCAAACTTAAAAATTCAAATCGCTTTCCAACCTACTCATGTAGCATTCATACCAGAATTACCAAGGAAGATCAATATATTTACAAAGGAGCCGTATTTTTACAAATATGCAAACTTATATAACATCCCCTAATGTATATCCAAAACTTGTTAAACATATCCAACATGAAATAGAGTTTTCAAACATGGAAATGCATCCTCTTTCTAGACATCTATAAAGGATTTAGAGTATTGAACCTACTTGATGGGGGAGAAAGATATTCGTAACTAGGGGTGAAAGTGACTTCAAGAGGACTTGAGAAGGGGACCTACTTTTTCTGTTACTTTTCACTCTAGTGGTGGACAGTATAAGTAAACTTGTTGCTAGAGTAGTGGAGGATAGGTTGTGGAAGGTTTAGAAATTGGTAGAACAAAGTAACTATCCCTCATCTCCAACTAGCTGACACAATTTTCTTCAGCCCGGAGATGATTCCAAATTCCTCTATTCAGGTGGTGCTGTTGTTTTGTGACATTTCTAAGTTTAAAATAAACCACAAAAGAGCGCATTGTTTGGGATTAATATGTTAATAATAGATCTGTTTATTTTGCTTCTACTACGGGTGGTGAGGTGGTGAGATGGGAGATGAAATATTTGGATTTAACTTTGGCAGGCAATTCAAGAGCAGGTGTATTATAGAATCCTGTAATTGAAAAGGTTGAGAAGTGATTACATGGCTGGAGGAAAGGTTGCTTATCTAATGGTGGGCAACTCATCCTCATCTAATTAGTTCTACCTAGCATTCATACCTGTTTCCTTTCTTTATTTAGTTAATCAATGCAGCATTAAAGAGGCTAAAGAATCTTCTTTGGGAAGAAATGGGTGAAGGCAAAGGACTACTTGGTTAATTGGAAGGTAGCATCTCAACCCCATAGCAAAAGGCTATTAGCGGTAGGTAAGAACATTTTTTATTCATGATCCAAAAACAGTTTTAAAAATAAGGATCCAAACCAAAATTTGAGTTGTATTCTTGATATTTTTAAAATGTAAAAATACATTTGATATAATATTCAAAAACTGTTTTCAACTTTAAAACATTTTTTATATAATATCTTTAAACAATGAAAATCTGAATATTTGTTTGGTTAACATGTTGTTTAAAACACTATTTTTCACCAAATTTTTTATATAAACATAATTATAACATATTTTAATAACGTAAAACATGAACCAGCAGTCAAGCATTTTTTTTTTATATATACTGTGCCACATCTATGACTAAAACAAATTTAATAAATAGCTTTACATTCTTAGGGTAAAATCTAAAAATTATTTTAAATCCATAAATAATAGATTAAAGAATTGTTATCAAATACTATATTTCAATTTCAAGTAAACCTCAAGGGTACACAGATAAAAACTTACTAATGATTTGTGCATTGCAATATCGTAAGTGTTGTAAAAATCTATCTAATCATGTAATGATGAAAAGTGAATAAATTTGATAAAGATGAAAATTGAATTCAAGAAATCAAAGATTTGTTGGAGATATGGCAAAGTGGTATATTGGGTTTTAATATTTAATAAAATGTTAGTGATTTAATGGTCAAGAAAATATTTCGGTGTTCTAAAACACGAAAATAAGTTTTTTTGGTTCTTGAATACAATCTGGATAAAATTTGATAGAATACTAAGAAAAGGTACTTTCATAGTTTTCTAAAATTTAACTCTAGAGTTGTATCCAAAAAGAATTTTCAAAAATATTTCAACCAAACACATTTCTAAGATTCTTTGTATTCCTAGAATTTAGAAACAAAGACTTGTTTTCGGATTCTATATCATCTATTTTTTTCCAAAGAGATTGGAACCTGCCTGAAAAATGATCATGGAGATTTCCTCTTGAGACAAATTTCCTCGAGCAAATTGTTAACAAAAGAAAATACAGACTAGAATGGTTGGGGTTCCAAAGAATTTATTAGAGGTTCTTCTTGATGTCCTTGGGCCTAAATGGGGGAAATCTTTTGTGATCTTTCTCCTTGAGTTTACTAACTTTCAATAAAACACAATGCTTCTATTATTATTATTTTAGGTGCTAGAAAACAATGCTTCTACATTGTCCCAACCCAAGGAAAACATCAAACCTGAAAACACAAAAACCTCAATTCAAAGTTTTCACAAAAATGGAGAGTTGTCCCAAGAACCCCAAGGCTCAAAAACCAGACACGATGAAAAAACATCTCTTATCCAGATCATCAAAACCAAAAACATCAAAAACCCCTATTCAAAATTTTCACAAAAATCTTCCTCAGCAAGGCATAATGCCTCTATTGCTAGAAAAACAATTGTTGCTCTTCCATTAGGGGTGGGATCTCAAATTTAGAGGTAGTTTGAAAAATTTAACAACTTTATAATGTGCTGACCTTCTAGGCTTTTTTGATAGAGTTTCCCTCGACAATAAGAGGTAGGATAGGAGACCTTGGATACATAAAAAAATCTTTTTTGTTATTCTTTTTAAGGGAAGATTTTTAACTTAAAAACTATTTAACACATTTAAACTTTTGTCAATATCAAGCAAATCCTACTTTAACACATTTTTCAACTCCTCAAGTCTTATTTGGAAGGTAGAAGTCCCTTACCAAGTGAACATTTTGGCTTGGACATAGCACAAAAAGATAACATCAGTTACTTACTTCAAATTAGAAGACCCAAGGCATGCCTATCTTCTAATTGGTACATTATGAGTAAAAGAAGACTAGCAGGAAAAATGAGCCTATCCCCCTATTCGTGTGTTAGGTGCAAAATGATGCAGAATGCTCTGACCATTTGTTCCTTCATTGTCTATTGGCTTCATGGTTGTGGGCAAAAATTTGTAGTGGAACCAATGTTCCATGGGTTACTCCCTACATCTTGCTCTATTTAAAGTAAGCAATGCAATGTAGATTCATATATCAGAGCTACTTTCATTCATTTTACCAAAACAATTAGTTTAAATATAAAACAATATTGGCTTACAACTGCCAAGAAAATGATATACATTTCTCACACTACAACAAAATACATAACGGTACAGAAAATAATTCATACAAGGACACTGGAGTTGCAACAGATCCAGGTAATTGGCAATGAATAAACTAAAATTACTAGTGAATATTCATTGATCCTTTAAACTATTAGCTATATTTTGAACTGAACTAGGCAAAGCATTGATACTACGATATATGACTGAATATTCTATCAAAACTAAGAAAAGAATATCAATCATGAGGAAAGCAAACAAAAATTAGGGCTACAAACAAAACAAACTAACTGGAAGGAGAAAGTATTAACTAACTTAGTACCTGTTCCCTCTAAGACTCATCTGGAGACAAACCACTTGCACAGGTAGATGCTTGTAGAGGAAAAGCACATGACTGAAATGAACCATTTGAGAATGTTCTCGATTCCCTTGAACAATTTAAAGATAATCCAGCATCTGGATGCTGATTTTGATTGGGAATTCTTTCATACAGAATCTTAGGTCTACCATTTGGAACTCGTTTGGAGCTTGGATTCCTCTTTCTATACTTCCACAAATAGCGATCAGGCTTTCCATCACATGTTTCAACCTTACATTCAGTAGATTCATATTGATTATTATGACAAGATCTAGACTCAAAGTTTGTACTATTTTCATCTCCACTTGACTTTACCAATTTGTTTGAACAGCTCCCCTCTCCCTCCTTCAGTTGCACTCCTATATCCTCATCTTTAACACATAGCAAAGGATCTAAAACATTTCTATCCAGATTCTCATTCATCTTCTTATTAGCACAAACCTCAAGCTCACAAGAAACACTAGGATTCCCTGAATATGAGCATCTAAGAACCAAATTATCATTACACTCCTGTATCTTGGGAACACTGGAAGAACTCGATTTCACAGCACATAAATTCTTTGAAATCCTCCGCGAGCTATTCATTGCCCGGTGCAGCTTAAATGCCAACTCAGCATCATCAACAACCTTCTTATCATTACAATCATCGCCCTCCCCCTTTACCTCCAAATTCAATGCATTACTTTCCATCTCCATTGGCATCTTTGCCACCTCCATCAGCTTCTTTGCCGCCATCGGTGGAGCCATCAAGGCCAACACAACTGTCCTCTCCAAAGAAAAATTGGGGTCCTTCAAAGATTGGGCGTCACTGAAAACCTTAGAATGGCTACTATAGTTCCTACCAATAAAAAACCCTCTCCTTTTCATCATTGATTCAGGGACCCAACAGTCAACACAAACTGAAAAGTCCATGGAAGAAGAAGAAGAATACGACCAAGGAGAAACAGTTCTGTACTTTAAAAAGCAAGTTCTATGAACACAACGCTTACATTGAGAACAAGAAAACGAATCATTTGTAGTTTCATTAAAGCAATAAGAGCAAATTAGGGAGGATTCAACGCGAGAAAGACATCTATTGCAAAGAAGAACAATTCGCCATTCACTGTATAAAATTTGAATTCTGTTCTTACCGGAACAAGCATCGGTTCGAAAACCACAAGTTTGGCATTCTGATAAATTGGGTAAGTCTCTGGTCTTCTTGTTCTCACAAATTGGTAATGCCAAGTTTGACTTGGGCTTCTTGTTGGTGGATTCTTGATGTTGTTCATAACCATTCTTCATATTCAATGATTGATTTTCCAGATTTCAGGGTTTTGGCTCTTAATATTGATTATAAGCCTCTTCAATGTTCATGGCTAGATGCTGTTTTTTCATGTTTATTTTTGGAGTCAACCACTTTTTCCCACCCAAATAATGGCCAAATAACATTTTCCACCCAAAAAGTTTCAAAATACAATTTTATTACCCATAGCAAAGTTTCGTTAGTAAATTTCGTTGTGGAAAAGGGCAGGATAATCAAAAGTCTATTATAAGTAAGGGTAGGATGATCACTTAACATTATGCAAAACAACTCAAACCCAAGTCATCAAATTGGTGAAACCCTAGAAGGAGGAGGGCAGTGATCAGTGAGCAATTGGTGTTGCGGATGACAGGGGCTTTGGAGCGGAGGTGTTGGCGAAGCTAAAGGTGGTGATGGGGGAATTTCCGGTGTTGGGAATGGCCAAAAAAGCAAGAAAATCGTAAGTCAAACCCTAGAGTTGTGGCCGACTAACGGCGGGATGAACGAGTTGATGGAGATACGGGTTTTGGTGAGGGGGTTGTGGGCAGTAAGATGGTGGTGATGAGGTTGGTTAATGATGTTGGAAAACGGGCCAATTTGGCCTAGCTCGACGATCATGAGTGGTGGGAGTTTTCATGCAAATCAGCGCAAAAATCAGCCACATTTATTTAGAGGATAGTGATGTTGATTGTATCTTGTTAGAAGAAATTCATCCACAATTCTTTTAGGGTACTCATTAATTTTCGAAAATATTTTTCTTGGTGGATGGGCATCGGGTGGGTGGCTAGGATATGTATGGCAGCAGAATAGGGTTTTCCTTCTCCATGCCTAAATTTTATTCCGTAAGTATTCACTGCAATTCAATCCAGCATCAAAATCATATGTTTTTGTTTTTCAGTTGTTTTCTTTGATGGGTTCCTATTAGATTTTTGAAAGTTTTGATTATATTTTTTTCATCTTTTGGGTTCTGGGTATGTGAAAGCTCAATTTTTTTTTGGTGGGGGGTGGTGTAATTTTCTTTTTTGTATAGTTAATTGAGTTTAGAGTTAACCTAATTGTGAGAATTGATTCGATGAGCAGAAAGGTAAATGGTGGTGGTGGTAGTGGCTAGATGGTGGTGGCAATGGCAGTGGCTAGGTGGTTGGGGATGGGGATGAATTTACAAACTAAAAAAATGTTTTCGCTAAAAGCAAGATAATAGGGTTCAAACTGTAGAACCGCAACCTACCTAGAATCGGCCTTGGTGGTGGCAATGGCAGTGGCTAGGTGGTTGGGGATGGGGATGAATTTACAAACTAAAAAAATGTTTTCGCTAAAAGCAAGATAATAGGGTTCAAACTGTAGAACTGCAACCTACTTAGAATCGGCCCTCACAGGGTTGGTTCTGGTTCCAATTATTTGGAACTGTCACTGTGCAAGTTTGGGTCGGTTCGGTTTAGGATATGCGGGAAGGCCAGCCAAGGACTCAAAACCTAGAATGGGAACTAAGGTCGAGTACCTGGGATGGAACATGTCCTGAAACCGGGATTGGCAGGTGTCTGTTGTAATTTTGCATATAAGAATTAAAAATAGAATGAATATGCGTGGGTGACATGCCAAACTGGGTGGAGGCCCCCACTTGGTTAGTACATACATTATTATTATTAAATATTATATGTTTTAAAAATATATATATTATAATGTTAATTAAGTGTATCATTAAAATTAGGATCCAGTTTTAACATTATTAAAAGAATATTTTTTAATCAAATAGTATATTAGTAATTAAATATAATAAATTGTTGAACATTAGTACATTACTTAATTAAATGATTATATATTTAATTTATTATAACATTATAGTATGACAACTCATGGAGTCATGGTATATTAAGAAATATAAGTGTTTTGTGATCAAACTTAAATTAATGACATAAAACAAACTTATAGTTATACTAATTATTTAATTAAAGATTCATAAATCATATTAATATTAATATTTAATTTGATTCTTTTGTCACAATTAATGTTAATTTACCTTATCGGTAAATTCAAAAACTTCATTTCCACTCTAGTAATTATAATTTTATATAATATTATAAACTGTCAGGGGCGTAATTGTAAATTTCTAGGGTGTATTTGTAATTTTTTAAATTAATAGGGGGTAATTAAGTTTTATAGGGTACCCGGGTAAGAAATCAAAACCTGTATTTCAGGTTCCAGTTTTAGGAACCTAAGAACCTGAGCTGACTGGTTCTGGTTTTGGTTCCAGTTTCTCCAAAAATTGCAAGGTAGTCGAAACTGCTTACCCCTAATCTCATTCATATGATACATGCATGTGTAATATGAGCATATTTGATGCAAATTTGATGAGTTTGAAAATGATGAATTCGGCCAAACATTATTTGGATGCATAATGAATTTTGAATGCATGTTGGAGAGTGTTATATGTGATATAATAGATTATAAATGCATTTCGCTTGAATTGTATTGTGAATGCAAGTTGGTTGATTCATCTTTAGGTAAATGATGATGAACTTAATTTTTTTTTAAGTTTTGATGACGGTTAATGTTGATTAAATAAAGGTAGAATGTACGGCACGTTTGAGCTCTTGATTCATCTTTAGGTAATTACTAATATACTAATTATCCTTTTTTTAAGTTGTGAATGCAAGTTGGTTGATTCATCTTTAGGTAAATGATGATGAACAATCTAATTATCCTTTTTTTAAGTTGATTTTTTTTTTTTTTTTCATGTAATTGATGTTATTTCTTTTTTATTGTGATTTATATATATATTCGGTAGGGATGATCATGGGTGAATTTATTTTTTCCTAAATAATTGATTTTGGGGTTGTAATATTCATGCATAATTGGCATGTAATAATAATTAAGGTTGTTTTTGTTTTATTATTTTGAGTAGTGTTTTTAAAAAAATTGAGTTGGGTTATTATTATGAGGATGGGATTTGAATTTGAAAAGGTATTTGGTAAGATTATTTTTAATCCTCTACATTTGTTAATTTTGTTAAACACCCCCTACAATAAAAGTTTGAAAACTAACAAAAACACTCCATCCATCCACCCATTAACGGAATGGCACATGACTGGTTGGATGTGGCTGGTTGGGGGTGTTTAGTTAAATTAACAAACCCAGGGGGTTAAAAAAATTTAAATATTTTGAGTTGAATAGAATATGATTGGATTTTGAGAACAGGGAAAAAATATGTATTTTGGGTAGGATAAGAATAGGATAGGGAAAAATAATAAAACAAATGCAGCTTTAAGTTTAATTTTTGGTCGATTTGTAAATTGGGCCTACGTGCCTTAGCATGTATTGTGTAATCGTTTGACAAACGACTGGATAGAGATCTAAGGAGCCACTGGATGGAGATCCCAGAAGAAAAAATATTAGACTAGGTGAATAGTTCACTTAATTAGGATTGTATTTTCAAAACCCCATGATCACCCTGATTTATTTTATGTTTGTATGGATGCATATGAATGATATGTATGTGACAGTCTATATAAAAAAAAAAAAAATGTTAACGTAAAGCTTAAACCTAAATCTCCCTTAGGAAAAATATTAAATCTGAGCTTTCCGTTATAGGCCGATTAATTCTTTGACATAAACATGGATATCCTAAGATTTTTATTATGTGAGGGATACCATTTTTTTGATGCAGAATTAATTTTCTTAGTTCTTGGATAAAAATTTGTATCGTACCTAAGATTTCTATTATGTGGAGGTATGATGAAAATTCTATTTTAAGAAAGCACAATGGGTTGGATTTAACTAGTCTAAAGTACCAAATTTTTTATTATGAGAGATATCCGAAGCTAGAGGCAAGTTTACGAATCACATCTTACATAGTGATGTAAAAGGAAATGGTTTATTACTTATTGGACTTAATGAGCCAAGATTTCTATTATGTGAGGTTTCATTAAATTTAATGAGAATTTGATTCTCTACTAGAAATTTGTTCCAACGAAATTTCTCAATCTTCATTCAGGGGAGTATGAGTTTCAAATAAAATAATAGGAGCTAATATGATTAACATTAAGGGTGCGTTTGGTTCAGCAAATATTATATTACTGAGAATGTTATATTAATAGAAAGATAGATTATCTTGAAGATTATTGGGAATGTTTATGGAAATGTGCTTGGTTGGTTGAAATAAATTGGTAGGTGTATATATATGTTATATTAATATGTTTGGTTGGGAGGAATAGATTGGTGGGTATGTTATATAATTGACTAAATTGCCCTCCTTTTTAAATATTAATATAATATTATTTTTTGAATAATTCTTTTAACCCCCTACATTTCAGATTTAGCTAAAACACCCTACTAACAAAAAAAGTTTAAAACTTAAAAATAACACCCCCACCCACCCCAAGCCACTGCTAACGGTCTGCCACCACCACTGATGGCGGCGAAAGTGGAGATCTGGCCGTGAAATGACGGTCGTTTCACGGCCAGATCTATGGCCGTGAAACATTTACAGATTTGGTCGTTTCATGGCCAAATCTGTAGTCGTGAAACATCCACAGATTTGGCTGTGAAAGGATAGATCTGGCTATTTTTGGCCATGGATCTATGGCTGAAAACAGCCTTATCGGCGCACGACCGGCTAGATATGGTCGGTCTTGCGCCATTCCGTTGCTACCGGCGGTGGTTTTCGGCGTATGGCGGTGGTGGCCAGATCCAGCCACCACCTTTGGGTAATTTGTATAATTTCAGGGATATTTATGTCCTAAAAACTTTGTATATAAGGATAAAATAATCAATTGATATTTTTGTAAATTGTTTTTAAAACAAGGGCATTATTGTTCTAAAATTTTATTAATAAGGGATAAAATTGTAACAAAAATAAGATAATCAAGCAATCTTAAAATACGTAAGAAAATGAAGGTAATCAGATTACCTCTAAGAAAATTGGAAGACTACTGGAATCTTATATTACTTGACAACCAAATGAGGTAATCAAGTAATATAAGATGACATTACCTTAGTAATCTCATATAGCCCCCAACCAAACGCACTCTAAAGGTTTAAATATAACAAGACACGAATAGAACCTTTTATTTCTTTGCAGCATTTCTATAGTGTGATAGTAATTGAAAATAAGCAACAAAATACTTTTTAATGATTCTAGATGAAATAGATTGATCGGAACCAATTTCAACAATTGGTTAACAAACTTGAGAATTTTTCTCAACTTTGAAAAGGTTGTGTATGTCTTGGAAGCACCCCTTTCGTTTTTTATACCTTCGGATGCCACAGCAAAAGAGAAAGAAGTTTCCAAAAAATGGCAAGTGGACGATTTATGAGCTCGAACTTGCATGCTAGCTTTAATGAATGTCGAGCTCTAGAGTCGACATGAGGATATGAAGAGCGTAAATGAAATTATTCTCGCGGTGAATTTGATTCTGTAATCCCTTCCATCCAGTTTTAAGCCCTTTTATCACCAATTATAATCTCAATTGGATTGAGTGCACTCTTGCGGAGTTGGCAAATGATATTTAGCAGTTCTATAAGCAAGGAAGAAAAGATAAGGGGCATGAAAATTTTCTTACGGCTTCTTCGAGTAAGAATAAGAAGAAGCAATGGAAATAAAGAAAAGGTCCAAAAGTTGGACCATAGAAAAGGATTTTCAAGAAGGGTGCTACCAAGACTACAAAAGACAAGGGGCAGTGTTTCCACTGTAAAAAGGATGGACATTGGAAGAGGAATTGTCCTCTGTATTCGGAGAGCTTGAAGAAAGCTCAAGCAGGTATGTCCTATAGTTATGTTATAGAATTTGAATTAACAGTTAATTTAAGTGATCATTCTTGGATTTTAGATTCAGCGGCTACATCTCATATTTGTGTTTCATTACAAGGACTGCATAATAGTTCTGCACTGTCAAAGAATGAAGTCATTTTGAAGATGGCAAATGGAGCAAAGGTTGTAGCCAAGGCCATGGGGACTTGTCATTTGACATTACCATTTGGACAAATTTTGTATTTGTACAGAACGCTATATTTTTCCAAGGCTACAATAAATATCATTTATGTTTCTTTTTTATGTAAAAATGGTTACAAAATTCAGTTTAATGGAAATGAATGTCTAATTTATTTTGGAAATGAATTAGTTGGCAAAGCTATTAATACAAATAGTTTTTATATTTTAGAAATGAATGATTATAGCATAACTAATGCCATTATAAATAAGAGAACTTGAAATGAAATCAGTCCCAAGCTTTTTTGGCATCACAGATTAGGTCATATTAGAGATAGAAGACTGATCCAATTAGGAGAAAATGGGCTTATAAGTCTATTGGGTTCAGAACCCTATTCGACTTGTGAATCCTGCCTTCAACGAAAGATGACCAAATCGTCCTTTAAGAGTAAAGGCAAAAGATCCAAAGAATTACTGGAACTAATACATTCAAATATATGCATGCCATTTAGTGAAATGGCTAGAGGATGTTTTCAATACTTCATTATCTTTACCAACAAATATTCAAGGTACGGGTACATATATTTAATGAAATACAAATCCATATGAGATGTGGTAATTTCAAAGAAATCCAACTAAGGGTAGTAGGGCATAAGTAAAATTACGTACCTTGATGTGGCTGTTACATGCCGCTTGCGTCAGCACACCGATTTGCCTAACTGCTCATTAAATGTTGGGATGAGACCACTCGATTACCCATAGTTGAAATCTCACTTATGCCTCCATATTTTTTCCTTTTCTCACAAAACATCATCCCATCGAGCTACAAGGTTCAGAGAGCCCTCACCTCGGTAAGTCAAGGTCGCAGTTTGTAGTAATCCACAAGCAGGAAAGCCTGCCAGGACAGTCAATGACACAACAAAATGTTTGAGGAAAAAACACGATTTCGACTTAGACCGAGCATATGGATTCACAAAGGATAAAGAAAAATGCAGGAAGACATGGCCAAAATAAAGTAAATAGATATGAGGAAGGAAATTAAGGGTCTTTTATTCATCGAAATCAGTACATCTGTGGAGTTATGTTACAAAACTAAATGAAAAGAATAAATCAAGAGTTATAAAAGCCTAGTCTTCATCCGGAGAGAACGAACCCTCAGATCCCCCAGAGCTCGAACCTTGGAGTAATGCGATGAGACACTCGAGCCGCGACCTCTCGTAGTTAGTAGTCTACGAACTCCACAACTTTGGGTAGACCCGCTGAAAGAGCATAGTCAACAGAGAAAGCAACTAAACAAGTAAGAAACAAGTAAACAAGGCAAGTGAAGAAATAGATGAAGGCCTATGAAGAAGCAACTTCAAACCTGAGCATGGTCCATAATCGCCTTCTGTAAGAGAGGGATCAATTCATGCCTCCTCTCTTCCTCCCAACCGGCCTTCACGGTGGACTCATGGAGGGCAACATAAAGGAATCTAGAGATGCTCCAGAAGCTCGCCGATTGTTTGCTCAATGACATCAACAACCAGTCCCTCTCTGTCTCCCTCCGCATTCACCATCGATCGGGCATTCATAGGAGTCTCTTCTTTAGCCTCTTCTAGGCTCAACCACCCCGCAACAGGGACGGGGCGATTGCCCAGTGTATGGGTGGCCATCCTCTTCCTACTTCGGTAGGAAGGTGATGCGTGATTTCACAAACATGCATATGTAACAAGTGCACTAGTTGCAAAAAGTAATAAAGTGATAATCAGAGTATCGTTCCCACGAGGATAGTGTTACTAAGTACCGATTTCTTTAGTTTAAGTCCTAATTGAAGCAACAATAAATTGGATTGATTGAAAATTAACAAACTAAATAAAAATTAAAAAATTATAAATGAATGATAATGAAATGAAAGCAAAACCCAACAACTTACCTAATTAAACAATGCTAAAAAAATGCTAGGGTGTTGATTTCACCTAGATACGCTAACCCAAATCATAGAATCTATTACCCAAGTTCTAATTCCTTGATTGAAAATCGAATTCCCTAAGTTGTAAAACATACCTTCTTAGGCTATATTTTCATACTTATCCCTATTAAGCTTCCGCACCCAACAAAATGAAGATTAATAGTTCAAAGTCTTTTAAGCTTTGTAAAATTCTATCTAGATTTCATCGATCGTGTTTATCTATCTCTAGTTTTCGATCAATCTATGGTATTTATCCCAAGAGGCACAATCACAAATCACTTCTCAATCTCATTGTGAACAACATGCATTTGAATGGTGATCAAGCATCCAAAAGTCATTAAGCAAAGAGATAAACACTCAATCATGAAATTAAAACT
Source organism: Pistacia integerrima (assembly GCA_026225825.1). Taxonomy (NCBI): domain Eukaryota; kingdom Viridiplantae; phylum Streptophyta; class Magnoliopsida; order Sapindales; family Anacardiaceae; genus Pistacia; species Pistacia integerrima. The sequence goes on along the minus strand of CM047749.1, from coordinate 3,364,265 downwards.
CAAAGTAAATCAATTCATAAAAATTTGAATCATTGTATCAAGGTTACATCAAACCCAAGCTAAACAACTCAGTTCATACTCAAAAACAAAATAAAATAATAAAAACAAACTAAATCAAGGTTCATCATTGAAAAACAAGCGAAAGATGGAGAAATCTTCTCTAATTTGAAGCCCAAATCTTCAATAATCTTCTCCTTTCATGAGCTTCCTCCCAAATGACGAACCAAGACCCTTTTCCATTCCTTTTCATGCTAATTTATACCTCTCTCACTTAAGGATGAAGCCTTAGCAAGCCAAAATATGTTGTTTTATTTTTTACATCTGACGCAGTTTCGACATGGCGAATATTTTTCCTTGCCGCGGCGAGAATATTTCGGGCCAAATTGGAGCATGATATATTCTGAATATGGAAAAATGTTAAACATATAAATTTTATGCCTTTCAATTATGTTTCTACTAGTTCAAGAATAAACCCAATCTGAAGTCTACAGCTCAAGTTATGGCAAAAATACTGAAGCACGTCCAAAGACGTTTTTCTTCAGTTCTCAACATACTGTTTACAACTTCAAGCCAAGTTTTCACCATTGTCCAGTCAGAATTAGGAAAAACCCAAAACATGAAAGTTGTAGCTTTGCTTCTCAACTTTCCAAAACTTCTAAATTCAGGCCATTCCGAGTTGCCAACCTCAAGTTATGCAATTTACGCTCAAAACTGTCATTTATATTCAAAATCATTGTTAAGGCCTGCAAAAAAAAAAAAAAATTAATAGAATTAAGTAGCAATTATGGCCCAAATTGTATGAGAAGTATCATAAATCCCATCAAAATTCAATGCAAAATCATAGGGAAAAATAGGATTATCAAATACCCCCAAACTTAATATTTGCTCGTCCTCGAGCAAAAAGGAATAAAAATCAAAACTAAAAGAAAGATAAATACCTAGATTGAATCACAATGCAAGTCTCAAAAATTTTTGGTACACTATTACAAAAAAAATGCTCAACACTCCAAGAAGTCATAAATTGAATTGACTATCTTTCTCTATCGGTCACTTGAGTAAATCCCCACTTCAGTCCACCTTCCGACTTCCCAGATTATTTTATGTAGAAATGTAAAGTTTATCAAATGGTGGCAAACTCCATAAGCCTAAGTATGGAACTACTCTCCACTAATGTAGACTAGGCATCGTTAAGGATCAAAAGGTCTTTGCAAGCTTGTAACGTTAGGCTCGGGTAGTAGGCTCCAAGGAAAAGGATAGGATAAACAAAGTAAGAGAACTCGGTTTTCCTCATGCAAACACTAAGAGCTACATCAATCTCCACTTTCTTTCTCAACCACCAATCAAACTGTCAACCATTTTACAACCCTCAAACTTATGCATTTCTTATTTTTGATTTTGAATTAAACTAAAGAATTTTTTCTTCTTCTTCTTCTTCTTTTGTTTTTTTTTTTTTTTTTTTTTTTTTTTTTGCAATAACAAATATTTACAACACCATTGAGGTCTATTGCCCTTTCTTCCTGCCCTTTTTGCAACCCCCAAACTTAAAATTTTGGTCCGTCACTTATTCGCACACCTCTTAAAGCTCTTTTGTGTCATACATTAGGTCCATAATTCTCCTAAATGGTATGATAAAGTGTTTAGGGTATAGCGATTGGACAATTTTTGGTTTGCAAGAAAAATAAGGGAATGATAATCTCATAAGGCTCAAATGGTTGACAAGGGAAAGATTCATTCATGGGTCAGTTGGACAGGCTCAAATGTTCTGAAAAATGCCTAAATCATTTCCTCAACAATGTCTAATCCTAGAATTTTTCCTCAAACACTTCTTAACTAGGTTCTAGAGTCCACCAACATTATCAAGACTTTACCTAACCACATAAAATGTTTCGAAGCATGCCGAAGGAATGAAAATGGTTGGTTGAACCACCCAACAAACCTCTAGAAAAAACAAATTTAATCAACCAACATAAACTTGAAGCAATGCTTAGCATTTTCCATAAATAATATCCCAACAATCCTAGTCTCATCATAGACTTATGCAATTCATCTAGGCAACAACAACAGAAAACACACTAAACAAATAACAATCAAAGAACTTAAAACAAAAAGAAACACAATTTCAAGCTAAAACACACAAACAAACTAAACACAAAAATTTTCAAAATTTTCCTACCCCCAAACTTAAAATGACATTGTCCTCAATGTCACACAATAAAGAACAAGGACTAGAGAAAAGAGAAGGGTTAAGAAATACTCCCCTAATTAATCCGCGAAGTGTGTCCTCTATGTTAATGCCCAACATCCATTCATTATCTTCATCGTCATAAGAATCTGACAAAACAAGAAAACTCATGGTGCACCAATTTGCTAAAACACATTACAGATTAGTAAGGGAAATATCAAACCTCATCAAACTAAAATCAAAGTTCTAAAATTGAAAATAAACTTCAACAAAAACAAAATAAACTGAAAAACACTTGGGTTGCCTCTCAAGAAGCGCTTTATTTAAAGTCGAAAGCTCGACTTTCCCATGGTCCTTCGTCAATCCTGGGGTGCTTCACTTCCCATTGCCACCTCTTGGTCTTTCCTTTCGAATTTTGGGCATTCTCATAAGCATCTTTTTAGAACTTCAAATTTGTATATGCGTACTTGAGATGAGATGGTGATTGGTTGAGTCCAATGTTTGGAGTCTCTTCCAACACCAATTTTAACTTGTGCACATTTACACCAAATTCCTTAAATTGTTCCTTATGAGGTGAATTGCTTGGTTGAAATTCCCTTAAGTATCTTGCACACCTTTTTGCTTTGAGATTTTCCTCTTCATTAGTCTTGTCTTTATGTTCTTCCAACTTTTCTTCATTGTCAGGTTGCTCCAACACTATACATCTCCTCAATGTTATGACATTTAATTGTTCTTTAGGATTTGTGGCCGTTGCGCTTGGCAAAGAACCTTGAGATCTCTCTATCAATTGTTCAACCAATTGCCCCACTTGAACCTCTAAATTTTGAATAGACACTCCTTGATTTCTGAAGTTTAAGTGTGTCTCTGATAGGAACTCACTCCAATAACTCAACAATTTAGGCTGGGCCATGGGTCTTTCATGGGCTTGGGTAGAACTCTCCTTGAAAAACCGGCTTGCCAAGGGAGGGTGCCCAAGCCTTTATAACCCACATGCCCACCCTTTTCCCTTTCAATGTGGGATCCCAACATTCCACCACGCTTCCGCAACCGACGTCCACGTCGGCCTCTTTACCCCCGTCGGCCTCTTTACCCCTTGAGTGACTACGCGGATCCCCTTTTCCCTCGGGCCTCCATGCCCTTTCTCGGGGTAACAGCCCGGGCCCAAGGTCACCGCCACGGTCACCGCCACGCGTGCGCCGCCACATAGGAGCAGGATCATGCTCTGATACCAATTGATAGGAACTCACTCCAATAACTCAACAATTTAGGCTGGGCCATGGGTCTTTCATGGGCTTGGGTAGAACTCTCCTTGAAAAATCGGCTTGCCAAGGGAGGGTGCCCAAGCCTTTATAACCCACATGCCCACCCTTTTCCCTTTCAATGTGGGATCCCAACAGTCTCATTCATAAATCTTGTGGTTTCTTGCATGAATTTCTTGAACATATACTCCAATTTCGACATTCTTTGCTCACATGGTTGATGATTCACCACTGGTTGATGGTTTGGCACTGTCCTTTGGTTTGATTGACTGCTTTGATTGCTCCAGGACAAATTTGGGTGATTCCCCCAACCAAGATTGTAAGCGTTGGAGAAAGAGTCATTTACAGCCTTTGTGAACTAACCATGTAATTCACTTGCGTGGTTGTTGAGAAGAATAACTGGCTTCCATCTTGGCATTTCACACTCCCATGGTTTCCTGCACAAAATTCACAAGTTATAAAAGGTAAATGAATAGAATTTACATTCATACCTCCCAATTGGCTTTGAAGTGATGCAATTTGTGCAGATAATGTGGCGAACGCATCGACTTCATGTAGACCCATTGTTCTCTTCAGCATTGCTCTCTCATTAGGTCTTTGGTAGTTATTGTTGGCCATCATCTCAAGCAATTCATAAGCATCTTCTGGCGTCTTGTTATTTAAGACTCCGACTGCTGCCACATCTACCATAGTTTGAATATTTGGTAGCAACCCATTGTAAAATGTTTGGACTTGTATCCAAAACGGTAGACCATGATGTGGACATTTCTTTAACAATTTCGTGTACCTCTCCCAAGCTTCATAGAGTGATTCATCGTTGCCTTGCATGAAAGAGATAATGTCATTTCTCATTTTTGCCATCTTCTTTGGTGGGAAGTATTTTGCAAGAAACTTCTAAGCTAATCTGTCCCATGTGGTGATTGTCCCGGCTGGGTGTGACATGAGCCAACCTTTTGCCTTATCTCTCAGTGAAAATGAGAACAATCTCAGCCTAATTGCATCATCAGTCATTCCATTAACCTTGAATGTGTCACATATCTCTAGAAAGCTAGCGATATGCAAAATTGGATCCTCATATGAATTTCCACCAAGTTGGACTGACTGTTGGATAATCTAAATTATTGTTGGCTTAATCTCAAAGTTCACTGCAATAGGTGGCCTTGTAATACCATAATTGCGTATCAAGGTTACATCAAACCCTAGCTAAACAACCCAGTTCATACTCAAAAACAAAATAAAATAACAAAAACAAACTAAATCAAGGTTCATCATTGAAAAAAGAGCAAAAGATGGAGAAATCTTCTGTAATTTGAAGCCCAAATCTTCAATAATCTTCTTCTTTCATGAGCTGCCTCCCAAATGATGAACCAAGACCCTTTTCCCATTCCTTTTCATGCTAATTTATACCTCTCTCACTTAAGTATGAAGCCCTAGCAAGCCAAAACGTGTTATTTTATTTTTCACATCTGACACAGTTTCGCCGCGGCGAATATTTTTCCTTGCCACGACAAGAATCTTTCAGGCCAAATTGGAGCATGATATATATTCTGAATCTGGAACAGTATTAAACATATGAATTTTAGCCCTTTCAATTATCTTTCTACTAGTTCAAGAATAAGCCCAATCTAAGGTCTATAGATCAAGTTATGGAAAAAATACTGAAGCACGTCCAAAGACGTTTTTCTTCAGTTCCCAATGTACTGTTCACAACTTCAAGCCACATTTTCACCCTTGTCTAGTCAGAATTAGAAAAACCCAAAATAGGAAAGTTGTAGCTCTGCTTCTTAGCTTTCCAAAGCTTCTAAATTCAGGTCATTTCTAGTTTCCAACCTCAAGTTACGCAATTTATACTCAAAACTGTCATTTATACTCAAAATCATCGTTTAGGCTTGCCAAGAAAAATTAATAGAATTAGGTAGCAATTATGGCCCAAATTGTATGAGAAGTATCCTAAATCCTATCAAATTTCAATGCAAAATCATAGGAAAAAATAAGATTATCAGAAGGAGAGGAAGATGAAGCCCCCTTCTGACTGCGGCATCATTGCCTATACCTCCCGACGGTCCAAGGGACCTATGATTAGAAGGCTGACTAATACAGGAACCTCCTCGCCTCTAGCTTGCATTTGAAGGGCTGACACCATCGTCACGGTGGAGGTCATGGCGAAATGGATGTCGGGTTTTAATCATATAAAGTGTGGAATAATAAGCAAAAAAATTATTCGAAACCCATTTAATCCCGAATCATAGATTGATGTTAATAACCCATTCAAAACAAATATACATAAGAGATTAAAGAATCTTTATAATCAAAACTTTGATTGGAGGCTTCACCGATTTTGATTGAAGGAAAGTTGTTTTCACTTCAAGAGGAAAAGTGAACTCACGGTAATCCACACAAAGACAACAAAATCCACACAATCAATTTGCTAGTTTGAGAGTGAAGATTCAAAGAAGAAAAAGGAAGAAATTTTCCTCTCTACAACTTTTAGCTTTGGAGGCAAGAATGAGCTTATTGGGAAATAAGGGTTAATGCCCCTTTTAATAGGCAAATCCTAACCCTAATATTCCCTTGGCATATGCCAAGGAATATTCCCTTTAATTTCCCCTAATATCCATTATTTATAAATAAATAATTAGACTTTACTTAGTGTCCAAGAAAAGGTCATTTTGCTATTTTATTATTATTGCTTTAATCCTACAATAATAATTCACTATTTAAAATGCATATACACCAATATATATTAATTTAAATAATGATTGTTTATTCTTTTAATATATATACACCAATATATATATTTGAACAAATAAGTAATCTTACAAATTAAAATCCAATATTAAAATCGGACATAGGCAATAACCTTCCAAGCGACAGACAACCTTCAAAAAATTTAATTGCACCTTAAGAATTATCAAAATACCCTTCATCCCAAAAATGACGAAAATGCCCTTACTCCAAATCTTCGTTGATTTGTCTTTTAAGTGTGTGACCCATAATCTCCTTATCGTATCGGTAGTGGGTAATATCGTAATTGACACTCAATCAATTGTCCCATTACACACGGACCCAAATTGGCCTCTAGCTATGCATCAAGGCCACCTGATAGATTCAAATTCAGTGTATCAACTACTTGTCAACAATATGGTTATTGTGTAATCAAATCCTTCCATCATCTATTATCTCATCAAGGTTTGAAGTACAGAAATAATGTCAACTTCAAGTATGCTACCTTGATATGTTCGTATTTGTTATTTCAAACTAATGACTTAATTGAACTTTAGCACCAACTCAATTTCACTGTGGCCACAGTTTTGTAGTGTTTGTCACTTACTGAATTACTCAACGAGATAAATTCTTCTGTAATCAAGAGTGATGAATCTTATATCGATTCACCATAGCCATAGTGTACTTCTCAATGTAGCCAGTCACTTCCGTACTGATAACCCTAAGTAAGACTATGTTAGGCCAATATCAAACTACACCGATATTTACACACGACACTCTAGTGATCTCAAGTCTAAGGATCACATGCACCACCATCTGTTAGAGAATATATTCCATAAACATTAGGGTTACCATCTATATGGAATCCTCTGGTTGTTATGTCCAGTGAACTTTCCAACTACAAGCACCCATGCATCAAACCAAGTTGTCATCAAATAACTTTAACATGCAAGATCTGTTATCTTTCGATAAGGTCGTTCAACTCTATGATAGCCTTACTGTATTATCTGTGCCCTTACTTCAAGATAATATTGGGGCTATGAACGATTTCTAGAATGGCCATCCAATGTGATCATAAGGTTCTTACAATCAAGATTTTAAGCACTTGATACCCTCGTCACATTTCTACCATTCTAAGGACAAATATTATAACATATCTGAAATATGATTTGCATAATATAGTTAGACATAATACAGTCGTATCGCCTTTTATTAATATCAACATGTTTTTACAATTTGATTGGCTTTGGGGCACCTACCTTAACAATGGACAAATCCAAGCCTCTATAAACGGTACAACCGATGCCTCAGGGACATCATTATCTTGAGAATCGGTGTTTTTGTCGGGACAACCATTGTCGGTCTACATCTTTGGAATAGGGAAGAAAAAGAACAGAAAAAAAAAATCCTAAAGTCTACAAGTTGCTCGATAAGTTCAGAGCAAAGTAAGAATGAAGGATGGAAATCCAACCCAAAAACACCTGCATTTATAAGGAGAAAAAGCACTACAGAGTCGCTTCGATATCCCTGAAATGGCTGCAACTCCTAACGCTTTAGGAAACGGGATGGCAAATCAGTTGCATCCCATCAAATTCCGTGTCAGACAACGCCAAAAAACTGTCTAATATCTAAAAGCTGGAGGCAGAGGAAAAGGCTACAATGAATGACAAGACAAGACAAGACAACATTGATGGGATTAGACCGCAAAGACTTAGTTTTCCAGGCTCATCACAACCCTAGAAAACTAGGGGGCAAATGTTGTGCGGTAAAAATCCCTGGTTCGGACTAAGCAAGGAAGTTCGGGACATGTCCTCGTATAGAGCGAGCATCAAGCCCGAAAAGAAGAAGTGTTTGGTGAAGGGTGCAAGCACTTAGCCTAAGTGCGAGGGACGCAAGGTGTGACGAGATCAAAAAAGGATCCACCATAGAAAAATATCTACCCACTTGGACATATCAGCTCACCAGGTGTAAGCCACATACTTCGATTAAACGACACGCAACTATGCAAGCTCCACATGCTCTCCATGAAGCCCATCCAATAGGATACTTGTAGAGGCACCCACTATTATAGGGAATATCCATCATTAGCTACAGCGTAGGGGCATGTGAGCTTCCAACCGCCGTGTGACATCGGACAACATGGCTAAAGCACTTACCATCATGACAATCCGAAGCTCTCTCTTTCTATCCCTTTATAAAAACAGTAGCAACCAGAGGAGAAAGGGCAAACCCAAGTGTGGGAAAGAGAAGGAGACACAAAAAATCACAAAAGCAACTCTCTCTAACCTTAGATTTCCTGTTAAAAATCAAGCTAAAAGCCTTTTTCCGACCATTGGAAAAACCTATCTCTTGTATCTCGATCTCACACAAATAAATAAGATATCAGTGGACGTAGGCCTTATTTGCTTTCCAACCGAACCACTTTAAAAATGTCTAGTTTTCTCATCATCTCTCAGGAGGCACACCATTACCTTGGTCTATACCACATGCGATACAAGTCCCTTTCGTTGGTTCCCAAGAATCTCGTACCCATCTTACTCGATTTTCTCCAAAGTCAATCAAGTATCTCTGGTTGACACGTGTCTTTGTCCCAACGCTTTAGTCGGTGCAGAATTTCGTATCAACAAACTATAACAGAAAATTGGACCGATAATCAAGTGGAAAGTAACATTATAGTTGTAATAAAAACTATTTCAATAATAATTCACCAAGGAAATCATTAAATCTTGTCACTTCAAAATATTCTTTTAGAGAAGCTAAATAAGGGTTTTGTAGCACAAAGATCACCGTTATTTCACGAGCCCATTCACTATTATTTTAACATTTGTTTTCCAAAAGACGAAGTGTAAAACATTCAAAGAACAAATTTCATGAGCTACCTTTTGCTTTTACGAAACTATTAGGCACGTGTCACGCGATAAATACTAACATTAGTATAATCTGATTTTTCCATTTTTAAGGCTAAAATATTTTTTTTGGCTTTTTTATGTAAAATAGACTTTCACATTTATTAAATATAAAAGTCCAATTAATGTTCGAGAAATGATTTTGAGACCCCCATTTATTTGTTCATTACCCCCGATTTAGGGTATAATTGTAGTAAAAATATTAAACAAAACAAAATAATTGAATCTCCCACTTTACCGGAAACCTCCGCCACCTTTCTCTTTTTCAAAACCCCCTAACAATATTTTAATTTAAGTACATCCATGGCTATCAAATCTTGGATATAAAATTTTATTTAAACTTTATCAATTTTATTCCAAAATTTAAATAAACAAGCAGTATACGTAGAAGCACAAAATTTATAACAATTCTTGACAGTAAGATCAAGACAATACAGTCCCAAAATCCTAGGAGGTTGAGGCTATATAAACCCTCAAATTTATAACAATTCTTGACAGTAAGGATGAGAAATGTTATATGTATCTCACACAAACATTATTTTTTTTCTCAAATTTCCAATTTTTGTGATCTAGTGTTGATAAGAGCTTAAAAATACACATTTACTTAGTGGTTTATGGTGATTTTTTTGTGAGAAATTAGGCTTAATTAGGTAAAGTGGCTTAATATTTTCATAATTGTTTTTTATCGAATCACAGGTGTGTTTGAGTGTTTTTCAGGTTATTAGTGCTAAATGTTATGCTTGAATAAAGAATCATGTCGGCAACAGAATGAGTGATGAGTAGAAACAAACGGATCAAGAACCGGAGTTGAAATGAAGAAGTTATAGAGCTTTGAAGTAAAGAGGAGATTCCAGATTACGCTCCAGTTTAAACACACCTCAGTGTTTCAACAATAACTCGAGTTGTAAACCTTGGATTAAGACGATTCTTTGAGTGTTGGAAAGCTGACTCAAAGGGCTACATTTCATATGTTACAACATCTCCAAATTCCATTGTTATTGTGCTAAAAAATCACCATCTCTAGAGTGTTGAGGAATGATGCGAGATTTGAACTAAGGAATAGGAAGTTATCACTGTGCCACAGTACACTTTATCCAGAATCAACCAAGCCGTTGCACAGTCACGACAGTTAGGAATTTTTTTTCTGTTTTTTATTAGGAAAATAGGGTTAAGAATCCCAAACTAAATAGAATTAAGGAAAATAAAACCCTAACCCTTGTGGGATATAAATAGAAGTCTTTTAGCATTATTTTGGGGATTCCTTGGAGAGAATTAGAGGAGGTTAACACAAGAGAAGATCAAAGTGATAGAATTTCTGGAGCTTTTGATTTGCAATATAGAGAAGTCTTCTTGTTTCTTTCTTGAACTCATGTTTCTTATTTTAATAAAGATGATTGTTTCTTTCATGTTGATTATAAACTAAATTTATTCTCTAGGGCTAAGATGTAGCCCAATCTCTTGATTATGTGTTGATTTATTTATGTTGATTTTTATTAAGATTTCTTCCTAAGTTTTATTATTATGCCTAATGCTTTTGATTCTTAAGGGCCCAAGAATTGAACAAACTAATGGACTTGGTTGAGATCAAGAGATGATACTTAGTTGGTCTATGGTAGTAAAACCATAGATTGAGCGAACGCTAGAGATAGGTTACCGTGACTTGTGAGGTTTTGGTAAACTCCATAGAGTGTAATGATCTCCAATTGCTTAAATCTAATTAGAGATAATTCGGGTTAGTAATTAGGGGGTAATTTGATAATTGTTTGAGAGAAAGTTATTGGAAATTTAGGGGGTTTGACCTGTAGGAAGAGCTTAATGAAATTAGCATAAGTGATCAATACATATGAATAAGAGTTGGTGTGAAATCTATGCCCTAGGTCTAGTCATCTTGCATTAAACTCAAAGTTTTATTTAGTTGTTCTGTTTTCAATTCTTTTTTAATTTCAATTGTTAATTTTTTTTTTAATATAGGTTTTCCTTGATACAATTTGGATTAATCAAATAGTAATAGGATAGTTTAATTTGGTAATTGATAATAGTAATTCTCTTGGGTTCAATATCCGTATTCATACACTTTATTACTTACAGGATTTTGTACACTTGCGAAAATCACAAGTGTATGATTTAAAAATTGGAGGGGTCACTCTAGCATAATCCACCGGTGCCCCATAATAGTAGCAAATCTTATTGAAGTGATTGCAGGGTTCTCCACAATCTTCCAATTTGAATGAATTTCCTCTCGATAAACTTCTCACGCAGTAGGTTTGTCCAAGTCAGTTTTTTCGCACAAACATATATGATGATATGATGTTTTTACATTTTGGGGCCGTTTGGATCGAGGGTAAATAAGATGACGGGGTCATCTTTGTTTATTTTGCAAGATTCTTGTGTTTGGTTTGCAAGAAATAAAATATTACAGTAATCTTTTATTGCAAATAGTGTTACTGTTGGTAATGTCGGTGGTAATCTTATTACCTTGCTAAGGGGGTGTTATTAAAACATTACCGAGGTAATCTGATTTTTCTACCCATTTTGCCCTTAATTAAAAACCATTTCGGACACAATTGCCCTCAAATGTCTACCAAATAACAATTACCCAGCCCCCCTATATTTGAAAAATTAGCTAAAACACCCCAGCCACAAAAAAAAGTTTAAAAGTTAACAAAATACCCTCAACCACCCAAGACCACTGCCGGCTGTGACTCATCATCACCGACCACCAGCGTCAGTTGCCGTAATGGTGCATGACTAGCGGGATTTGGCCGGTCGTGAGCCGATAAGGCCTTTCTGGAACAACCAGATTTGGTGTTTCTATGGCCGTTTCATGGCCAAAGATGTGGCCGTGAAATGGCCATAGATCTAGTCGTGAAATGGCCATAGATATGGCCCTTTTTCGGCCATGGATTTGTGATCCATGGCCATTTTCAGCTTTGCCAATGCACGATCGGCCATATACGACCAGTTGTGCATCATTTCATCGATTGCCGGCGGCGGTCGACGATGGTGGTTGGCTGCCGGCAGTGGCTTGGGATGGGTGGGGGCGATTTTACTATAAATTAAAGTTTTATATGGCTGAGGTGTTTTAGCAAAATTTCAAATGTAAGGGGTTAAAAAAATTATTCAAAAAATAATAATAATAAGTCATATTATATTAATATTTAAAAAGGAGGGCAATTTAGTAATCTACATAACATACCCACCCATTTATCCTCCCAACCAAACATATTATTTACCAATTTATTCGAACAAACCAAACATATTTTATAAACATTCTCAACAATCTTCAATGTAATCTTTCTTTCCGTTAATATGATATATTCTTGTAATTAAACATTATATGGTCTAAACGCCCTTATACTATAGTAACCTTATCATGAATGATCAATTTTTCTCATATGATTTTCCTGATTAGAATCGTAAGTAAAACAAAGTAGTGCTTGCTAGCTGTACCATGACAGAATGATTTTCCTGATTAGACTTAGAAAGTAAAACAAAGTTATGTACTCTTAACATAATCGAAGAGCATATGTCATTTATTCTACTATGAAAATTATATTTTCTCTGATTGATATCCAAGAAAGTGTACATAAAAAGAAGCATCCTACATTAATTAAGTAATACTAACATAATCATTTCTAGCCTAATTGCAAGTATCATAGTACTTAAGAACTGTAATATTTAATATTATAATAACAGTACCTCTTTAACTAGTTTATTGATATTCACATATGATGAACCATTCGGACTAGTGGCTTCCTCTGCCTTCTTCTTCCACTTCATGGCCTGACTTCTCATCTTTGTACCACTCTTTCCCTCAATTAACTCCCTCACAAGTTTCTCCACTTCATCTCTCTTTACATTATTGTCGATTTCCAGGCCTATACTCCACTTATTATATGCAAACCAACAATTAGTTTGTTGGTCTGCGAAAAATGGCCAACAAACCATTGGCACTCCACCACACACGCTTCCAATGGTAGAGTTCCATCCACTGTGAGTCAAGAATCCTCCTATAGATGGATGATTGAGCACTTCTTCTTGTGGACACCAACTCGCCAGTAGACTTCTTTCTTTAGTTTTTTCAAGAAACTCAGGCGGCAAAATCGCTGAGTCACCCATAACAAGATCTTCTCTTATAATAAATAGAAACGTTTGGTTGCTGTTAGCAAGTCCCCAAGCAAATTCAGTCATTTGTTGCGGTGTCATGACAGCGACGCTCCCAAAATTCACATAAACTACGGATTTTGGTTTCTTGGAATTGAGCCATTGGAGACATTCAGTCTCTTCTTTCCAGAGATTTGAACCAATAGATTTTAGAGAATTTTGGGGAATGTTCTTGAGAAATAATTGAAGAGGACCGGGCGTGTAAATAGGAGGGAATATAGAGGAGAGAGTATTCAAAACATGATGCTCAAAGTCATTAAACGTATTGAGAATAATGGCCGAACCTTTTTGAGACGTCTTTATCAGTTCCATGATGAAGTTTAACATAATATGTATCATTTGGATCTGTTGTCCTAATGAAGGTTGGCAAGTCCCTTAGCCGGATGCCTTCCAATCCTGGAATCCAATCTACAACAGTATCCAAATAGCCATTTTCCATATCGGCTACATCTGCAATATTTTACATTTGTTACCTTATGTTTCAACTAAATATTTTCAATTAAAAAATAACCGCCTATCCCAACCCTTAACTAAATTAGCCAATAGGTACATCTTTTAACATAAAGATTTTTCTATAAAATATGATACCTCATTGATGCGAAATGGATGACTTGAATTAAAAAATAAAATAAAATTAAGCAATTAATTAAATTGTAAATAATGCCTTTTAAAGGAATCAAACCTTTAGCCACAAGATTTGAATACTGTGAATATCCTAGGAAGGCACACGCACTCATAGCCCAGAAGAATACAATGGGGATTCCAAGTTCTTCCGCAGCCTGCAGAGTGAAAGGCAGACCTGAATCCGAAATTATGCCAGTAACACATGGAATATTGGGGGAAGAATTCAATTTTTTGAGAAAATCACGAAATGGGACTGAAATGTTGTTCAAGATCAGGACGTCTTGTGTAACATCAGCATCAACTTGAGGCAGACCATCGGGATCGTTTCCAAACAAAAATCCGGTAAGCCATCGAGGGCATCAGGGCCTCTGGCTTTTAATTAGCGTTTGTGGTTGTACTCGGTGCTCACAAACGTTATGTGGAAACCTCTGAAATGAAGTAATTTTGCCAATTTGAGCAGTGGAGTTATGTGTCCTTGAGTTGGGAACGTGACGCAAACTATATGAGGCTTCTTAGATGCTGGAACTATTCTATCCATCAGCTATAATGAATAAGTCTTTCTTTCCGATGATGTTCTTGATTCATTTAATAAGAAAACTTGAAAGGTATTTATATTTATTAAACCTGTAGAACCAGTGCTGCTTTGCCAACAAGATATTAAAAGTCAAAAAAGGTCTCTTCCCGTTTTATCATCATCAAAACCACTTTTTCTTCATGATGATGTCACTTTTACATTAACTTAGGAAGGAGCAAATCGTCGGTTGATTTTCCCTGTTAAACTAGAAAGTAGACAAAAGTATCGCCTGGATCACGCAATAACGTCCAATAATTACTTAATTGAGCATCAATTATTTATAGGTATAAAACATTTAAAAATAAAATTGAAAGTTGTTAAAATATATAGGTAGCTTTCTGATGATGTTGATTGCGGTTGATCTCATTTTTCTTACCAACCATAATCCAGCGAGTAGAGCTTCATACTCGGTCTCATTGTTGGTCGCCTTGAACCCGAAACGGAGAATGCCATGAATACGAGTGCCTTCGGGACTTAGGAGGAGAAGGCTTGCCCTGGCCCTTTTCCTGTTCGATGATCCATCGACATATAGACTCCAAGTCGATAGATTTTGGACAGTTTCCTGGGTGACTTCACTAGCTTGTTGCTTGGATTCCTTTATTGGATGATATGAGAATTCTGAGATGAAGTTGGCAACAGCCTGCCCTTTGATGGTTGCTTTTGGTCTGTACAGCAGATCAAACTGACTTAGCTTCATGGCCCACTTGAGCAACTTACTTGACGCCTTTGGCTTCTAGAGGACTTGTTTGAGTGGGTAACTGGTCATTATATGGATTGTGTGGGCGTGGAAGTAAGGTCGTAACTTTCTAGAGGCGATCAATAGGGCATAAGCCAATCTCTCCATTTCCGGATACCGCATCTCGGCATCCAGCAGATGCTTGCTCACGTAATATACTGGCCATTGAACCCTGTTCTCTTTCCGAACTAAAGCTGCACTGACCGCTTACTGAGAGACGGACAGATACAAGAGGAGAATTTCTTGCGGGAAAGGCTTGGACAGAAGAGGTGGCTTTCCGAGGTGCTTTTTAATGCTCTGGAATGCCTGTTCCCATTCGGGAGTCCACTCAAACCTCTTATTGGCCCTAAGTATATTAAAGAATGGCAAGCATCAATCTGTTGCCCTCGATATGAAGCGACTGAGTGCCGCTATTCGCCTGTTGAGACACTGAACCTGCTTTCGGTTGGTCGGGCTTTTCATATCGAGGAGAGCTTGGATTTTATCAAGGTTGATCTCTATTCCCCTCTGATTAACCATGTACCCCAGGAATTTTCCTGAGGATACTCCGAATGAACATTTGAGAGCATTGAGCTTCATTATGTACTTCTGGAATATGTCGAACATCTCAGCGAGATGTGCTATGTGATCTGAAGCGACATGCGATTTGACCAGCATGTCATCAACATAGACTTCCATCGATCTCCCGATCTGTTCGAAAAACATTCGGTTAACTAGTCGCTGGTAAGTTGCCCCAGATTTTTTAGGTCGAAGGGCATAACCTTGTAACAATACAGCCCCCGATTTGTAATAAATGAGGTATGCTCTTCGTCCAACGCATACATCTGAATCTGATTGTATCCCGAGTACACGTCCATGAAACTCAGCAGCTCATGCCCGGAGGTGGCATCAACGAGCTGGTCAATCCTTGACAAGGGAAAGCTGTCTTTCGGACACGCTCTGTTAAGGTCGATGAAGTCAACGCAGGTCCACCATTTGTCGTTAGGCTTCTTTACCAGCACTGGGTTGGCAACCCAGCTTCGGTAGAACGCCTCTCGGATGGATCCATTCAGGAGGAGATTATCTACCTCAACCTTTAAGACAACATATCGCTCCGAATCCATTGTTCTTCTCTTCTGGCGGACAGGTCTGGCCTCACTATCGATGTTCAAGGCATGGCAAATGACATTTGGGCTAATCCTGACCATGTCGGCATGCGTAAATATGAACACATTAATATTTTCTCTGAGGAAGCTGGTAAGGTCGCTGGCGAGCTGGGGGTTGAGATTGCTTCTAATCCTCAACACTCGGTTTGGCTCGCTCTGATCGACTGACACTTTCGATAAATCCTCAACCGGCCTACTGGAAGGGCATTCCTGGATACGAGGATCCATATTATCCTCGACTGGGCCAGGCTGTGGTACGATCCGAATGATCGCCATCGCTTGTTCGGGAATGCTACGGGGAGTGTCTTTTCCCCTACACGCCATCTGCATTGCCCTTACATAGCAGTTGCGAGACACACGTCGAGATCTGCTTACTTCCCCTATCCCCGTCGGGGTGGGGAACTTCATCTTGAGATGGTAAATCGAGGTGACTGCTTTGAAGTTTCTTAGTAGAGGTCGCCCTAGGATGCCATTGAAAACGGATGGGCTGTCCACTACTAAGAACTAAGTGATCTTGGTCACCTCATTGAAGTCACCCAATGTGACCGGGAGTGAGATTGTCCCCTTAGGGATCAGGTGATCCCCGGTGAAACCATATAGAGGGATGGAGGCAGGTTTCAAGTCAGCCTCATCCAGTTTCATTCTTTCGATAGCTTGCTGGAACAGGATGTTCACAACACTTTCATTATCCACTAACATTCTACGGACGTCGCAACGCCCTATTTGGGGCATGATGATGAGAGCATCGTTATGAGGATGATGCAATCGAACTGCGTCTTTTTCGAAAAAGGTGATTTCCTCCTCCCTGTGAATCTTAGATGGTTGTAGCGTTGTGTTCATTACACTGATGGGGTCATGATGGGCTATGCGAGTATACCTTTCTTGGGCACCTCGCGAATTCCTTCCGAGGTGTGGTCCCCCAAAAATTATCCCTACGTTGTGGATACCCTTATGACCACGACACTTCTTGCCCGGTTCCTCTTGATTTTTCTCCCGTACGGGAGCAGAGTCATCAACATACTCTTTGAAGTGTCCTTGCTTGATGAGCTCTTCAATTGTTTGCTTAAGGGCTCGACACTCATCGGTGTGATGCCCATTATCCCGATGGTAGCAATAGTATTTTTTACTATTTCTGGCTGAAGGGGGATTTTTCATAGGCTCAGGTTCTCCAAATAGGCTGGCCTCTTCTGTCTAGTTAAGAATGACAAAAACTAAGGCATTCAGAGGGGTGTACTGACTCTTGTCGCAGTCGCGACGAGGACCTGGAGCGTGAGATTTCTTGGGCTCATACCGCTGCTTCTTCCCTTTTTGCTGATCGTCATTAGCCCATCTGCGATCAGCCCTCCTGTTCTGTCCCCGACGCGCACTGCCCGAAGGACCGGGGTCGTGGCGGTTGAGCGTCGCCACGAGTTTTCAATGCGGAGGTATTTCTCCGTAAGGCTGTAGAAGCAAGTAAGGGAAACATCGTCTTCTGATTGTAGCTCTTTCCACATATCCGAACGAACTCTTCGAGAGTATGAGCTACTTTATGGAGCTCCCTATGGAACTTGTCGATATAAGATTGGAGGGACTCATCCCTCTCTTACCTTATGTTACTGAGTTAGCTCAGAGGCATTGAGAACTTCTTGTTCACCTGGAAGTGTCTTAGAAATGTCGAGTTCATCTGAGGCCACGAGCTGATTGATCCTGCTGGGAGTGACTTGAACCATCGCTTGGCATGTGAAGTAAGAGTTATTGCCAGGCAACAGCATTTTGCCAAGTCAGAGACTTGGTGGAGTTCCATTAGGTCGTTGAATTCGTATAGATGATCCTGCGGATCAGAATTTTTGTCGAATGCTCGCATATCGGGCATTCTGAATCTGGATGGGAGAGAGGCGACTAACACAGCCAGAGAAAAGGGAGACGCCTCTACGACCTTCCCTTGCTCATTTCGCTGAGCCTTCAGATGATCCAGAGCTCGCTACAACTCTTCAATATGAGGTAGCGGAGCTACCTAGGGATCGCTTTCCGTAACGTGGGTTCGACCCTCACGGTTGCGGTTAAGGAAAGACCATAGGTCGGATTCCTCCTCGCCTCGGTCGACAGTTCAGCCAATCTTGACACACGTTGGCTAAAGTTGTGTGATGGCACTGCGTGGTTCGGGGAACCTTCCCGACCTTCGCAGTGGTACGAACCGACCTGCGGACGGTGGGAACTTCCTACACGACCACGATCGGAATCGTCATTTTGGCGATAATGGGAATCTCCCCACCTTGCACTTTTATAGGAGTGCTCGCGCGACGTTGCACGGGACAGGTCGCGACATGTCATCGAGCCTTAACGCCACGGGTATTCTACACAGGGTACGATTGGTGTTCGCTGGCCCCTTGGAGCCTCTAGGCCCGCTCTTCGCCACTTGCTTTCCTTTTCTTTGACGTGCTGCAGTCGCGCGGCATGGGCTATTGCCCTTTTCCGCGCTTTCATGCGACCTGCAGGCGTTTTTGGCGGTGGCACTACCTCATTCGATTCTGGTGGCACAACCCGATCCAACTGGTCCAGCCTTTGGCTGACCGTTTGGAGAGTATTGTTGAACATTTCCAGGTAGCTCATGACAACTGAGTCAAGCCGTGAGCTTGAAGGGATATCCTCCACAGTATTTTGTGGGACTGAGGGCACCTCGAGAGAAGTGTCCTCTTGTACCTAGAGGATCTTCTCATCACCATGATCAATTCGCTTAGATTCAAATCGGGGAGCCATTTGCTGTAGTGGGACCGATTAGTGAGAGATTCTCCTGATGAAGAACAAGTACTAAATTAGGCCCTCCTTCTAGCGCCAAACTATTGATGCTTGATTTTGACACCAACTAATCGCATGTGGGAAATGCTGAGCTGACTCAGAAGTCACACGTGAATATGGGGGTATTGGTTTGAGTAAGAGATGAAGAACAATGTTTAAAGTGGTTCAGATGCTTAACTAAGTGAATCCTACGTCCACTGGTATTGTATTAATATATGAGATCATGTTGCATTTCGCGAGCTGATTTATAGCTTAGAGAATACAAGAGAATACACGCGAGAGAGAGAGAGAGAGAGAGAGAGAGAGAGAGAGAGAATAGGCTATTCCAGAGTGAAATTAGCTAATCCCACAAACGAGAGAGGAGCCCTCTATTTATAGTGGGATAAATTGAGGTAATGATTACTGAATCCGTGAGTGGGTCAGATTGTCGTGCAAATCCTCCTTTGTGTCTCGTTGCTCACCTGCTCGAGTGATTTCCTCGACTTGTGTAGGGATTGGAACACGTGGAACGTTTCCAGCCTTTCGCCACTCTAGTGTACACCCACTGCACTGGCAGGAACATGCCGCTCACGTCAGCATGCGACGTGGCTGCGTCTGAATGGCTGTAGAACCTACCTAAGCTCTGACCGCCCATGCTGACAAGGCTTGGCGTCAGCCCTACCTTTTTAGGCATAACACTTTCCATCATAACTTTTTAGTGTGATTCAAGTCAAGTGTACGTTAAGAAACATATATGTGTATCAAATATAGGCAACCAATGATTGGTTTGAAAAATCTTTATAAACCCCCACTTCAGACCTAAACAACACAACTTCACCCAAATGCGAAGAAGCATTGATATTATTTTTTGCGAAAATAACTCTTAAAGCTTGTGATTTTCATTTATTTTGTATTTAAAGTAAAAGTAGAAATACAGAGGAAAATGTTTTATAACATTTCATTGGTAAGTAAAATGAATTTATACTTTTACTTATATAGTCCATTACAACCAGGGCTTTCTCAATAACATTTGTGACCCTAGGCAAAAGTTACTTTGGAGGCCTTTTAATAGTATAAGCATATATTAAAAAAAAATATTTTAAATTTATTTTTCTTGTCTTTTAAGATGCAAAATCACTAGGAGAGGTGGCTGACGACCGGCGGGCTAACGGGGTTAGGTTGGTGGGGGGTTTTGGAGAGCATATGCTGGAGAAGTGATGGGTGGTGAAATGGGTGATTTCCAATGCTAGGATTGACCAGAAAAGACTTGAGAAGTCGCTGCCCAAAAGGTATCGGTGGCCAGATATGGCGGAGTAAACAGATGAGGTATGATAGGGGTTTTGGTGAGTAGGCTGAAGGAAGGAAGATGGTGCTGTTGGGGAAGGCCAACGATGCCATGTACATGCCGAAAAGGCCGGAAATGGCTATCACACGCGGTGGAGCTAGGTTGCGACATTCGTAAAAAAATTGGCCAAATCAAGGGCTATCAAGGCTAGGAAAACACTTGGAAAATGATAAAGTGATGGTTTCGGTTGATTTTGGTGAGAAAATCGACCAGAATCAGCTCCAAACGGCCAGCGGTGGAAGAGGGGTGAAGATGATTCATGTGAATGTCGAATTTTGGGATTGACTTGGGGGTGAGTAATTTGAGACATGTAAATGACCATTTTAGCCTTTCATTGTTAAAAGAAATTCAATGTGTTAATTTAGGGGTGTAAATTAGAATATATGAAACTAGAAGTATAAACTTGTTATTTTGTCAAACTTTGGGTGAGAATATACCTAAAAAGTTTATAATAAATTTGGGCCTTTTGGTTTTTTTGGGGGGCCCCTTGGATTGCCCTAGATAAGAAATTATACACTATTTTTATTTTTGTAATATATTTAAAAAAAATTTGGCCCTTTTTGGCTCTATTTTTTGGGGGCCCTAGGCAGGTGCCTCAACTGCCTACCCCTTGAGCCGGCCTTGATTACAACTCGGATTAGAAACTTAGTAGACTTTGACTTAATACAATTAACTGATGACGTGTACATTATTTATTTGTAAGCTTTAGGCTTAGCTATAGTAATGCATATTCTAGTTATTTGCAAAATCATCGAGGTCGGCCCCCACAAGTAATGCTCTTATCCGAGGGATAAGTGAGCTAAGACCGAAGAATTTGAAACCAGATGGTTGTCGGAGGCTTGGTTAACAGATCGACTACTTGAAATTCAATAGGAACATCTCTAACTTCGAGCTCTTTAGCAACTACTTTCTCTTGAATTTCAATTTTGATATGTTTAGTCTTGGAGTGAAACACAAGATTAGTAACTAAAGATCCTGCTCCCAATTTATCACACAAGACTGGACAAGCATCATGAATTTTAATCCCAATTTCCCTATTTTTTATCATATTTATTACCCTTATATATATGTTAATTATTAGTTATTTTATTTAAATAATTTAATTTAATTTAATGTTTAATTTTGTTTAGGGTGAATAAATTTGGAAGCGTGTGAGAAAGTCTTCAATTCAAGTCAAATGCATTGGAAATAAAGTCAATCCAAGTTGAAGACGAGAAATTAAGCTTTATTTCGGCTAAGATAATTTAAGATCCAAGTGAAGATTAATGCCCAAAGAGTAAAATGAGAGAAGAATAAAATAAAGGGAGCAAAAATGATATTTAAGATCTAAGTGTGTTTAATGATGTTATTCCTAAAAATAAGGGCTCATACACATTGACGTCATCTCCACCAATCAGGATTTAGTAGATCTCTCCACCAACCAGAATTTGACACACACCCAAAGACAATAAGAATATTAGCGGTCAAAACCAAAATCGCCTCAAGAATGAATTTAGTGCAAGAGTGAATTTGGTTCGCACACCTGTCCAAGCCTCATTTAATTTAAGAATATACATGAGAGTTCTCAATGACTAGGAAGGCAGAAAGAATCTTCATGCCATCAGACCACTTGCAAAAATCACTCATTACCTTGAGCAAAACGGGTATAAATAGGCAGTTCCCCTCCTCACAAAAGAGAGGTTAAATACATACAAATTACAAAAAGCAAATAGCAAACACACTATTAGAAATAAACTAGCTTGACATTCTCTTAGAACATAATCACTTGTAACCGCAAATCGCAGATCGCGACCCTTGTAAACTTGTGTAATGATCAGAAAAGAACACTCACTTAAACAATTACAATGGGTGTAGGAATCACTTTTAAGCATTTGAACCATTATAAAAACTCTCTTGTCAATTTTATTTTACGTGCTTGCATATAATTTTCATCACAGTATTTTATCTATTCTCTATAATCTATTTGCATGTAACTTCTTAACACTTTATATATCTGAAGCCGTTGATGTCAAAATTAAACATCAACAAATGACATGCAACCCATTCTTTATTATAACAGTAAAAGGATAATTAATGATATAGGATTCCTGTTTTGGAAAGGAAAATATCTTTATTCTACATTAGCTTATATAAAGCCTATTTTTCACACAATTTGGTAAGAGAGGAGAGCCGTATCTTGTAGACTGAAGCTTTAGTGACAAAGGCTTCTCAATATGATTTCGTTTTATTCTTTCTATTTTGTTTTTGGTTTAATTTTGTGTTTCTAGATTATTGGATTGAGGGTTGATGAAGCCTATGTTTAATAATTAAATTTCAATTAATGATTTGATTCAATTATTTATGCAATTAAAGATTAATGTTCTTGCTTCTCTATTAATTTGATAAATCTCTTTCATCTTTAATACCATGTATTATTGACAGTTAGGATTGTTTAATTAATTAAGCCATGTGAATACATGTTTATTTAATTTCTTTGATTTATTGTTTTTCATTGAAGTGGATGCATAAAAATGCTTAGAAATTGTACCTTAGGCTTAAGAAGAACTCAAATTAGATTTATTAAACTGTGCTTTACTGAATATCTATAAGAGACAGTGGACTGATTTCTTAACTATCCATTAATTTAAATTAGGAATAAAATCATTTCAGAAATTAGAAGTGGATTCAATTCATTAATCTGCTTTTTGTTGTGTTATTGCTTTTAATATATTTCAGTTTAATTTATTTAATCATATTTTGCAAACTATGTTAGCAATAAATTAAATTTAATTAATTAAGTTTTCCATTAATTTATCAACCCTATGGGTTTGACCTGGTATACAACTAATTCTAAAGTTCAACATATTCGTGCGCTTGCGAGTTTTATTTAAAACAACAAAGTTTTTGGCGTCGTTGCTCGGAAAATGATATTTGCCTTATAATTACAAGTCTAGAATGTAAAGTAAAGGTGGGAATTTGGGCCCGAACCTAAAAAACTGGGCTTAGGACTTGTCCAAAAACCAGAGTAGGCCCATGGAGGGGGGCCCGGGCCCAGGTTCAGTCCCTCCTCCAAGGCCTAGGCTTGGGATCGGTCCCAGATCCAATCCCAAACCCTCACATCCAATTTTGTTTAAGGCCCTAGTAAATATCCAAAACCCTCATATTTTATACGAAATAAACAAAAAATATAAAAGTTAAAATAAAATTTTACGTATTAGTGGAGTATATTTAAAATTTTTAGGCCCATAGGATCGGTCTTATAGGCCTATGATCGGTCCCAGCCAAAATGGTTCCGATCCTAATGAGACTGGTCTCAATTTGGGATGGGACCCATGAGGCTCGGACTTGGAACCAATTGACCTAGTCCTTACCCACCTCTAACATAAAGGAATTGATTTGCATTTAATTAACATGGGATCTACTCTTTATTATAATAGTAAAAGGATAATTAATGATATAGGATTCTTATTTTGGAAAGGAAAAGGTCTTTAATCTTTATTCTACACTAGGTTATATCAAACCTATTTTTCACACAATTTTGGAGGAGAGGACAGTCGTATCTTGAACAATGATAAGGAACCCAGCCTGGACCGTCCGGTTCAACCGGTCGAACTAGAAATCAGAGGATTAATCGGTCCAGACCGAATAAAAAACCGCTTATATAGTTAATCTGTAATGACCTGGGGTTGGACCGATTGGACTGTAGCTAACCTCCAGTCCAACCGGACAGGTGTCCAAACCGGATCACTTAAATTGTACAAGAAAATTTTCGATTCCGCAATCGAATTCATCTGCGATCTTCATTTCAATTCCATCTCTAGGCTTCATTCTATCAACTCTTCAAGTTCAAAAATCGAATCACATAGCAAACTGAGCTGCAATCTTCATGTATTGAAAGCAATCTCTTTCACTCGATGGTTGGATGTTGGACGAAAACTGAACAACGAATGATGAGGGTTGGCGTTTGACTCTATAAGTGACAAATCCCGAGTGGATGGAAATTGTTTGTTGGTTTTTAATTTTTAATCAGCAATTCGTCTCTATTTTGGAGGGAATTGAGTTTCAAACACTCAATTTAAAGTTTCAATTTTACAATTTCAACCACTAAACTGGTGAAATCCCGAGTGGTTTCAATTTCGGCGAAGCTGTAGTTGAAGATCGTAAGTAAGTTAGTGATTTTCATTGTGTTTTCAAATGTTTCATTATGTTTCTTGGATGCTCTAGTTTTGTTTCGATATTTGAGTGTATAGGTTGTTGAAAATCAGCGATTTTCAGATGTTTGATTGTTGTTGTTGTCGTGGATTTTGGAGTGTGGTTGTGGATATTGGAGTGTTGTTGTTGTGGGTATTGGAGTGTTTGCAATTGACGAATTTTCTGGAGCAATTTGGAGTGTTTGCAATTTTTTGGAGTGTCATTGTTATTGTGGATTGCAGTTTGCAAACTGCAGATTGAAGAACTCTAGGGCTGCATGCAGTTTGCAAACTGCACTGCAACTGTAGATTGAGGAATTTTTTTTTTTTTTTTTGTTTTTTGCTTTAGGTTACAAGAGAAATTCAATATATTCTAATTTTAGCTAGAGGTTTGATTGATGGCAACTTCAACTTGTGTTAGGTTAATTTGTTGAAGCTGAACCCTTAATCAAATTGAACTTTGTTTTGAATGAAAATTCTATCAACTATTGTTCTGCTTGGTTCCTCTTTCTATATATGCCTTTATTATATGAATTGATCAAGATTTTCATTTGTCGCTGAAACTTTTGTAGATGTTGATGATGATGATGATGCTGATGACTTAGATGATGGTGTGCAAAATCAATTTAGGATAGATTGAAATTTTATGTCTTTATGAATTTGATATTAGTTTCAGTTGTAAACTTTGATCATTAGATTGTTATTGAATTGTATAAATGTAATCATTTTTTTATTTTTCGATCATGCTGATGTCACCAGTCTAACCCGTAGGTCGGATCGGTTCAATCGGTGGCTGCGTCAATCAACAGGTCAGGTTCCTAAATATTGACCTTGAAGAGTAAGGGCATCTCCAACCTACGTTATTTTGGTGTTTTTACACCAAAATAATGCTGAATTTCAACTCCAACCCACCGCCATTTTCTGCACCAATTTGGTGCAGTCCTAGTGCCAAGCCAAATTTGGTGTAGCATTGTTCATGCACACCAATTTGTCGTGGCACTGTTCAAACAGTAAATTTTATTTTTTATTTTTTTATTTGTATTTAAGTTAATTTAAAGGAAAATAGTATAATATGGGTTATTATTTAGCTGATGGTATATACCCAGAGTGGTATAATCTCGTACAACTATTCATGATCCACGTGGGCCTAAAAAAAATTATTTGCAATGAAACAAGGATGTAGAAAGATGTGGAACATGCGTTTGAAGTTCTCCAATCGCGGTTTGCAATTGTGGCAGGACCGACTCGTTTTTGGGAAAAAAATGTATTACATGATATAATGACTGCGTGTATTATTATGCACAACATGATAATCGAGGATGATCGTAATGTTGATATATCGATTGAGAATTAGATGGAAATGCCAACTCTCGAAGTTGAAATTGTCGTAGATGAAAATGTCCGATTTCAAAATTTTTTTGCTCAACATAGGCAAATCAATGATACAGAGGCTCATCATGCTTTTTGAAATGCATTAATTGATCATTTGTGGGAAGAATATACTAATTCGAAAAATTAAATTACTATAAATATGGAATTTTACTTTTATGTTGTTGTTTTTTTTTTTTTGTATCATTTTATATTTGATGTAATGTTTTTCTATATTAAATATAATGTTTATTTGATTAAATAAATGTTTAATTTTATTAAATTAGGATAATTTTCAAAGTAATTATTATTTAATAAAAATATCATTTCTAATATTTAATTAATATATACAAAAATAATGAGTGAAATAGATTAATTGTTGATTATTACAATAAAAGAAAAAGAAAAAAGAATATTTTAAAGAATATTCTAAAAAATATTCTTTTTGGTGTAATATTTGGTATAATAGGTTGAAGATGCAATAGTGTTTCACACCAAAAATCATACTAATTTGGTGTGAAACTTGCACCAATTTGGTGCAATGGGTTGGAGATGGTCTAATAAACCCTATATTCGATAATTAATTTTCTTTCTATTATGTTGTAGTTCAATTATCTGTTTCTAAATTATTGGATTGAGGGCTGACGAATAATGTTCTGAAAATCGGACCGAACCGTCTAGTCGGATCGGTAACCGACGGCAAATCCGATCTGGTATATATAAAAAACCGTTATTTTGATTTAAACCGGATTGGACCACCAGAATAGCGCTGAATCGCGGTTCAATTGCAGCTCAATCCCGTCGGATTCTGGCGTCGTTCGAGGGCGAAAACACGACCATTAGACTGGACGGCATCTCCATGACAAAACCCAGCCATTTTCAGTCGCCGTCATCCAGCCTTCGTCACTCGCCGTCCACCTAAAGTTTACACGACCGTCGGATTTCTTTTGTTGATTCCGGCGAGTTACGGCGTCGATAGAACTCCCTAGCACCACCATCAGATTCGCCGGCACCTGTACATCAAAACCCCATGATTCCAAACCTCGATTGGCCGTCGATCGTCACTACAGCCACCATCACCGGTCTCTTCGCGCGATAGGAGTGTTTTGGACAGATTTCAAACCTTAAAGGAGTATTATAGGGGTGTTTTTGATGAATTTCAAACCTTCAAGGACTAAAACATAATTTTTTAGAATACGGTCCAACCGACCGATCCAACCGGAAACCGGATCCTTGAATGGGTCATAGTTCGGTCCAGTTTTCAGAACATTGTTGATGAAACCTATGTTTAATAATTAATGATTTGATTTCCTTCTTTATGCAATTAAAAATTAATGTTTTTGCTTCTCTATTAATTTGATAAATCTCTTTCATTTTTAATATCACGTACTATTGTTAGTTATGTTAGTAAATTAAGAATTACATATATCTAAGTTGATTCCCAAGATGATATCAAAAGTCATTATTACAATCACATTATTATAAACGAACTACAATAATAATTCACAGCATAAATACCTCATTTTCTTGTTAATCAAAAGCACATACCACCGTTCTCTTGAATTCCAGTAAAAAATAATGAAAGAAGAGAGAAATATATTTGCGTAAGAGTTAAGAGAAGAGTTTTTCATCAAATGAAAACTCTTATATTGATGCAACAATTGCCTTCAAGGCAATTGTTGCAAGATAGTGGTAACTGCTTTTGGTAGTTACCACAACGCAATAATCAAATTGGAAGGGTCCCATTATGGGTGTCCCACTTATATCTAATATCTCTCACTCACATATGATGAGACTATTTCTCTTTGTGCTTCTTCAAGGTTCATATTTTAGTAAATATGTCGTGTGACCATGCATACATCGAGAGTACATTAGTCATATATTTGTTAGGAACATATAACTTCTCGAATTTGTGAAACTTGAGTTGTATTGTATGTTGTATGCAATACCTCAGATTACTTATCACATCTTTTTCTAACAATCTTATTTATAATAAACATCTATGGTATTCATAATTATGTTTTGTCCTTACATAAAAATAATACATAATTGGTTGACCAATGAATACACATGATTGTAATGTGATAATCCAAAAAAAAAAAATTGTAATGTCCCTCTTTCTTGATTCTTGTAACTTTTATTTAATTTGCTTTTCCAGAAATGTTCCAGCAGGTTGAATTTATCTTAATCTTTTGGCAATAATCATTAAATAAAGTTTTCAAGAAATAGAATAGAGTAATAAGGGTACTCTATGAGATTTTATTCTTATAATCTCAGGGTCTGACATAATGTTAAAGCTGAGATTTTGACTTTCATTACCCTCTTGGTCAATATTTTTGCACATGTGGTATGAATCATATGCTACAACATTTCCTCATTTCACATGGAGTGCATGTCTCTTTTTCTTGTAAATGCCATACAGATTTTAGTTTAGACATACCTAATGTCTAACTTGAGTTCACCTTACATACTTTTAATTCACCATAACTCTAATCTGACAATAAATAGATAAAGTGATAAATTTTGATAATTTATCATTTATGGTCATACTTCATTATGACATTATTTTTATTTTGTTTTATGCGACATTAACTATTTTAAGATTTTCTCTCTATTATCACCTAGATAATAAGCTTAAAATCGTCTCAACTCCATTCCCACAAAGTAATGGAGGCGATTGCCTATGTGAGAAGGTCAATCTTTTAACTATCCGACATGCTCTTCAAACTAAATGTATATGTATTTACATAACAAATACACACACGCATGCACGCACACACACACACACACGCATGCACGCACGCACGCACACCAACACACGCATGCGCGTACGCACGTGCACACACACACACACTCCTTCATGTATGTTCCATAATAAACGAAATTGAGCATTAACAATATTGTTATTTAATATTGATAAGATAACGTCAACATTTTTGGGAAATCTCAAAGTATGAGTAGATTCAACATCTATGTAAGCCTAGAGATCTGACAAGTCTATTAAATGTATCTCTTGGTATAGGCTTTGTAAATGAATCTGCAACCATGTCATGCGTAGATATGTACTTCACGTTCATCTCCTTTTATGCCACCAAATCTCACATAAAATTGTATTTGATATCTATGTTTTTTGTTTTACCATGATATTTAGGATCCTTAGTGTATGCTATTGTTTTTTTACTATCATAGTTTACTCTCACTAGTTCAATAACAACATTAATTATTCCGAAATAATTCATGAACTGTCTCTACCAAACGACTTCTTGCACTGCAGCTGATGTTAGTGCTACAAACCTAGCCTCCATTGTAGATAAGACTATACATGATTGTTTCTTACTACTCCAAGATGTGGCCCCGCCATTTAGTAAGAAAACATATCCGAAAGTAGATTTGCTTTCATCTAAATCTCCTTTCCAATCAATACCGGTGTAGCCTCTCAAGTGTAAATCATTTCATTGACAACATAATGAGTAATCAGTTGTTCCCTTTAGATATCTTAAGATTTTATTCACTGCTTTCCAATGTGCTTGTCCTGGGTCGAACTGATATCTGCTTACCAACCCAGCAGCATAACAGATGTCGGGTGTCATGCACATCATGACATAAATGAGACTTCCAACAACACTTATATAAGGAACATTCTTCATTTATTCCTTTTCTTGTGGAGTCTTTAGACATAATTTACGACTCAAAGTCTCGCCTTTCACGATACGGTTGTCTATGTGTTTACAATCTTGCATATGAAATCGTTCAAGAATTTTCTCAATGTATGTTTCTTGTGAAAGAGATACTAATTTCATTGAGTGATCTCTTGAAATCTTGACTCCAAGGATATATGTAGCTTCACCCATATCTTTCATCTCAAAATGAGATGATAACCATTCTTTGATTTCATTGACAAATCTCTTATCATTTCCAACTATAAGTATATCATCAACATATAATGATAATATAACAAATTTGTCAGTGAATCTCTTTGTATACACACAATGATCATCAATTATTTTGAAATCATACGACATTATCACATTATAAAATCGAATATACCACTGCCTTGAGGACTGCTTGAGGCCATAAATTGACTTTAAGAGTCTATACACTTTATGTTCTTGACCTTCTTTAATAAAACCTATTGGTTGTTCCATATAAATTTCTTCTTGTAATTCACTATTGAGAAAATCAGTTTTTACATCCATTTAATGTAATACAAGATCCATGTTAGCAACTATAGCTAGAATAAGTCGGATTGAAGTAAACTGTACAACAGGCAAAAATGTTACTTCATAATCTATTCCTTCTTGTTGTGTATACCCCTTTGCGACTAAGCGAGCTTTGTATCTTTCAATATTGCCATCAGTTTTATACTTGATTTTGAGAACCCATTTGGTCCCAATGGTTTTGCGTCCTTTCGGTAAATCAATCAATTCCCATACTTGGTTTGATTTCATAGACTTCATTTCTTCTTCTATTGCTTTCATTCATTTGTCCTTATAAAGGCTTTGAGAGCCTCATTTACATTCCTTGGCTCTTCTTCATCTTGTGGAGTAACTATAAAAATTCTCCCTTCAATCTCAAATCGTCGACGTGGAACTTGTTTCCTGTTTGATTGACGAATTGGAGATTAATTGGTGTTACTCCCACTTGGACTAGCTATTATAGTCGGATTGTTAGTGAGGGACGATGGAGGATCTAAAACAAACTCATCAACTTCCATATTGCTCCCACTAGGATGTAGTATAACCAACTGATTTTCAGTAGCAAAATTGCCTTGGTCTTGTGTTTCCATATAGAAACAAGTCTTGACCTATCTCGCATTTCTTAGGAAAATCAGTTTCCAAAAATGTATATCTCATGATTCAAACTTAATGATGTACCACTTTCTTGTTCTCCTAGCCGCATTATTACGGTAAACCCTTCCGCTCTCAGCCTTACTAAAATATCTTCAACCTCGTTGAGTTGAGCGTAGGCACTATGGTAGACACCACATCAGTGTCACCCAAGCCTTCATGTTCTCTTTCCCTTTTTGTACAGGTCCATCCGATTATTAGCGGCTCGTTTCACACAAGATTTGTCCTTTCCAAATCAATTGTAGATTTTATCGTCTATAGTAACATATCTAGGTAAGCATATTAGCAAACTACAACCAAAAAAGAAAAAAAAAAAAAAAAGTTAAGGGCTTGTTTAAAATAGAAATTAAGTACACCTTTTTTTTGTTTTTTTCTGCTTTTTGAAAACAAAGGATACAACAAATCTTATGAAAATGTGTTTGGTAGAGATGAGTCGAATTGTTTTTTCAAAACAGTTTTCGAATACAATCCTAAAAACTAGTGTAAAATTAGACAATTAAAAATAGTTTTCGCA
Source organism: Pistacia integerrima (assembly GCA_026225825.1). NCBI lineage: Eukaryota > Viridiplantae > Streptophyta > Magnoliopsida > Sapindales > Anacardiaceae > Pistacia > Pistacia integerrima. The sequence continues at coordinate 3,332,954 of CM047749.1, read as the reverse complement.
ATTTTCTATAATTTTTAATTTAAAAACGATTATTAAATATTATATCCAACACGTATTCAAATATTAAAATATTAAGATACAACTAAAAATTTTGAATTTATTTTAGTGTTTAAGATTATTTTCGAATCACAAAACAAACAAACCCTTTAACTTTTTATTATATGACACTACTCTTATTTGGGTTCAAATAAATATAACCAAACTGTATGAATGTTTTATTATAATTTTATACACATTTAGTTAAAAATTACTATAAATAAAAAACTTTTTAACTTTTTTATTTAAATAATTTAAGCAAAAGATCATTATTATCAATGTGATTGGGATTGCTATAGCGTAAAAATTAATCACTTAATTCTTAAGCTACAGCAGACAAGCTGTCTGATAAACAACTTTTAAAACATATTAGTTCTAAGTTGATTACAATATAATCGGTTTTATAAAAGGATTCTAAAAGCTAAAAGAGCTAGCTTTTAAAAATCGGATTAATTCTAAAGCTGATTATACATTATAAAATGACAAATAAACCTATACATAATCCTTCAAATTACAAAATAAATTTAAATCAAATTATTTAATTCATTAAATAGATAATTTCATACTTTATTTGAAATAAAAGAAATAGAAGTGGTTGCGGGAACCACTGCTGACGGAAAATCGCCGATCAACCACTATTGACTAGTGTTGTGTTGAAGCCATCTCGGTCCTTTGGGGACTGGCAAGTCCCTAGCTACAAGAATGTGGTAATTCAACTGCTTTCTATGGCTAAACTCAGCATCAGAATTCAATTGAATCACCATACTCTTGTAGATCAGGATTTTATGTTCCCGATAGGACCGATTGTTAACCATCGTTGACCGGTTGACTGCTGCCAACCAAATCCAATATTTTGATTTTCTAATTATTAATTAATAGAAAATTTTTAATAAATTTTTAAATACTTATCAAATACAAATTGAGAAAAAGTTGGTTAAACTTAAAGCTATAGCAATCCCAAACTAACTCTAAATTAAAAACCCAACAAATGAATAAATAAAATGAAACTATATTTGACTTAAATTGAGAAAATAAATAGCCCATAATATCACCGTTTTGTTGGAGTGTAACTTGCTTGGTCCGAAAAACATTTACTTCCTTTTTGTCGGATTGGATGGAGAGTTAATAATAATAGTAAACAAAGAACTACATTCACTCCGAAAAAAAAAAAAAAAAATTGCAAGAGAGGTCTTCAATATTACAACGTATAAGTATACATATCTCTTCAACGGGCATGTGCTACAAAAGATGGGTATAATAAGATTGAGAAGGAATGGTAAATGGGAGATGATTCTAGCACCAGGAGAAGAAAGACAAAGGGATGAGACGAAATCCTCAAGTGAAGAGACACCTTTGGCTGATAGGGGTAAAAGAACAAGGACAGAAGCCGGACCAAAGCAATCTTCATCCAAGACAGGCAGATGAGATTTATGAGAGATTGAGGTCTCATTTTGATGAGGGATTCAAGAGGCCAGGAAGAGAAGTGAATAATAAGTTCCTCATTCTGAGCACCCAAATGTCTGAAGTTACAAATGAGTTTCGTCATCTTCGAACCTATGTGACAAACTAGCCACCTCCACCCGAGCCATAAAGTCTTAGGATTCATTTCTTTTATATTTTGACCCTCTTTTTATAATTTTCAACAAGAGGATGCATTTTGTGTACTTTTTAGTACACTTGACTTATATTTATGTTTATCTTTTGATTCTCATGTTTATGAATGGATGGATTTATCTTCTTTGTATTTCTTTTATCATATTGTGAGTATAATGCTGATGTGGTTTGATACTTCAACTTTTTTTTTTTTTTTTTTTTTAATGACAAAAAGTGGGAGAAGTATATATTGTTTTCTTGAGATGTTGAGATGTTGATGAATGTTGATGGACTATAGAAGTATTTGTGCTTATAAGTTTGTGAATGAAAGATATTCATTTGAAGTGTTTGCGTTGATAAATGAGTTTTTGAATGAATATTGGAGCTAGCATTTGTTCTTATGTTGACATAAGAATGGAATGCTAGTTGTGAGGGAAGCTTTTTCTTGAAAACAGAAGTATTATTTGTCTTTTAAATTCAAGGAAAGGCTATGTATACTTGTTGAAAAAGGGAGTTTTTGCATTTTCCTACATTTTGTTAAACTCAATTTTGCTTAGTTTTGTCATCAATGAAAAAGGGGAAGATTGTTGGACCCTTTTATGTTTTGATATGCCAAAACTAATCAAAAGAATGTTTAAGGACTGTGAAAAACTCATATTTGTCAAACTTATGAATTGTGTGTGTACACATATGTTCTGCCTGCTCACCAAATTGCTAGACTTGAATCTTGGCTTGTTTCATTTAGAGTGTGTATGCACAATAGTTTGTGCTTTCACTCTTGCTTCAAATATTTGCAACCCAGCACGAGTTGCATGACTGAAAAAGTGAAAAAAATACTGTTTATCTTTGTCTCTCACTTTTAAGGATCTTTTTACATGTGTTATAACATCCTTAAGTGGTTCTAGGGAATAAAATATTTTTCCCCATTTGCTTTGTGGTCCAAACCAAAAAGAAGGAAACTTTCTTTATTTGGACAAGCATGCGTTAGTCCCTTGTTGGCTGACTTGGCACTATATTGTTGAGTAAGAAATCCTTCATTATATAACATCTCTTTCTTGCGTATATGTGTGTGAACCTTTTAGTATATTTTAATTCATATACTCTAATTTTCTAAGAGTATTTCTTCTCTTAAGGTTTAAGGTTCATTTCCACACTTGTGCCAAAACCTCACCATATCAAACACATTATTGATGGCTCTTGGAACATGGTTCCTTTGCTGATGTTGGTGCGTGACATTGATGCTTGAAGCTTGTTGGTTCACAAGCTGTTCACGGGTGTGTTCCCCGCTTGAAGAAGGTCCAAGGAGTTGCTACATGTTAAAGATTAAGAGTGTGGTGATAAGTGTAATGTTGAACAAGGAGTACTTTTTACTGTAACTTAGATCAGCTTTGAACTATATCTTGTAATGTGTTTTTAACTTCGTGGATTTAGCCGAATTATGTATATGGTTATGTTCTTTATTTTCCGCACTTGTGTTTGATGTGTTCAAATTGAAATTTTTTAATCTACTTGGTAAATATTCCGCTGCACTTAAAATGGGTAACCACACTCTCTAACGTGAGCTAAATCTCCAACTCTCTCCCCAACAAGGACTAACAATGTGCAAATGTATGACATAAGTCACAATCTCAAAATGTAAATGCCGTGTTCCAGGTGGAACACCCGTTCTCGCAGAGAAAACGCGCATTCCAATTCAGTCAAGCCGTTCCAAGAAGGAATGGCATTTTTCCTTATAGTTTCATCAATTTTCCAAAATTGTGCCAACTTCTGGTCAAGTTGTTCCAAACTGAACGGCTGTTCAGTCAAGCCGTTCCAAGAAGGAACGACATCATTTTGTATAGTCATTCATCAATCTACCAAAATTAAGTCAACTTCAAGTCAAGTTGTTCCAAACCGGATGACCGTTCAGTCAAGTCGTTCCAAACATATTTGAGGACTTAGGTGAAAAGGCTAAAACATAAATCTAAAGAGGAACAACCAGAACAAACGATTGTTCTTCAAGATCGTTCCACATGAATGATGTTGTTCCACCACATCGTTCATGGTTTTGGAGTTTTAACATTCCTTCCAATCTGAAGAAGAACACTCATTCCATAAGAGGAATGCCTGTTCCATCTCAAGTCAAGATTTTTGGACTTAGAAGATTCAAGCTCAAGTCAAGGTTTTGGAAAACTCAAGTCAGATAAGAACGACCATGACCAATGCCCGTTCCTAGAAAATATCAAGCCATTCCAAGAAGAAACGACACCATTCCATGAGGTCATTCATGGTTCTGGAATTTTTGGACTTTAAGAGGTCCAAGAAGGAACACCTGTTCTTGATAGGGGAATGCTTGTTCGCGATAAGGGAACGACTGTTGCAAGTAAGGTAATGACCATTTTAAATCCTAATTTTCAAAGAAAAGTGACTGTTGGTGTTAGTAATGCTTGTTGTCGATAGGGGAAAGCTCGTTCCTCTAAGTTTTGCAGAAAGTTGTAGCGGTACAGTAAAAGAACCAACGACTCTAATTTATTTCAAGAGTTGGTGAAGACATAAATAGAGAGAGTTATTGCAAAAGAGAAGAGAGATTGAATATCATTATGCAAAGTTTTATTGCAAACCCTAGAGCTCGATCATTCTCATCATTCATTCTCATTTTTACTCATATTTGTAATATATAGAGAGTAGCTTTAAAAGCATTTATTGTGTATTTGCCTAGCTTAGAGGCAATCCTTCTCAATTTTTTTTTTATACATCTTGTGGACAAAATCCTGTAAAACTAAAGGCGAAATCCTATTAAACTATTGTAAAAGCAAAATCTAAATTTAGTGGAACTTCAAGGACATTGCCTTGAAGAAGTGGATGTAGGAGGTTATTGATCAAAGCTCCAAACCACTGTAAATCATTGAGCATCTCTCTTCCCTTGACTCATTTACTACTTGTTGCTTATTTTTTTTTAATTATTGTCATTTATTGCTCTTAGCATTTAAGTAGTTGGGGTTTTAATTATTCCGCATTAAATTTTTTTAATCTCCTATTCACCCCCCTCTAGGAGCATTTGCCATATTAGGGTTTTACAGATTTTAAATTATTTTGGGGGAGTGTTAGTGAGGAGTAATTGAAGAGGTCCAGTGGTGTAGATTTGATGGAATATAGAGGAGGGAGCTCTGACAACTTCATGGTCTAAATCATCAAAAGTGTTCAAAATAACAGCTAAAACTTTGAAAGCCCTCTCCACCTCACTCCTGAGAAAGTTTAGCACAATATCGTTCGGATTCGTTGTCCTTATGAAGCTTGGGAGATCCCTAAATCGGATACCTTTCAATCTGGAATCCAATCTATAACAGTGTCCAAATAGCCGTTTTCTAATTAACACACGAGTTTATATATAAGTTAAATAACTTCAGATTCTAACAAATATGATATATAAGTTAAATAACTTCAGATTCTAACCTACTCAATCTTGTGGCACAGTTGATCAAAAGTAATATTTAAAAAAAAAAAACAATAATTATGTAGAACAAAGATAATGAACGATCAAGTTCAAATAGAGAATAATTTGTTTAAAAAAAAAAACAAAATTAGGGTGCAAAAGAAAATCCGACATCTTTGTCATTGATTTAATAAATAAGACTCCTCATCCATTTTTTTTTTTCAATTTTTATTAATTTCACTAAGTAACTTGGAAAAACCACTCTAGCACTCAATTGGCTTCACTCTCATGCGCCACAGTAAAAAAGTTTTTCGTATATTTTTATTTCATTTTTTATTTTTATGAAATAAAATGTAATAACTTCTTTCTACTAATATGCTCATAAAATATATTTAATAAAAATACATGTATAATCAATAGAAACTAGTTAGGCCCAATTTTTTTTTCTTTACTTAATATATACATTCTTTACATAGTACAAAATAACATGTACAAAAACTATCAAAATGATGGACAGTATAGCTGTTTCTCTCCGCTTGCCGACGTCCATCCGACCGCATCCTCACCTATTTCCTGCAAAAACATAGAAAACGATGGGATGAGCACAAAAATGCTCAGTAAGTAAATCCTCTACACCGCTATCTCCTGTACCACTCTTTAATCCTTTCCTTACTCTACCCTTTTTCTGCTTTTCCTTTCTTTCTTGTTCTTTCTATTTTATTCATTGTTTCTATTCTTTATTTCTTTCTGCTTCTTTCTTTCTGTTTCTTGACGCAACATGATAGAAACCATGATAACAATGCATGAATGAAATGTATATGCAGTAGTGCATAGGAATGCATTCTCTTTCTTCTCTTCTATTTTTCTTACTCTGTTTTCTATTTTTATGCATTCTTTTCTTTCTATTCTTTTCTTTCTCGTGTTGTCTCATTCTTTCTCATTCTTATTCTTTCTTATTCTATGCCGATCGGACTCGGTTGATGCATAGATTCAAAACCTTTGGCCATAAGTATTCCACATATATAATTATATACATATGGATGACTCATGCTTGAATTCTAAATGTACTCATGAAATGCAAATATGCAATGTTGCATAAATTAAGGTTCTCTACTCATACTCATGCTTCTCTTAGGCATTTCATCAAACAATTAATGTGCACACATAAACTCTAATTGAACTCTAATTCTATTTGTCTCTCAAACCATCTAAAATGAGAGTAAAACTCCCTTGTATCATCACAATCCCTATCAAGGAAAAACACTCCCAAAAGTTTTCTCAAACTCTTCCTTTTTCAACCAAACTTCAATCCATCATTATACAATCAAAACACTTCTCATAACCCAAATATATTGAACAACAAGCATAAATAAACACCAATCTCATCTCAATTTCTCAACAATCATAGCATATACATCATAAAGAAATCTCTACTCAATTGATTTCTTAGACCTTAACTTGGGTTGGATTTACTTACCTTATGCTTGAGTAGTCTTCATTAAAGCTCTCTACTCTTGTTGGACTTTAGCTTTCTCTTATTTCCTAAGCATAAACTTAGTAAGAACTTAACCCTTATATAAATAAAATTCATATCTAGAGTAGGAATTCTTACCTCTTGTTGCTTAGGATCAACTCTTATAAAAAATCCCACCAAAAGCCCTAAAAAATCCTTGGAAAATTGAGTGAGAAATTGAGAGAAAATGGAGAATGGAAGAGGCGGTGGAGGAAGGGAAATGAAGGGGATTTAGACAACTAAACCCTTAATATCACATATAAGTAACACTCTTTCCCATTTTTCCCTTACTCTTTCTTGGGAATTCCATCTTTGTCTTTTAATTCTTTACAAAGTCACCCCCATTCTAAACTATTTTTCATGAAATTTCCTGGTATTTCACTCTCTCATTTTCCTGCTAATTAGGGGTGGTCACTTTGCCCCTAGGAAAAAAATTCTCTAGAAACTTTACCAAACTTTTCAGCCAACTCTTCGCCTTGGCGAAAAATTACAGAATCTCGTCATCGTGGCGAAGATTCTTCTTCGCCCCGGCAAAGTCTGTAACTCCAAGATTTCGTCAAGTCTTCACCAAATTCAGGGCAACCACTTAACCAAAACAACACATCAATTCAATGAGGAGCCATCCAAGCAATATCAACAACATACAAGTTTAACTAAGGGCAAACAATCAACACTAAGAACAAAATGAACATACATTAGCTACGTACCTCAAGTGGGCATTACATTAAAGTAACTTTTATATACATTTATTATTCCTTTTTAAAAACAATCTACTTTAGATCTTACGTTTTTTTTTTTTTTATAAATATAATTAGTTAATTTATTTGTTAGTGTAAAAAAATTTTAATATTTAATTTCTATCTCTCGGTTAGCGTCCATTCTAGCGCTAAAGCCACAAGAGTGAAAGTGTAAAAGTTGTGAAGTGGTAATGCAAAAATAAAATAAAATAAAATAAAGTGGATGAAAGGTCTTGTCCACTAAACCAATTAAAAAACAGTCAGTTATAATTTGTAAAAAAGATGTCCTTTGAGTAGTTTTCCCATCAAATATATATATAAAGAGGAAATAATAAAACAAGGATTTGGAAGGCGATTGACAGGAATTCTCTAAATCATTTCGTGTACATATTATACCAATAAGACATTGAGCAACTAAAAATAATTTAACTGCATAAGAAAATACAAGTTTAAAACTTAAACATGTTCATATACCTAACAATTAGGGGCCGTTTGGTTTAAGAAATATTGTATTACTAAGAATGTTATATTAATAAGAAAATAGATTACTTTAAATATTACTAGAATGATGCGTTTAGTTCAAGGGTATTTGACATTACTCTAGTAATGTTATCTTATATTACTTATATTACCATGTTTGATTGTCAAGTAATAAAAGATTATGGTAATTTTTCAAAATCAATAGTAATTACTATTAGTTATATAGTTAGTAATCCGAATACCACTATTTTCTTAATTTTGTTACAATTCTATCCTAACTATTAAACTTTTTGGATAGTAGTGTCATTGTTCTTAACACAAAATATAAGAATATTCATGAACTATTTTATCCTCATCCACAAGATTTTTAGATATTATTACCCTTGAACTTGAACCAAATTACCTAAGACAGATGGCCGGATCTGGCCACCACCACCGGCCGTCGATCACCGGCCGCTAGCTGATATCGTCGAAACGATGCACAACCGATTGGATCTGGCTAGCCATGTGTCAATCTGACTATGGATTTGACCGTTTTCGGCCATAATGGATCTAGCCGTTTTCGATCAAATCCACGACCACCTAGCTATTTCTAGCCATCGATCTGGCTAGAAATGGCTAGATCAGCATACGACTGACCATATCTAGCTGGCGGTGGTGGCCAACTGCTGGCAGTGGCTTGGGTGGGTGGGGTGTTTTTGTTAAAATTTAAACTTTTATTGTAGTTTGGGTATTTTAGCAAAATCTCAAAATGTAGGACGTTAAAAAAATAATTGAAATAGTAATAATAATAATAATAATTATTATTATTATTTTAAAAAAGAAGGACAATCAATAATCTACATAATATGTCCACTAATTTATTCATTCAAACCAAACATATTAATATAACATAACCACTAATTTATTCCAATCTTACCAAACACATTTAAAAATTTAATATAGATTATTGAAGTCAGGTAAGCCATTCAGGACATCAAGGCCTCTAGATTTAAGTAAACGTTTGTGGTTGTACTCAGTGTTGACAAAGGTTATGTTGAAACCTCTATGATGAAGTGATTTTGCCAGTTTGAGCATTGGATTTATGTGTCCTTTAGCTGGAAAAGGGGTACAAACTGCATGAGGCTTTTGAGAATTGGAGCAATGGAACCATCCATGTCTCTGTGAACTATGCTGAATCAGGCTGAGGTCCAAGATTATCAGGAACTAAGTTTTGATCCGAACTTTCTGATGATCGGTTTAGTTAAATTAGATAGCATAGCACGAGGTAGTATTAATTATTGGTTGTACGTAGGTTCCAATTATTTACGTTAAATTGACCGTGAACATGTGCGATTATCAATATTAAAAACATTAAAAATTGATAATCTTCTTTCGATATCAACATCTAAATTATTTTATTCTTATTTATCGCTGCGGTTCTTATATAATACAGTGGATCAAATCTTCTGATGATTTACCTGACTAGAGTAATAACCACGCGAAGTGCAAGTCTTATGCTTCCCATAAAATGATAAAAGCCATATTCCGTCATTGGACCCGAAAACCCATGTTTTGACCCGTGATTATGGGGGTAAAAGTCTAATTTATTACTTACCCCTTTACGATTATTTAAGTAACAAAAGTTCTATTATTTTTACGCCACCATCACAAAATACATCACATATAATTCTAACTGAGATGTCTGAGCCAATTTGTGTGTACCTTAACTAATCTCCGGAGTCTATTGAACACCATACAACCCTAAAGGACCAGATAAATTGCAATGTTATTGGGGTATATGGCCCAAGGTTTGGATCTGGAAACTCAAGAAATGGAGCAAACCTCCTTGACCGTCAGGTCAACCTCTTGTGGTTATCACATATAATTCTTTAACTAGCTAAATTGCAAAACTCCTTTTCCTTTCCCGAGTTAGTCTAAATCTAGCCCAATCTTTGATCTTTCTAGGTTGATAAAGGTGTTCACCCCTTTCACTTTCCTAAACTGAAAAATTAATAAGATTAAAAGCAAGTTGGTGTTGGTATCTAGTTGAATAGGGAAGGACTACCAAAAATAAAAGTCAGGTTATAGGATGTGTATTTTTGTCTTTTGTCACTGGCTGGGAGTTTCACACCCAAAAGGTTAACCTATTAGGTGGAGGGACTCCCCATGTTATAAGCCCAAGACCTCCCCAATATGCTTCCGATGTAGGATTCGTTACATTCTCCCCTATCTAATCTTGTGATGCCCTCATCACAGGTGGGGTCCCCTGCCTACCCATCCACCCCACTTTCGTGTGGACCCACAATCACACGTGGACTCCCCTGCATGGGTGCATGGCAGGTCATCAAAAGATGGATTGAGTCTGTTCTGATACCACTTGTTCACGGTCTATAGGCTACATTTTGTGGGATGGAAACTTGCGACCCAGATACTTAAAATGACCCAAATAATAGCCCACATAACCTTGCAACCGAAAGAATCTATGTAACACCCACATCAAGATACGTAATTTTATTTATGCCCTAATACCCTTAGTTGGATGTCTTTGATATTACCTTAGACAAATGTGAAGAAAATCCCTTAAAAACTTTATTAGGGGTAAAATGGTATTTTCACTCATAATTAGATGAAAAAGTGGGAAGTGACAGGAAGCAAAATAATGTGAAGAAGATAAAAAAAATGAGGGTATTTTGGTAATTGACTAAAGGACATAGATGGAATTTCATAGAAAGTGCAAGGGCAAAATGAGAATACATGCATATATTATTAGATAAAAGGTTTCATTGAAGAAACCCTAGCCATATATGCAGCCCTTGTTCACGGCACCTTCACCCCATTTTCTCTCAATTTTCTTCACTAAATTTCAAGGGGAAATCATAGGATTTGGCTTGGATTTTTGGAGATTTTCAATCCTAAAGCATCCTAAGGTAAGATTCTAGCAAAAGGAGTGTGATTAAACTTTAAAGTTTTAAATTCTTATGGTTTTTATATGATCTAAGTCCAAGAGGAAGAGAGTTTTTAGCAAAAGGAAGTGATCTCACATATTCAAGGTAAGTAAACCTAATTTTAACCTTGATTTGAGCAAGACTTGTGTTGAATGAATTTTTGCATGTTTGTATATGATGGTATGAGAGAATTATTGGCTGTTTTTTTTATGTTTAATGATGCATAAATTCCAGCCATGAGAAGTAGAGTATGGTTATTTGATGATTTGGTGAAGTTGTGGAAGAATTTGTGTTGAAATTTTTGGAGTGTAGAGAAGTGATGAATTCGGCCAAGTTTGATACTAAAGTTAGTGAGTTTTTGGCTCACAATTTGGTTGAATATATTAGAGAGTTGTGGAAGTGTAGCCAACATGGTAGTTGTATGTGCATATGAAATGTTTGATGAAAATCCAAAGAGAAAATGATTGTATGAGTTGGCTAAACCCTAATGAAGAAGGGTTAGAGAAAGGCAAGAATTGAAGTAGGAAGATTATGTTTGGGCTTAACCAAGTGTAAATGTTAGTATTCAAGGGTGCATATTGTTATGCCAAAATTTAGAATATCACTTGGCCATGTTAGTTCCATGAGAGAAATGGCCTTTAGTGTTTGGTTCTAGTTACTTGAACCTTTCCTACTTTTTGAATAGCACATGAAAGTGTTAGAGAAGAATTTGCATGTTAAAGTGTTACTTTGATATGGAAATTGTGATAGTAGAGAATGGTAGAATATGTCATGACATACCATTATGCCATAATGAATTTGTAAGTTTGTATATGTGAATTTGGAAAGCATATTAAAGAATGGGCTTGATCATGCATATATTGTGCACATGATATATATGTATAGCCTTGATTTAGTAAATGAGAATATGAAGGAATATGTTAGCAAAGAATGAGAAAGAAAGAAAAGAAAATGACTAGTAATTTTCTTTTAAGCTAACATGCAAGTATGTATATTCTCTCATTTACTAAAGAATGCAAGTGTAGAATTTCCATAGCTTGGAAATTCATGTTGAAATGTGTATAGTATCTCTTTCTATTCTCTTTCTACTGCATGCTATGATATAAGATTTTTGCGATGGGGAACCCGTGAGTGACAGAGATACCCACATACACGCCACCACGAGCGAGCGGCATCAACAGAGAGATATAGTATTTGTACAGTCCGTGAGTAGTGTATGTGGATGAGGACTGTACCCAGTAGAGCATACTTACATGCACGCCGCCATGAGCGAGCAGCCACAGCCGAGAGATACAGTATTTGTACAATCCGTGAGTAGTGCATGTAGATGAGGACTGTACCCACTCACATGGCCAGGGTTCCAAATTCATGCATCAACCTAGTCCGATCGGCAAACCAGAAAGAAGAAAGAAAAGAAAGAGAAATAGAGAAGAAAAGAGAGAGATATAGTATAAGGGACAGAAAATAGAAAAGAAAAGAAAGTTCTTTTCTCAGGAAAGTTTATTATTCTGCATATGTATTATGCTACTTACATGGTTCAGTATTTCTTATGTGCTCGACGATGTACAATTTTTTTCATTGTCTTTGCACATTAGTAAGTAGCAAATCAGAGTATCAGAAAAAAATGCATAATATCAGAAAAGAATGAAGAATATTATCAAAGTATAAAGTGAGAAAAGGAAAATCAAAACATGAGTAACGGAGGAAACACAATAGTGCAGTTTGGTTTACTTACTGAGCAATTAGTGCTCACTCCGTTATTTTACTGTTTTGTAGGTACTAGATGATTTACGACTGGATGGGACATCAAGAAGCGGAGGAGTTTGGCGGCACTATTCAAGATTACCTTGTGCTTACTAAAATATTTGTGTATATATTTATATGAATTAAAATTAGAATTTTCGGATTTTACATTACGTATATATGTTTATAAAAGTTATTTAGTGGATTTCGACGAGTTTCGGTGCCGATGGAACTCCCTAACACCACCATCAGATTCATCAGCACCTATACATCAAAAGCCCCTAATTCCAAATCTCGATTGGCCGTCGATCGTCGCTGCCGCCACCGTCACCAGTCTCTTCCGGCGACAGGGGTGTTTTGGACAGATTTCAAACCTTAAGGGAGTATTATAGGGGTGTTTTTTTATGAATTCAGACATTTAGGGACTAAAAATAATTTTACAAAATACGGTCCAACCGACCGATCCAACCTGTCAAACCGAAAACCGGACTGGATCATAGTCTGGTCCAGTTTTACAATCTAACATTTTTGTTTTCTCCTCATAATAACAAATGGTAAACACTCTTACCAATAGGGGGCATTTGGATCATGTAATGTTTTATTATAGAGGTATATTATATTATTGGAAAGAAAGATCACCTTGAAGATTACTAGGAATGTTTAGAAAATGTGTTTGGTTGGTTCGAATAAATTGGTGAATAATATGTTTGGTTAGGAGGATAAATGGGTGCGTATGTTATATAGATTACTAAATTGCCCTCCTTTTTAAATATTAATATAATAGTTTTTTTTTTTTTGTTTTATTATTTTTTGAATCATTTTTTTTAACCCCCTAAATTTGAAATATTGTTAAAACACCCTAGCCATATAAAGCTTTAATTTGTAGCAAAATCACTCTCACCCACCCCAAGCCACTGCTGGCAGCCAGCCACCACCACCGGTCACTGTCGGCAGCCACCACCACCATCGGTAGTCGAAAAATGGTGCAGGACTGGTCGTATATGGTCGGCTGTGATCCATAGCCGGAAAACAGCTAAATCTATGGTCATTTCACAGCAAAGATGTGGCCGTGAAAAGGCTAGATCTTGGCCATGAATTCATGGCCAAAGATTTGACTTTTTCACTGCAAGATCTGTGGCTGTTTCACGACCATATCTTTGGCCGTGAAACGGCCATAGAAATGCCACATTTGGCCGGATCCATGGCCGAAAAAGGCCTTATCAGCGCACGACCGACTAGATCCCACTGGTCATGCACCATTACGGCGACTGCCAATGGTGGTGAGTCATAGCTGGTGGTGGTCTTGGGTGGTTGGGGTTATCTTATTAACTTTTAAACTTTTTTGTGGTTGTGGTGTTTTAGCTAATTTCTCAAATGTAAAGGGGCTAGGTAATTTGTTATTTGGTAGACATTTGAGGGCGAAATAGTTTTTAATTAAGGGCAAAATGGGTAGAAAAATCATATTACCTCAGTAATATTTTAATAACACCCCCTTAACAAGGTAATAAGATTACCCCCCACATTACCAACAGTAAACACTATTTGCAATAAAAGATTACTGTAATATTTTATTACTTGCAAATCAAACACAGGAATCTTGTAAAATAAATAAAGATTATCCCCATTATTTTATATATCCCCAATCCAAATGGTCCCATAGGGGTGGAAAAAATTGATTAATCGAATTGGTTTACCCTATACTTGAACCGAACCAGTTTTTGGTTTAAAAAAAAAAATTGAACCAAAAACTGGTTTGGTTTTGGTTATAAACCGGTTTCTAACCGAACTAAAAATTCGGTTCAATTAACCGGTTAACTAAGATGGGTAGGATTAATTCGGTCCAATTCCTTTAAACCCTCCACTTTGGCCTTTTTTTTTTTGACAAGTTTATTCAAATGGGCCTGGACCATTTTAGCCCAATTACATCCATTCCTCCACTTGGCCCATTTTTTAACTTGAATTGAAGTCATATTTTTTGTAATTGAATAATTTGAATTCATATATTTTTAATATACATAAAGTATTAATAATTTAAAATTACAAATCAAAGATTGCAAAACCAAAGACATCATGCAGACTCTAATTTCAAATTATGAAGTACACAAAGACATTTACAAATCAAACATATGGAAACTGAAAAATAGTCCCTGCCAACTTAGTTTCCACCCTAAAATTACAAATCAAACTCGTAATTAAAATAGCAAACTCATTTCCACAAAATCCAAATCAAACACATGATTAAAATAGCAAACACAATTCCACAAAATCTAAATCAGACACATGATTAAAATAGCAAACATATTTCCACAAAACAAACATAACAAACACATTTCCACAAAACAATCATAATAAATAACAAGCATAATTCCAAATCAAATAGTGAAATACAAACTTAGAAGATATACAAACAAAGTTCACAAGACAAATACAAATGTAACAAATCCACAAAAAGATTTCAAAAGCACATTTCAAAAGAGGCCTCCAAGCAAGCAATAACCGTCCAACTCCAAGCACATTCCAATCCATTATCAAATATCAACTATCAAAGCAAAAAAAGTTCCACAACTTGTTAGCTAGCTTCCATTTTAAATTTCTTTCTTTTTATAAGTTTGTCCAATCAAATCTACAAATTAGTAAATAGAAGAACAATTGAAACTACATAAAGTCATAGTATGTACCTCGTTATTGGAAATTTAGAATGCCCTTCAATCATCTAGTTAAGGACGAGTATTTTCTATTCCTAAAGATGGAAATTCTACAAAAAGTTGGACAAACACATAATTTAATAATTGAAAGTATAATTAACAAATCCAGCAAAGACATGATTAAGTAATTGAAAGTAAAGCAAAAATTTTACCTGACTCAATTTTCGTTAACTTATTCAAGGCCTCCTCAATGGCTAATGGTGCAAGCGTAGTCCGAATCCAATCTTGTGTGCAGAGAAGAGCCTCCACCATTTTAGTAGTAAAGGAGCTATGAAATGGATCCACTACACGACCCCCCGTACTAAAAGCCAACTCAAATGCAACAGTTAAAACATGCATAGTCAATACATCTCGTGCCATCAAAGAGAGAACTTGATATTTTGTTGAATTCGTCTTCCACCATTTCAAGAGATCAAATGTCTTGTTGTTGTCATCTTCAAGGTCATCCACTAAACACTTATCCAATTCTAATTTAGGTTGATTAGCTTAGTTTCCAACATTTTGCTTTTTAAACTTAACCCTCATGTATTCTTGAAGATCAATATTGACATCACAATCATCAATCGCATTGGCACCCAGAGTTTGCTAACTTGACTGCATAGTAAGACCCCTAGCCACCTTACACAAATTGTAATGGTTAAATAAAGACAACAAAGTTTCCATCACTTTTTTCTTTAACTTATCAGTAGTAACAACATCATATGACTCACCAATCACCCAATCAACATATTCTAACTTGTCCTTAAGATCTAGAACAACCACAATGAATAACATTATATTGATATTATCAACATTTGACCAATATTTGTCAAAATTTCCCTTCATCCTTACCGCCATAGAACATAATCTAAGATCATGACTATGAGACCATTATGAAATCTTCATCCCAATGCCATATATCTCTCGCATGTACTCATTACCTGTAACGTAAAAAGAGCCAGACACATGTACAATATCATCATAGAAATTTTGTAGAAAGGGTAACAAGTATCGGGCATATTCCTAATCACTATACGTAGGCAAACCCCTTGACTTGTCCCCACTAGAAAGCTCATCTCTGTTCTTACTATCTTCTATTTCCAATAAGTCAAATGCTTTATGGAATTTAATTGTGGCATCCAACATCAAGTAAGTAGAGATCAACCTTGTTTCTACATCAAGCACCAAATGACTCTTACTTTCAATTTTTTCTTTCTTCACACACTCTTTAAATCTCATTAACCTTGCTGGAGAAAACCTCACATACCTCACTGCAACACGAATTCTATATATGGAGTCATCCATACTTTTAACCCCTCTTTTACAATCAAACTTAGTATATGTGCATAACATCTCATGTGAAGAAACTGACCACCCAAGACATTTCCTTGCCAACTTGCTAATCGAGTTCTAAGGTAGCTTATTCCCACATCATTAGAACTTGCATTGTCGACTGTTACTACAAATACTTTAGAAATACCCCAATGAAGCATGCACCTCTCCACTACCTTCCCAATGATTAAACCTTTATGACTACCTATAAGACAAAAGTTTAAAATCCTTTTGTGTAGTTGCCAATCATCATCAAGGAAGTGAGTCGTAAGACATATATAGTTGAGGTTCTGACAACTTGTCCATGTATTAGTGGTGAGACAAACCGTGTGATTGAACTTTCTAAAAAACTTCTTCAGCTTTTCACTCTCTTCAATATAAATCTTGAAACAATCTATAGCCATAGTCTTATGGGAGGGCATTTGAAACCTAGGCTGTGCCACAGTCATCACACGGCGAAACTCATCATGCTCCATAAAATTAAACAGTAGCTCATCAATAATGATCATTTGGGCAATTGTTTCTCTAATCAAATCTTGATCAAATTTCCATGACAACAATGAAGATTGGGTAGAGGTGGCAGCATCAATTGAGAGGTCATGTGATGCTTGTTGAAAGAATAACGTCTTTTGTCTCTTGTCCACCACATTCAGAGGATACTTTTTACACCTACTTAAGTGATTACGTAGACAACTTATACCACTCTTACTTGGACAAGCAAGAACATTCCCAAAATTTTTACATGTTGCAGTCAAATCATCCTTATTCTCACACTCATTTTTGGCACAGTGATCCCACATTTCAGTTGTATTCTTCCTATTAATAGTAGATTTCGTACGTTTGGGAGCTAAAGGTATCGGTGGTCTTGGTTTAGGCGTTTTAGTGTCATTTAAAGTGTCAAAAGTGCGTGTGTTGTTGTCACTAGTCGAAGATATCTACAACGACATAAAAAAGGAATACGCATTAACTAACATTTCAACATGTACACAAAATTACCAATGTAATAAAACTCACTAACCTTCCTTAAATCAACAGTACTTGGGACTTCCTCACTTGAATTCCTGAAACAATCAATTATACACAAAATTCAATCAAAATAATGAACAAAATAAACTACAATTACACTAAAAAGGAAGTAATTAAATTACCCAGTAGAGGACAACTTCTTGTATGCCTCTTTCAGTCCTTCAATAGTATTACACCGTTTCATTTTGAAAACTAGAATTCATGAAAAATAAACACATAAATATTCAACAAATGAGTGATATAAAGCTAAATTAATCAACTGCCACATATCTTACCTTCTTCCAACTACAACAATAAGTTGAGATTTTACTTTCGAATGGCTTCAAATTGTGATGTCCTTTTTGAACTTATAGTAACTAAAATAGTTCAAAGTTCAGACCTAACTGATACTTTCTACAGTTCTGCTCAATTTTGTTTTTAAACGCAGAAAACAACAAAAACAAAATTAAAGCATAATTAGTTGAACTGGTTAGCCCAAATTTAGGAATGTATATATTTTCAGTTTAATTGCCACAAAAAGGGCGAGAGACAAAAATGGATTCAACTGAAACGATGACTTCCATGCATTAGTTATGTTTATAGTTGGTGTGTCCTAATCCATGCATTATTTATTATTATTATTAACCAATTGGTGTGGTGGGTAGAGGATAATGTATAACAGAAGGCGAATGAAACTTTTTCTCTGACCAAAGAAGGAAAAAACAGACTACAAAAATTTTTCCTCTGACCATATCTTACCTTCTTCCAACTGCAGCATTATGGGGCTTGAAGTTGCCCACTTTGTCAACACTAACCAGTAGGCAGTAACCACGAACAATCAAACACCCTCTGACCTTCACATTACACAACCAAAGAAAGCAATACAAATCAAACACAACCAAAGAAAACAATACTAACCAGTAGGCAGTAACCACGAACAATCAAACACCCTCTGACCTTCACATTACACAACCAAAGAAAACAATACAAATCAAAGGAGAATATAACACCCACATCGAGGTATGTAGCTTTACTTATGCCCTAATACCTTTAGTTGAATTTTGTTAAAGTTATCTTGAACAAGTGTGATGAAAATTTCCTAAAATTCCATTAGGGGTAAAATGGTATTTTCAAGGAAATTCATAGATCTTGGTTCATTTTTAATGGAATTTCAATCTCAAGCATCCTTAGGTAAGATCCTTGCCCTAAGATGTGAGATTTAATTTTTAAAGTGTTGAATTCTTATGATTTGTATTCATAGGATTTAAGAGAAAGAGAGTTGGATCAAGGAAGACTACTAAAGTGTTGGATTGCTCACATCTAAGGTAAGTAAATCCAACCCTAGTTATGATTGGAGTAAGATTGTGTAGAGAACTTCCTTTATGCATGTATGTGCTTATATATGAAGAATTGTTGATGGAATGTGTAACACCCACATTGAGGTGCGTAACCTAATTATGCTTTAATGCCCTTAGTTTTACTTGTTTCAAGGTGAAAGATTGAAAAATTAGAATTTGCAGACTTCATCGCGGCAAAGGAGTTTTGTTGCCGCGGCATTGTACACACTGCCCAAATCGTGTTCTTATAATTGCAAACTTCGCCGCGGCAAGGAAATAAGTTCGCCGCGGCAATGTATGCTCTGGAATGTCTCGCTGAGGTGAAGAAAAAGCTTCGTCGGGGCAAAGGATTTGTTGGCATTTTTGAGAAAATTCTAGAAAACTTCCTTAAGGGCAAATTGGTCATTCCACCCATAATTAGTTGAAAATGTGGGGAGTGAAAAGTAGTAGAATTTCATGGAGAATGCAATGGAAATGAGGGTATTCTTGTAATTGACTAAAGGGCAAAGATGGAATTTCATAGAAAGTACAAGGGCAAAATGGAAAAAAATAAGTAATAAATGAGATATTATGGGTTCAAGAATGAAAACCCTACCATTCTCTACCCCTCACACGCCACTTTCATCCCCAAATTCTCTCAATTTCTTCATCAAATTTCCAAGGCAATTTAGAGGATTTTTGGTTGGATTTTGGCATATATTCAATCCTAAGCATCCAAAGGTAAGAATTCTTGTAAATAAGATGTAAGATTAATTTTTAAAGTGTTGAATTCTTATAGTTTATATGCTTAGGGTTTAAGAAGAAGAGGAAATCTACCAAAGAGAGAGATTCTAGTGTGGAACTACCCAAGTTTGAGGTAAGTAAATCCAACCTTAGCCTTTGATTTGAGCAATAATGTGTGTAGAGAAAGTTTTATATGTATTTTATATATTTGAGTGTTGAGATTTGTTGATGGAATTGATGATGATTCATGGTTAGAATTCCACCATGAGTAGTGATGATTGTGTATAGAAATTGATAGAAGTTTGGATGAGTTAATAAAGAATTTGAATTAGAATTGTCATGTTTGGTTGCAAGGGGAATCTATTCCAAATTGGAATAAGTTGTTTGCTATTCCAAGTCGAAATAGAATTTTAGTATGCACTATGTTAGTGCAACTCAAAATTAAAATCAATTAAGTGAATTTTGAGTTGAAAAATTAAGACTATAGCCACCTCTCTCTCTCTCTCTCTCTCTCTCAAAACCATGAGCCTCTTTGTGAGAGAAAGATTTTTTTTTCTCCCAAGAAAAATTATGTAGAAAACTTTTGTTCTTAAAGTTGTGAGATTTTGTTAGTTTATAAAATCTCATAACGGCGATAGTCATGTCTTCGTGTGGATATCGATCTTGCACTTCTACATTGAAGTGATTTGTGAATCCATCATCAAATCAAAGGAGCCTCCAACGCTGGTATGATATACTTTACCTTTGATTTGATTTCTATGCAAAAATAATGTAATCAGCATAAGGATCATGGGTTAAAGTTAGTGGATCTTTAATAAAAATTTTAAAATTCTGCTGCGTAATGGATCTATTAACTTACAAGGGCGAATAGCCACGTTGAGCAAGTTTGTTTCTTGAGCAACTTATAGGTGCCTGTCATTCTTTGTAACGCCCCGCTTGAGGTACGTTGTTATTGTTTCCTCTTTCGCCCTTAATCGAGTTGGTTTTTGTTATATTTGTTTGTTTGAGTGTTATGTTGAATGTTGCCCTGAAATTGGTTGAAAACAGAAGAATTTCGATCTGCGTGCTTCGCAAGGGCGAAGAATCTTCGCGCGGCGAAGAGGTTGAAGCCACGAGGGAAGGCTGTTGGACGGTTTGGGCGCGGCGGCGAGTTTCTTCGCCGCGGCGACAACCCGAATAAAAGGTTGATTGAGTTTTAGATATTTTCTTCCCCAAGGGCAATTTGACCTTTCTACCCCTAATTAGCAGGAAAAGTGGGGAGTTAATTGTAAGGATTTTTCATGGAGAATAGGTTGAGATAGGGGTGAGTTTGTAAAGAATCAAAGGATATGGATGGAATTTCCAAAGAAGAGTAAGGGCAAAATGGGAATGAGTGTGTTTATATTTCATTAAAAGGAATAAAGAGTTAGCAAACCCTCATTCTTCTTCTCCAAAAACGCAACCCTTCATTCTTCTCCTCTCAACTTCTCTTTTCTTTTGTTCAAGGATTTTCAAGGGTTTTTGAAGTGATTTGGGGTATAGAAAACAACCTAAGGCTTCCTAAGGTAAGGATTTCTCCTTAAGTTGTGTGATTTGTGGATTTTAGTTCATTTTGGTTTTTTGAGGGTTTTCATTCTTTTGGTTATGAGTAGAGAGAATAGCCAAGAAAACCAAGTGGAAAGAGGATTTGGTGAAGTCTCTCCATAACAAGTAAGTAAAACCCAACCCAAGTTGAGATTTATGAAATTTCTTGATTAGGGTTTTGATAGACTTGATGCATGTATGTGATATACATGTAATATAGTATGTATGAAGGATTAAATAGAGATTTCTATGCTTTGTGATTGTTTATACCTTGCAAATTTGAGAAATGGGTTGTTGGTTTGGCAAGGTAGTTGAGATGGAATTTAAGGGGTATTATGGAACCCTTTTTGGAAGTGTTTTGTTTGACAGGTTATTATGACTTTGTGAAGGGGTTTTTCCCCATTTTGGATAGTTAAGAAAAGTTTTAGATTCATGGCTATGATAGAGTTTTATAATGCACATGAGTTGTTTGATGAAATGCCTAATAGAGGTTTGAGTGTGAGTAATGAACCTTAATTCTTGCAACATTGCATGTTGGCATTTCACAAGTGCATTAGTAGAGATGAATCATCCATGTGCATTGTTATATGCATTGGCAAGTGACCTAAGAAAGAGTAGAAAACTTTGTGTTTAGAAATACCCTATGAGTAGAGAGCTTAGTGGGTAAAATTACTCTAAGGGTAGAGAGAGTATTGAAAAATGCTACAATAGAATGAGTTAGAAGAGTAGTATAGTTGGGATGATGCTTTGTGATCATCACCGACCATTATGGGAATCGGATTGATGCTTTGTGACCATCATCCGAATAGCCCTTAGAGAAATGGGTCGACGCTTTGTGATCGTTACCCGATGAGTAGTAGAAATGGGTAGATGCTTTGTGACCACTACCCGATTAGTTAAGAGATATGTAGGTTGATGCTTTGTGATCATCATCCAACGGCTAGTAGAAGTGGGTTGATGCTTTGTGACCATCACCCGATAGTGACTAGAGACGGGTAAATGCTTGGTGATCGTTACCCAAAATCCATGAGGAACGGGTAGGTGCTAGGTGACCTCCACCCGATAGTTAGAAAGAACCGAGTTAGTGCTTTGTGATCCTCACTAGTCACTAAGAACGGGTTGGTGTGTGTGAATTCCACCCGATGGCCATAGAGAGTGAGATGGTGCTGTGTGAACGCCATCCGACCGTACCACCGGTAAGATGAGGCCATGATGTTATAGAAACAGAATTAGAAAAGGAAAGAATTAAGAGTCACACACGGGGACGACAGGTTAGAGAGTTTTACTTACTGAGCATTATTTGTGCTCACCCCGTTATTTTCCTTTGTGGATGCAGGTTCTAGGTGATGATGCGGTTGGAGGGGCGTCGGCGCGCGAGGAGCAATAGCTACATTGTTCCCCTATTTTGTCTTTTGAAATGCACTTTTATATGATAACCTTTGTGTATAAAAGACATGTGAATTGTAATGAAAAAGAAACATTTTGGGCCCAATTTTCCATTGTTAATTGCATGCATTGTACTAGTTTTCGTAGATGTTACATTTTTGGTATCGAGCAAAGATTTTTTGGGATTGAACAGTGTACTATTCTCATCGCCACGACGTCCTCTAACCATTGTGTGAGTAATTCTTTCCTTATAGCAATTGTTCCTTGAGTTTATTAGTGTGATCATTTTGTAGATGAGGCGTAGTTATCGAAATCGCGGTAAAGGTGTGGTGAATGAAGGAGAACCTTCTAACCCACCAGAGTCTACGCCCCCTCCCTTGGATGAAGCTAGAATCCGGGGAATTGTACAGCAAGTTATGGCTGAAACTCAGGGGAGAGTAGTACCCCCGGTACAAGTATCGTCGATCCACGCTTTGTAGAGAGAGGGCAAGCGGTACCTCCCCGGTCTGAACGAGTTGAACCGATTTCACGGTCTCTCTGCCGCTATCAACCCTCGAGTTTAAGGGTACTACGGATCCGGTGATAGCGGAAGAGTGGCTTGGGAGAGGTAGAGCGAGCCACAGGTTTATTTCCCATGTCGGACCGGGAGAAGATCCGGTATGCGAGTTTCTTGTTTCGGGGTGATGCCCGAATTTGGTGGGAATTGATGGAAGAAACTCACGGCCTTGCTTGATAATGCGTGAGAAGAGTTCAGGGCAAGAGTTTGAGGTGAGTATAGAGCAGAGGACCAAGTTCATGAGAAGGTCCAAGAATTTATCGATTCTGACAAGGACTAGCGCCCGTGAAAGAGTACTCGGTGAAGTTCAACGCCCTTGCAAGGTTTGCACCGGGAATAGTTAGCACTCCGGCCTTGAGAAGGGATAAGTTTGTGCATGGATTGAAGCCGGAGATAGCCCGGGATATTATGACAAGCTCCAACCCTCATCGGAATTACAGTGAGGCCTTGAGGCGGGCAATGAAGGCGGAGATTTTTGAGAATAAAATCTTCCCCGTAGGATCCTCGACAGGAGGACCGAAGGAGCTACCCTCCGCTCCTCATAGAGAGAAACATGAGGGTGAAAAAGGTAAAGACATGAAGAATCAGAAGAAGAAGTTCCAGTATAGACAGAATAGAAAAGAGTGGAAGAATAAGCGACCTCGGACGGAAGGGTTTCCTCCTTGCCCTAAATGCGGGAAGAATCACCCAGGAGAGTGTCTGAGGGATCAGAGAGTGTGTTATAGGTGCCGGCAGCCAGGGCACATGATGAGAGATTGTAAAGCTCCTCTTCCACCAACCACTCAGGGTTCAGGAGGTACTGCGAATGCGAGTGTTTCTTGTGGCACGGGGTGAAGCGAGAGGCGATCCATCGGCCGTTCTTGGTCGATTATTATTTCATGCAGTCCCTTTATATGCTTTAATTGATTGGGTGCTACCCATTCATTTATATCTTATGGGATGCTTGAGAGATTAGGTTTGAAACCTACTAGGCGACTCGGCCCATTAAGATAGAACTACGATGGGGTTAGTGTTGTGACTCAAGAGATTTTGTTAAGAGAGTCCTTAGTGATCCGGGGGTAGAGAGCTAATCGTTGACTTAATAGTTTTCGATATGCCCGATTTTGATGTGATTACGGGCATGGACTTCCTAGGGAGATATGGAGTAGAGATTGGTGTCGGAAAAAAGAAGGCGAGGTTTAACCTTGATAGTGGAGATAAGTTTAGTTTTGGAGAAGGCCATCATTGAGTATGCCCGATTAGTAATGTGAAAGCCGGGAAGATGTTGAGAAAGGGGTGTTGGGTTATATTGCCCATGTAGTGCAGTGGTGATGTTCCACGTTAGAGATCCAGAGGGTGCCGTAGTTCGAGACTTTCTAGATGTGTTTCGGAAGGAGTTCTTGGGTTTGCCTCCGAGAGAGGTAGAATTTAGTATCGAACTAGCACCGGGGGACAGCACCAATATCCAAAGCCCCTTATCGAATGGCCCCGGTGAGCTCAAGAATTAAAGCAACTCCAAGAGTGTTAGATAAAGGCTTTATCCGACCAAGTCATTCCCTTAGGGGAGCTCCAATCTTGTTTGTGAAAAAGAAGGATGGATCACTAAGGATGTGTATTGATTATAGGGAGTTGAATAAAGTTACGGTGAAGAATAAGTACCCACTACCCCTGGATAGATGATCTTTTTGATCGGTTGAAAGGAGCGAGTGTTCTCCAAAATTGATTTGAGGTCGGGTATCATCAAGTGAGAGTGGTTGAGCAAGATGTGGCTAAGGCGCTTTCGTACAAGGTATGGGCATTATGAATTTGTAGTAATGCCGTTTGGCTTGACTAATGCCCCAGGGGTTTTTATGGACTTGATGAACATGGTATTTCACAGTACTTGGATCGGTTTATTGTTGTCTTCATCGACGACATTCGATTTACTCAAAGTCAAGAGAAGAACATGAGAAACACTTGGGATTAGTATTGCAACGGTGAGAGAAAAGAAGTTGTGTGCTAAATTTTCCAAGTGTGAGTTTTGGCTTAACCAAGTGATATTCTTGGGTCATACCAGTGTCGAAGGAAGGGATTTCGGTAGATCCGGAGTAAAGTGCGAGCAATCTGGAATGGCGAAGCCGAGAACGATAAAAGAAATCGGGAGTTTCTTAGGCTTAGAGCTACTACCGGCGATTTGTAGCGGGATTCGCCCAGATTGGCTAAACCGTTGCTGACTCTTACCAAGCGAGAAAACTCCTTTTTATGCATGACTTGTGAAGAAAGCTTCCAAGAGTTGAAGAAAAGGTTAACATCAACTCCTGTACTAGTGTTACCACAGGAGGGTGTAGATTATGACATTTATACAGACGCCTTTCTTTGCGGGGACTTGGTGTTTGTGTTGATGCGATTAGGTAGGGTTATAGCTTATGCTTCTCGTCAATTGAAAGAGTACGAGACCAGATACCCTACGCATGACTTAGAGTTAGCAGCTGTGGTCTTTGCTTTAAAGATATGGAGGCATTACCTTTATGGTGTGAAGAGTAATATCTACACCGATCACAAGAGTCTAAAGTACTTATTCACTCAAAAGGAGTTGAATATGAGGCAGAGAAGGTGGTTAGAGCTGGTCAAGGATTATGATTGTGAGATCAAGTATCAACCGGGGAAGGCCAATGTAGTAGCCGATGCCTTGAGTAGAAAAGCCCATGTTTTTCGGCTTACCAGGCAGAAAGAGTTAATAGAAGAATTGTCTAAGGAGCAGATTGAGGTGATTCCGGGAAGAATTGCCAGCCTAGTGGTACAGTCCTCTTTACTAGAGGAAATTAGAGAAAAGCAAATGGCTGATGAGTGGTGTCAGAAAATAGTTCAATAAGTGCATGAGGGCAAGACATCAGAGTTCTTTGTGAGAGATGGTGTCCTCTATTTCAGAAATCGGTTGTGCATTCCTCCAAATGAGGAGTTGAAACAGAAAATTCTTATGGAGGCTCATGACACACCGTACACCGCTCATCCGGGAGCAACCAAGATGTATCAGGATATCAAGAAAGGCTATTGGTGGTCAGGTATGAAGAAAGACATTGTAGAGTTTGTGACTAAATGCCTAACAGTCGGCCGGGTGAAAGCGAGAACACCAACGACCGTCGGGGAGGTTGCTTCACCCATTGAGTATCCCAGAGTGGAAATGGGAGAGTATTTCGATGGATTTTATCACGGGTCTCCCCAGAGTACAGAGAAGGTATAATGCTATATGGGTGATTGTGGACAGGCTAACCAAATCAGCCCATTTGCTCCCAGTAAAGGATAGTACCACTACAGATCAGTTAGCCCAGATTTACCTTAAGGAGATAGTCAGATTGCATGGTGTGCCCAAGGCGTAGTATCGGATAGAGATTCAGTTTGTTTCAGCCTTACGGACAAGTTTACGAGGAGTTTGGGTACCCGTTTAGCATTGATCTTGCCTATCATCCTCGAGCAGATGGTCAAACCGAGAGAACAAATCAGGTGCTCGAAGATATGTTGAGAGCCTGTTGCATGGATTACAGAGTATCCTGGCATGAGATGTTACCATTAGTAGAATTTGCCTACAACAACAGTTATCAGTCTGTAATTAGAATGGCGCCTTACGAGGCTTTGTATGGTAGACGATGTAGGTCTCCGCTTCATTGGGATGAAGTAGGAGAGAGATGAGTTGAGTACCGCTCTTGGGCCAGAGATGACTCAGAAACTAGTAGAAGATGTGAAGGTGATCCGAAGTAGAATGAAACAAGCCCAAGATCGACAGAAAAGTTATGCCAACTTGAAGAGGAAAGAGGTAGAATTCCAAGTGGGCGATAAAGTATTTCTGAAAGTTTCCCCTTACAAGCGAGTAATGCGCTTTGGAAGCCAAGGAAGCTAGCACCGAGGTATGTAGGTCCTTTTGAGGTCTTGCAACGAGTGGGGAAGGTGGCCTATAGATTGGCACTACCACCTAGTATGGGACGGGGTGCCACGATGTCTTCCATGTCTCGATGCTACGAAAGTATGTAAGTGATCCCCTCCATGTCCTGAGCGTAGAAGACATTGAAGTATCAGAGAATCTAGTATATGAAGAATGTCCAGTTCGATTTTTAGATCGAAGGGTTAAAGAACTTGAACAAGAGTGTTCCGCTAGTTAAGGTCCTTTGGAGGAATCACAAAGTGGAAGAGGCCACTTGGGAAGTAGAACGGGACATGCAGAATCGCTTCCCAGAGTTATTTGCGTGAATTTCGGGGACGAAATTCTTTCAAGGGGGGAAGAATTGTAACGCCCCGCTTGAGGTACGTTGTTATTGTTTCCTCTTTCGCCCTTAATCGAGTTGGTTTTTGTTATATTTGTTTGTTTGAGTGTTATGTTGAATGTTGCCCTGAAATTGGTTGAAAACAGAAGAATTTCTGCGTGCTTCAGCCGGCGAAGAATCTTCGCCGCGGCGAAGAGAGGTTGAAGCCACGAGGGGAAGCTGTTGGACAGTTTCGCCGCGGCGACAGAAGTTTCTTCGCCGCGGCGACAACCCGAATAAAAGGTTGATTGAGTTTTAGATATTTTCTTCCCCAAGGGCAATTTGACCTTTCTACCCCTAATTAGCAGGAAAAGTGGGGAGTTAATTGTAAGGATTTTTCATGGAGAATAGGTTGAGATAGGGGTGAGTTTGTAAAGAATCAAAGGATATGGATGGAATTTCCAAAGAAGAGTAAGGGCAAAATGGGAATGAGTGTGTTTATATTTCATTAAAAGGAATAAAGAGTTAGCAAACCCTCATTCTTCTTCTCCAAAAACGCAACCCTTCATTCTTCTCCTCTCAACTTCTCTTTTCTTTTGTTCAAGGATTTTCAAGGGTTTTTGAAGTGATTTGGGGTATAGAAAACAACCTAAGGCTTCCTAAGGTAAGGATTTCTCCTTAAGTTGTGTGATTTGTGGATTTTAGTTCATTTTTGGTTTTTTGAGGGTTTTCATTCTTTTGGTTATGAGTAGAGAGAATAGCCAAGAAAACCAAGTGGAAAGAGGATTTGGTGAAGTCTCTCCATAACAAGTAAGTAAAACCCAACCCAAGTTGAGATTTATGAAATTTCTTGATTAGGGTTTTGATAGACTTGATGCATGTATGTGATATACATGTAATATAGTATGTATGAAGGATTAAATAGAGATTTCTATGCTTTGTGATTGTTTATACCTTGCAAATTTGAGAAATGGGTTGTTGGTTTGGCAAGGTAGTTGAGATGGAATTTAAGGGGTATTATGGAACCCTTTTTGGAAGTGTTTTGTTTGACAGGTTATTATGACTTTGTGAAGGGGTTTTTCCCCATTTTGGATGGTTAAGAAAAGTTTTAGATTCATGGCTATGATAGAGTTTTATAATGCACATGAGTTGTTTGATGAAATGCCTAATAGAGGTTTGAGTGTGAGTAATGAACCTTAATTCTTGCAACATTGCATGTTGGCATTTCACAAGTGCATTAGTAGAGATGAATCATCCATGTGCATTGTTATATGCATTGGCAAGTGACCTAAGAAAGAGTAGAAAACTTTGTGTTTAGAAATACCCTATGAGTAGAGAGCTTAGTGGGTAAAATTACTCTAAGGGTAGAGAGAGTATTGAAAAATGCTACAATAGAATGAGTTAGAAGAGTAGTATAGTTGGGATGATGCTTTGTGATCATCACCCGACCGTTATGGGAATCGGATTGATGCTTTGTGACTATCATCCGAATAGCCCTTAGAGAAATGGGTCGACGCTTTGTGATCGTTACCCGATGAGTAGTAGAAATGGGTAGATGCTTTGTGACCACTACCCGATTAGTTAAGAGATATGTAGGTTGATGCTTTGTGATCATCATCCAACGGCTAGTAGAAGCGGGTTGATGCTTTGTGACCATCACCCGATAGTGACTAGAGACGGGTAAATGCTTGGTGATCGTTACCCAAAATCCATGAGGAACGGGTAGGTGCTAGGTGACCTCCACCCGATAGTTAGAAAGAACCGAGTTAGTGCTTTGTGATCCTCACTCGGTAGTCACTAAGAACGGGTTGGTACTGTGTGAATTCCACCCGATGGCCATAGAGAGTGAGATGGTCTTGTGTGAACGCCATCCGGTTTGTACCTCCCGGTAAGATGAGGCCATGATGTTATAGAAACGAATTAGAAAAGGAAAAGAATTAAGAGTCACACACGGGGACGAGCAGGTTAGAGAGTTTTACTTGAGCATTATTTGTGCTCACCCCGTTATTTTTCCTTTGTGGATGCAGGGTTCTAGGTGATGATGCGGTTGGAGGGCGTCGGCGCGAGGAGCAATAGCTACACTTGTTCCCCTATTTTGTCTTTTGAAATGCACTTTTATGGGCATAACCTTTGTGTATAAAAGACATGTGAATTGTAATGAAAAGAAACATTTTGGGCCCAATTTTCCATTGTTAATTGCATGCATTGTACTAGTTTTCAGTAGATGTTACATTCTTTGAAACCTTGAAGGGCAACAAGGGTTTCAAATGGATAAAGGAGTACGAGAAAGCATTTCAGGAGTTCAAGAGGCACTTGGGGTAGCCTCCTTTGTTATCAAAGCTCATCCCGGGTGAGCCCCTACTATTGTATTTTCGGTATCTAAGTCCCCGTGATTAGCATGGCTTTGGTACACAAAAAAGGGGCCAGCCTATTATGTTGCCAAGCGACTGCTCGACGCTAAAATGAGGTATCCAAAGATGAAGAAGCTTGCTTATGCACTCATCATAGCTACTCAAAAATTGCGGCCCTACTTCCAAGCACACTCTGTACATGTACTTGCCAACTTTTCGTTGAAAAAGGTAATGCAAAAGCCCGAGGCATCAAGTACACTGATTTAGTGGACTATGGAGTTGAGTTAGCATGACATTAAGTACCTACCAAGAATAGCGATCAAGGGCCAAACCTTGGCAAATTTTATTGTGGAGTTCTCATATCAGTCTAAAGGGGGGTCAAGCTTGCCAAGCTTGCCTGAAGCAAGTACCTTAGAAGGAAACATTTCAGTGGAAAACAAGCTTGATAGCTTGTGGCAGTGGACCATGTATTTAGATGGGTCTTCAAATGAAAAATGAGCAGGGGCTGGACTTCTGCTCGAAGATCTTGAGGAGGATCCAATCCAAGCTGTAGTTAGGTTCGATTTTGTTGCCTCAAACAATGAGGCAGAATATAAGGCCATGCTCATAGGAGTCCACTTGGCCAAAGAAATGGGGGCAAAATCGATCAGAATCTACAGTGACTCCTAGCTCATCGTCCATCAAGTCTTCGGGGAATACCAAGCTAAATAGGACATAATGGCGTCTCATCTCCAAAAGGTAAAGTCTGAGCTTAAGCATTTCAAAGCTTATAAACTGCGATAGATTCCAAGGGACAGGAATTTAGTGGCTGATGCTTTAGCTCGCTTGGCTTTAGCGATGAGTAAAGAAACAACGGACTCTATCCCCGTCAAATTTCTGCCAAGTCCAAGCATCCTTGCATCTAAAGAAGCGGTCTTGGCAATAGGGCAAAGGTATAGCTGGATGGACTCAATAACAGCATACTTAAGAGATGAAATAGTCCTTGAGGGAAGAAATGAATATAAAACCCTCAAAGCAAAATTAGCTTAAAATATGCTTATCAACGACAGGTTGTACAAGCAAGGCTATAACACCTCGCTCTTGCGGTGTGTAGACCATGAGGATGCGGAGTATATTATAAGGGAAATCCATGAGAAAATCTGTAGAAACCACACCGAAGGCCGATCTTTCATGTACAAGGTACTTTGCCAAGGATATTATTGGCCGACGGTCTTTGATGATGCGGCTAACTTTGTGCGAAAGTGTGATAGATGTCAGAGGTTCGTAGATATTTCTCAAGCTCCACCTCAAGAATTAATAACTCTGACAAGCCCATTGCCATTTGCAATATGGGGGATCGATCTAATAGGCCTGTTACCTCAAGGAAGGGAGGTGTGAAGTTTGTAGTGGTTGCCGTGGACTATTTTACCAAGTGGGCAGAAGCCAAACCTTTGGCAACAATAACATTGAACAAGCTAAAGGATTTCGTCTACAAAGCATAATCTACATGTTCAGAATCCCACACACCATTGTCATCGATAATGGAAAGCATGTCGATTGCGAGGATTTCTGATCGTTTTGTGAGAGGCTCAACATAAAAAATAGTTTCTCAATCGTCTATTGACCTCAAGCCAATGGACAAGTCGAAGTAGTAAACAAGGTGGTCAAGCAAACTTTAAAAAAATAAAATAAAAAGCTCGATCACCTCAAAGGAAAATAGGTTGATGAGCTACCTGAAGCACTATGGTCATACAGATCCACGACTAGAAGCTTAATAAGAGAAACCTGGTTCTCGCTAGCTTATGAATGTGAGGCAATGGCCCTGATAGAAGTCAGGATTAGTTTGTTTTGACAAGAGGTCTTTAAGAAAGAATCAAACGAGGATCTTCTTCGTTTGAAGTTAGAATTGATTGAGGAACATCGGGCTAAGTCTCAGCTAAGAGTAGCCTTGTACCAGCAACAAGTGAAAAGATACTTCAACTCGAAGTTGAGAACCCGGACTTTGGGGTAGGTGATCTAGTCCTAAGAAAGGTTGTTCCCGAAGCATAGAATACAAACTTAGGGGCACTTGGGCCTAAGTGGGAAGGTCTTTTCTAGATCTCAAAAAAGCTCGCACCAGGGACTTTTCACCTGGAATACTTAAACGGCATAGCCGTTTTGTGAGCATGGAATGCCAAGCACTTGTGGAGGTACTATTAGTGACTAGTTCGAATTCTTAGTTTGTTACTTTTCAAGTTTTGTTTATTTTCATTAGCATGAGATGTTAGGCAACTTAAGGAAAAGACCATGTTCTCATGTCCCTTTGGTACGTTTGCCTTCCGTCGCATGCCCTTTGGGTTATGGAATGCATCGGCAACGTTTCAAAGGTGCATGTTATCGATATTTTCTAACATGGAGGGTCAATTCCTTGAAGTCTTCATTGCTGATTTTTCTATGTTTGGTACATATTTTGATGATTGTCTCAAAACGCTTGCATTGGTGTTGAAATGATGTAAAGAGACAAATCTTGTTCTTAGTTAGGAGATGAGCCATTTCATGGTTCAAGAAAGAATTGTCTTAGGTCATGTAGTTTCCAAGAAGGGGATAATAGTGGATAAGGCAAAGGTGGAGTTGATTTCTCAACTGCCACTGCCTTCGTCAGTCAAACAAATTAGATCTTTCCTAGGCCATGTAGGATTTTATAGATGTTTGATCCATAATTTTAGCAAGATCTCTAAGCCTTTATATGATCTGCTTGCTAAAGATGTGCCATTTGTTTTTTATGATTCTTGTATGATTGCCTTTACCATTTTGAAAGAAGCATTGACCACAGCATCCATCATGCAACCTCCTGATTGGAATTTACCTTTTGAAGTGATGTGTGACGCGTCGGACTACGCCATTGGTGTAGTCCTTGGCCAACAGGTGAATACAAAGTCCGTTGTGATCTACTATGCAAGCAAGACCCTCTCTAATGCTCAATGCAATTACACCACTATCGAGAAGGAGTAGCTTGTAGTAGTATTCTTCCTTGATAAGTTTTGGTCATATCTACTTGGGTCTAGGATAGTTGTCTTTATAGACCAGGTTGCAGTTAGGTATTTGTTAGACAAGAAAGACACTAAGCCTAGACTAATTTGATGGATTTTGTTGTTGCAAGAGTTTGATCTAGAAATTAAAGATAAGAAGGGTAGTGATAATGTGGTCACCAACCACTTGTCCAGACTTTTTACAAAGTATGCCCCCGGTCAATGTTTGAATGACATCTTCCCGGATGAGCAATTATTTGGTATATCTCAATCCAAAACACCTTGGTATTCCCATATAGTTAATTACTTGGTTGTAGGACAATTACCTTTAGGGTAGACCAAAACTTAGAAAGATCATTTCTTTGCAACCATCAAGGATTATTTTTGGGAAGACCCGGACCGTTTCAAGGTGTGTGCAGACCAAATTGTTAGGAGATGTGTTCTTGACCATGAGTTTAGTAGTGTACTTGCATTTTACCATTCTTATGCTTGCGGTGGTCATTACAATGGCAACATGACCGCTCTAAAGGTCTTTCAGTGTGTTTTCATTGGCCTAGTCTTTTTCGTGATGCATTCTTTTATTATCGTGCTTGTACTTCATGTTAGAAAGTCAGGAATATTGGTAGACCAGATATGATGCCCCATAATCCCATTTTGGTTGTGGAAGTGTTTGATGTGCGGGGTATCGATTTCATGGGACTATTTCCCTCATCTTTTGGCTTTGAATATATCTTGCTTGCAGTGGATTATGTGTCTAAATGGGTGGAAGCCATTGCCACTAGGACCAATGATCACAAGGTGGTCGTCAACTTTGTTCAATCGCACATATTTAGTCGTTTTGGTCACCCCATGCCATCATTAGTGATAGTGGTTCGTATTTCACCAATAGGCACTTTGGCTCACTATTGAAAAAGTACTCCATCACTCATAAAATTGTCACACCTTATCACCCTCAAACTAGTAGACAAGTGGAACGTGCTAATAGGGAAATTAAGACTATCTTAGAGAAAATAGTACGGCCCGATCGTAAGGATTGGTTGGTGCGTCTGAATGACACACTTTGGGCCTATCAAACTGCTTATCGTTCCCCTATTGGCATGTCCCCTTATCGGTTAGTTTTTGGGAAAGCATGTCATTTACCTAACTTGAACATAGAGTATATTAGGCCACAAGGAAATTCAATTTTGATATGACCATGGCTGGTGACCATAGGAAACTCCAACTTCCGGAGTTAGATGAGCTAAGACACAAAGCTTATGAGAACTCTCACATCTCTAAAGAGAGGACTAAGGCTTTACATGATAAACACATTGTTAGGAAGTCATTCTCTCCTAATAAAAAATTATGGCTCTTTAACTCCAAGCTTCGTCTCTTTCTAGAAAAGCTTCGGTCATGATAGGATGGCCCTTTTATTGTTCTTAATGTTTTCCCTCACGAAGCTATTGAAATCCAAAACCCAAAAATGGGACATGTTTTTATGGTGAATGGCCAAAGACTTAAACCTTATTTCGATGGCATCATTGATGGAGAGGTGATCGAGGAGTGTTCTTTGTTAGAAACACATTAGCCATTTAAGTGCACTAAGTCTAGCTGAAGACTTTAAACTTAGCGCTTGTGGGAGGCAACCCACCTTTGTAAATATTTTTTTTATTGCTTTAATCTTTTTTTTATTTTTGTTTTTGTAGGAATTATTAACTAGTTGAAGACTACGCTTAAGCATGCTCCACAAACTCCATTGATGACAACCCCTCATTGTTTCTCAGGTTGTATCTCTCCACCTTATATGTTGTTATTGTTAGATATTTTCTCAAATATGTTGGATGGTTTTAATTGTCATTGATTTTATTCCATTTGGGATCATTTGATGCTAAGTTGGGGAGAATGTTTGTTGTTGTGAGTCATTGAGGACAATGACATTTGAAGTTGGGTAGACGTGGTGATTTATTTTATGAGGAGTGTTGTTGGCATATTTGTGTCGATGATACTATTATGGAGTGTTGTGTTGTTGTGGAGGGATGTTTTAATTTAGGTGTTGTTGATGATTTGTTTCGTTGAGATTGTGATGATGATGTGTTTTGTGGTACTGGAGAATGCATGTTTTTGTGGAGATTGTGTGTTGAATGGATTGTGCATAATTTTTGTGGCATGATTATGTTCTTGTTGAAAATATGTTGAATCTTACTCTTGTAAGTCCAAAAGTGGAAAAAGTGAACCAAAGTGAGCTATTTTTAAATATTTGTTTTTCATGAATTCATGCATAATCACCATTTTAGAAGCAATTGAGGTGCTAATTGAAAGGTTTTGTGAGGTTTTTAAAATGGTTTGTTACAACATGATTTTAAACATTGAATCATTGTTTCTGTTATGTGCTAGGTTTGTCCATAATTGTGGTTAAACACTATTTTGTGTGAATATCATGTGTTTTAGTGTTTATGCAAGGCTCCCACATACTTTACATGCCCATGGAGCAAATTGTCATTTATAATCTTGCATGTGTTAAAAATGTTAATCTTTGTCTTTGGAATTGCTTAAATGTTGCTTGATGATTTGGTTTTGATTTGTAGCCTAGTTGACTCGAGTAAGTAAGCCTAATGGTTGTTCTACACCTAACCCCCTAAAGCTATCTAGCTTGGGAGCGGTTGCCCTAAAGCTCATTGCATGAGTCCTCTAGAAAGCTTAATAGGTCATTACATAGATCATGAGCTTTATTTAAAAAAAAAAAAAAAAAAAAAAATCTTGACTTGTAGCCTAGTTGTTCAAGGTAAGTAAGTCCAAGGGGTGTTCTACACTTAGTGCCCTATAACCGTCTGGTTTGGGAGTCATTGACCTAAAGCCCATTACACAGACCTTCTAGAAAGCTTAAGAAGTTAAGACAAGAAAAAGAAAAGAAATCAAGTGATGAATGAGAAAGAAATTATATGTCAAAATCTTGTGTGGAAAATGAGCATTATGTTGCATGTACATAAGTTGGGGAGTTTTGCATGGCATTTTGGCATTATGATATGAACATGAGAGGTGTGTTTGAGAAGCTTGAATGGAGATAGGCAAATCTTGATGGAAACTTTAGTTATTTACTTAGGATTGTGTTGTTTTCTTGTTCTTTTCAAAGTCTTCACTTCACCTTTTGATGAATGCTTTGGTTTTTGATGAATATGGTTATGTGTAGTTTTGTGAGAATGTTGAAAAAGTTCCTTTTACTTTACTCGAGGACGAGCAAAGAGTAAGTGGGGAAGTGTGTTAGAGTCATGAAAGTGGCTCTATTTTGGTGATAAAAAAACCCTATGTGTAATTAAATTGAATTTATATTGAGACAATTAAAGAAATTATAGAATTATTGATGGAAAATCACATTTTAATTTTTCATTACAATTTGTGCATGTTTGGAATGATTTTTGAGATATTGTGAGTCAATATTAGGTTGTGATTTATTGATTAGGTCTGAATTTGTCTCATTTATTATGTTTAGGGGGGTAAATTGTCATATTTTTGGGGGTTAATTTTGTCAGTTTTTATTCATACAAGGACTGAATAAAATTTAGTAGATTAGTATAAAAGAAGATAAAAAGTTCCAGAACAGGGCTAGCCGCAAAACCCAATTCCCTACTTCATCTTATTTGATTCCGATGATTCTCTGGCGACCATTCATCTCCCCCAAGCGTGGTTCACCTTCCCTAGCATCCTCACCGTGATTCCTCCGTTTTTTGACGACGTTATGCATTCCATCACCACGTTTCTTCACATTTCGATGACATTTGAGCTTCTCCGATGCTGATTCAACTTCCTCAACACTGATCTCCACATTTCCAGCCTTCCAACACCTTCACACACCCTTTTCCATGAAAGATCACCGCAAACCGCTGTGGCTTTTCATCTTCCGATGTCACGCCTCTTTGACTTCCCGGTGTGATTTCATACCTTTTTTGATATTGATTGGTCCTCCCAGCCACACACTTGGAACCCCCCAGCTCTTGAGCTTTCTTTCGGTACCTTCAGATCCCAATCCAGCCACCTTTTGCTAGAAAACCTGCCAAAAAACTAACCTATTCCAGCGAGTTGCGATAGTTCATCTTCCGGGCTATCTATTGGTCGTTTCCACTCATTCTTTGCATCATCTCATTGTCGACTCCATGCTTTTTGCCATGACCAGCTTTGTTTCCATCGCTTTAGCCTTCGTCGACACACCCATGAGCGACTGAGCTTCCAGTTGTTTGTTACGACATAGGCGAGATCGAGATTGACTCCATCACTCTCTTCATCAACTCTCAACAAGTTGGATGAGAGCTCGGTCATCGAACATTTGGTAGTATTGTGTATTGAACTATATTTGTTTTTGTTTCATGTTTGATTTCAGTACTTTAATGTAGTTTGTGCATAATTTGTGATGAATAAGATTGTTCATTGCAATTAAATGTTTACATAGAACTTACTGAACGATAAACGTTGGTTTGAGATAATTAAATGATGAATATTGCTTTTCATTACTTCGCATCGATTGTGATTGAGTTGTGTTCGCATTTAATGCCATTTCTACTTTTGTTGTGTTTATTGTGAAGTTGGTTGATTGGATGTTATGCATTAACATGTTGTATGTGTTAGTGACGTACCAACTAGTGGTTTTGTCTTGTAGTGTTTGTTGGTATTCAATGATAGTCTTTAACCAATTGAACTTGAGTCATCGGGTGAGTGTTAGTGTATGCCCTAGATACCATTCGTGTTGTTGGTTTCTGAGCATTTTATCTTATATCAATATATTATAAGTAATAGAAGAAAGAGTTCTTTAATTCATATATATAAATTGCTTCCTTTACTTTGTCATGCATTTAAAATAAAGTATGCATATGAATTGTCCAGATAATTCATTTAATCAGTAAATAGATTTATCAAAAGGTTCCCTATGAAAACAATATTATTTGGGCAACTATATTGCATAGTAGGCATACTAGATGCTTCCGAAAGATATCATAAGTTGATATAAGTACGGATGATGATGATAGTCATGTCACTGGGGCATTAGTATGGATTAGTGGTTGGTGAACTGCCCCCGAATGTGACCAAATAACGACAAATCACTTGAAAAAGCATGTAGGCAATGATTTATCGCTTGGTTATATCAGTGCGTGATATAGTCCTTTGACTTGAGACATCATGGCGGATCCGACATGGATGCGTATGGTTCATATGGTGTATAAGTACGAGACTAGTCATGTTTCGTATGATAAAGCCTATTTGGTCATGCATTGTTCATATGCAGAAAAAACCGATGGTCAAGATGGGATCTATTGACTCAAAAATATAGGATCAGGAGTAATGTTGACTCCATCCGGATTCAGGTTCTTGGATGAATGTCAAGAAATGTCAGAAACCAGAATCTCTGGCCAGAGTATATCATTAGTCACACGAAAGAAAGTTCGTGATGACAAGTTTCGGACATATTGATTGACAATTCAGTAGAAAATTGAGTTTAGGATTTTGACGTTCCATGAATCTATACTCCATTAGGATATATCAATGGAGAGACTTTACTTGTATGGTGCATATGATCCAAAAAGGGTTCGATGAAGTATTTCTTCATCGTGGTTTAGGGACTATGGCACATTGCTAGATGTTTTTCATAGTCGTTGGGCCTCCGGAAAGGTTTTTGGATTGATCCAAAACCAACTCACGGCTAATCCACGGTTGACCTACATGGTCACACCAATAGCCTTGTGAAGTTTGAGAAGGATAAGAGGGAGAAATGATTATCCGAAGAGGGCTAGCACCTTCCGAGGGTAATGACAAAATTTCTATGGTAATTGTTACATAGAAAATTATTCATGACATTTTAAAGGTTAAAATGGTCAAGCAATAATTAATTGGATTTAGTTAAGATATCTTAAAGCATTAAGATAAATGATATGAACTAGAAATAACCTTTTAAGAGTTAAATGATTAAAAGTTAAACTTACGGGTTGTTAATGTAGACTAGTGTGGTTTACATGGGCTCTTGAATAATATTGATTATTCAAAAGCCAAATTACTAAATGCTTGGGCTCATTTTAAAATAAGATTTTATTAGGGCATGCAAGTGAAAAAAGGTAATTAAATATTGACCCATGTATATATAAATGTAAAAGTTGCCTTTTAGATCAGAAGTTCATTTTTCACCAAAAAGAAAAAACTTAAGCTCTCTCTGTTAGGTTCGATGTAACGTCCCACTTGAGGCACGTAGTTAAGATTTGTTGTATTGCTTAAATATTCCCAATTGAGTTTGTATGTTGTTATTTTTGGTTGGTTGGTCTTTAGTTGAAATGGTATGGTGAGTTAGTTGAGTGTTTGCCTTGAAATTGGTTGAGATTTGAGGAATCTTGGTATTACAGTCTTCACCGCGGCGATGTCAGCTCTGTGTTGCGATGTCGGTTCTATAATTTTTCACAGGGGCGACGGAAATTGCTTCGCCGTGGTGACGGGACGGCAGAAAAGTTTCTTGAGAGTTCTAGAGAATTCTCCATAGGGGTAAAATGACTATTCTACCCCTAATTAGCAGGACAAGTGGGGAGTAAAATGTAAGAAAATTTAGTAGAGAATGTGTTGGAGTTGGGGGTGTGTTTGTAATGAATCAAAGGACAAAGATGGAATTTTCAAGGAAGAGCAAGGGCAAAATGGGAAAGAGTGGTTATAATATGAGCTAAATAAGGGATTAAGTGTAGTAAACCCTCATTTCACCCATTTCCACCGCCATTCTCACTCTTTATTTGCTTCCCATCCTTCATTCAATCTTCAAAGATTTCTAAGGAATTTTAGGGAGCTTTTGGGTAGTTGTTAGTAGAGATTTCATCTAAAGCATCCTAAGGTAAGGATTCTTGCTTTAGATGAGAATTTGTTTATGATTTGTTGAAGTCTTATGTTGTTATTGTTGTTTAAAGTTGTAGAGACAAGACAAGACAACAAGGGGAAGGAAAAGTGCTAGAGAAGTTATTTACCCACAAGGTAAGTAAATCCAAACCAAGTTGAGATTTAAGAACTCTTTTGAGTAGAGATTTATGTATGTATGTGTATATATTATGTTTACTGAGAAATTGTGATGAGATGGATGGTTATTTCTATTTATTGTTGTATATACTTGAGTTATGAGAAGAGTTGAGATTTTATGATGTTGAGTTGAGCTTGAGTTGAGTTTGATGGAAGTTGGAGAGAGTTTTGAGCCAAATCCTTTGGGAGTGTCTTTCTTTGACAGGAACTTAGAGAGTATGAGGGAGTTTCTCCCATTTTGGGATGATTAAATAGGGGAGAAGAGTTATAGATCAAGTAGAGTTCTATATGTACATGAGTTGTATGATGAAATGCTTGAGTAAGGCATGAGTAAGAGTAGAGAACCTTAATTATTGCTACATGGCATAATTGCATTTCATGAGTGCATTAATGAGCATGAGTCATCCATATGCATTAATTGCATTAGAGAAAGAGTAGAGAACTTTGAGTGTGAGCTTCATTAAGAGAAAAGAGAGAAAAAGAGAATAGAGTAGGTTGTGCGATGGGGAACCCGTGAGTAATGGGTAGAGTATTCCCGTATGTATGTCGCAAAGAGAGAGAGCGGCTTGAGTATGAGAGAAAAGTGGTGTAGCCCGTGAGAGTACATACGGATGAGGGCTATACCCGAGAGTACTCGAGAGAGAGTTTATACACTCACATGGCCAAAGGTTTCGAATCCATGCATAACCGAGTCTGATCGGCTAGAATGAGTAGAAGTCACAGAGAGCGAGAGCGAGTGTAAAACCCCCCTCCAGGCAGGTATCCTCTGAATATCCCTCAATGAGAATCCTAACGATACATGTCTGGAGAACGAGTTGTATTTAGAAAAAATCATGTAAGGATAATAATAATAATATCCAAAACATGCATATAAAATGTCACGCAGGATCCAAACTTATAATTTACAAACTTTAAGAAATTATACAATCAAAACATATTTAGAGGGTGGAAGTTTCCAAAGGTATTTCACAAATATTTATCATTTACATTATTTACATCAAGATAAAACATCGAGATGACAATAAATCATCTCCCCTCACGTGTAGTCCCACTGTCTCTAGCATCCCTCGCTTCTAGTCTACCTGCAAAACAATCAACAATGAAAGGGTGAGCACTAATCGCTCAGTAAGGAATGATCCGTTTCATTCTTAATGTACTATTTGATCTTTATTTAAACATATTTATTAACACATCACTTATCTTTTACATCTAGGGATACTTCCCCTTTTATTATTAATTCATATGTTTTTCATCATTTTATCTCATGTCTAGGTAAACATCAATGTGTACACATACAAATAAGTATGTAAACATAGTACACACACGTCACATGTCGTGACATAACATCTAAAATCATCTAACATGAGTATAAATCATCTCATGATGTAAATAACATCATAACTCATGTAATGCAACTAAATGCATATGAAACATTTAACGTCTAGCCGATCGGACCTTTCTTAGCATCTTAAGCACTTCATATCATCTAGCCTCAAATTTCATCTAGAGCTCATATCATCGGGAGGCGTGCTTACGCGTTATTTAGCATCTAAAGCATATATTCATCTTTCCTCAACCGATATACGAGGATATGCTTACGCGTTTTCCATCATGTCTATATGCATCTCTATCATGTCTATTTGCATCTCTAACTTCTTATGGCATGTAAATACATATTTTGGTGAGCTTAATACTTTTAATTCATCTATGGATTATCAATCCGTTTACATTACCTCTTGCTCACATACATCATCTTAAAACATGTATTACATTGCATCTTCATGCCATTTCATAACATTAATCATGCATTGACATCATGACCATGTATATCTTTCAGAGATCATCTAACTAATGGGTAAACATTAGTACATGGCATACTTACAATAATACATTAATAATGAATTCATAATCATAATAATTGATCATGTTAAATCTTAAACTTCAAAAACTAGTTTATACTTCAGGCCATTTTCCATCTATTTCTCAAACGAATTGGCTCCTGGCATAAACATAAAAGTTATAGGTCTGTGTC
Source organism: Pistacia integerrima (assembly GCA_026225825.1). Classification (NCBI taxonomy): domain Eukaryota; kingdom Viridiplantae; phylum Streptophyta; class Magnoliopsida; order Sapindales; family Anacardiaceae; genus Pistacia; species Pistacia integerrima. Next base: position 3,291,356 of record CM047749.1, on the reverse strand, counting down.
TTAGCTTTCTAATGCTTCAAAAATCATCTCATTTCGATTTTTATAACTCAAGTTATGGTCGAAATACTGAAGCAGGGTTAACAAAACCCCTAAGCCCACCAAATCCGAATTTTCATATTAACTATGCCACATCAATTCCTATTGACATTAACCAATAGGTTAAATTATAGATCAAATAAACCTCCCCTTAATAGTCTTTAACATCTTAAAGGAAGTGTAAAATCTCATTCCCATGACCATCCATTATTGCTATAACATTGTAAGCTAATGCAAACAACACATCAACACTTCTAATAGCAACCATTCAACACCATGTGGCCTCCATACTACAAGTTTTGCCACAATCAGCATCTACACTTCATTTTCTTCAATCAAACATAACAACTCATAAAACATAAATAGCCATAACTTCATGTATAATGAATTCAAGGCAATAAGTAGAATAAATGAGTTCAACTACACTTGCCATCAACTAATTCTATGCCTTAAAGCTTTAATTTAAGGTTTTATAAAAATCTATAAACCTTAGCATAAACCCTAAAGTCATGGGAGGTTCTTCCTTACCTTTTTAAAGACTTCCTCCAACAAATCCTTTGCCTTTGACTTCTTTTACACCTTAATCCTTAAACCCTTCTAATTGAAGATCCAAGGCTCCTATCTTGTTCTCCTTGAAAAATTAAGCAAAACTCCTTTAAAACTTAGAGAAAGAAAGCTTGTTTCATGGAAGATTTGAGAGAAAATGGAAGAAATGTTGAAGAAAGGCTCTCTCCTTTGGCTTGAACGAAATTCATCTCATTTATAGGAAAATATTTCATTTATTTTCCAAAATTATGCAATTGGCCCAATTATTTTAATTGTATAACTCATAAGTCCTTAATTCTTCATATAAGGGCATTTTGGTCATTTCACACTAGACATAATTATTACTTAATTAATGCCATTAAATGCAATGAAGCCTACTCATCCTTGAGTTTTTCAATGCTTATCCATAAGCAAAATAACCATTTTTCCCCTAAGCCTCTCTATGGATAATTGATTCATATCGTTCCAAATGAATTGACTATTTTGCCCTTAGTTAGATTTTATGCTTTTTAACATAAAATTAACATCTAAAGGACTATTTTGAGTTAGGAACATACCTTTGACATCTTGGGTATTACAGCGAGTCTCGGTCGTGCCTCCTGTAAGATGAGGCCGTGATTTACAAAAGAGAGTTAGTAGACAAGAGTTATGAGAAAGAGAAAATAGAGAGAAGTATAAGAGAGAGAGTAAATGAGCATTGTAAGGAAAGAATTAGAGAGAGTTACGGGGTTAGATGAGTAGGGGATTTACTTACTGAGCATTGTTTTAGTGCTCACTCCGTTGTTTCCTATGTTTTGCAGGATCTAGGTGAGGACACGGTCGGATGGACGTCGGCACGCGAGGGGAAGCGGTTACACTGTCCACCATGTTTTTGATCACTTTTGTACATGATACAAATTTTGTGTAAAGAATATATATATATATATATATATATATATATATATATATATATATATATATATATGTTTAATGAAAGAAAAATTTTGGGCCCAACTATGTATGTTATCTTCCATGTGTTTTCATTATGTATATTTTATGAGTATATGAGTAGAAAGCAGCTATCACATTTTTGGTATCAAAGCCGAGATTTTGGGATTTGACAGTGTACCATTCTCGTCGCTACGATGTCCGAGAGCTGATGGGAATGCAAAATGTCATATTTAACCCCCTTAATGTTTAGTCTTTTATATGTATTTGTTTCCTAATTGTACTCATTATTACTTTATTTTGGTTTAGGAAGCAAATGGAGGTGTTAATTGAAAAACGGAATTAATTAGGGGAATTCGGACAGTTTCGCCACTGCTTCGTATTCTGGGCATAATTTTCTTATCCGAGCTCTGATTGAGATGATTCAAAATGCTGTGCAACACTAAGAAAGAGATCTACAACTTTCATGTTTTGAGGTTTTAGAGATACTGGCTTAATCAAGGTTGTAATCGAGCTTGAAGTTGACGCACCTGCATTACCGATGTCCTGGAGCGTTCTGACTTGTTATGCAAGTCAGTCTATTATTGCACGTTTTAAAGACATACATGCTGCACAAAAATTACAGCTGGAAACACCACCTTCCTATTGTATTAGGACTCTATTTTATTTTATTTCCAATTAGAATTAAATTAGGATTAATGTTATTTTAGGATAGGAGAATATTTCTTTTAGGAGATTGAGTGGGATTTGAATTCTTAAATTAGATTTGAAAAGAGAGATCAGATTAGTTTTTGGGGGACACACGCCTCTCTCTGGTCTTCTCTGAACTTTTCCTCTGTAATTCGTGGATGGCCATGAGAGGCTGATTTTGTAACTTGGTCGAAGGAAACGGAAACCTCGGAATCAAATAAACTGTGAGATCTTTCTGTTTTTAGTGTTAAATTCATGTTTGAGTATTGAATGTTATTCGTGCATATTTTTATGATTGATGCATTTAATTACTAGGAGGCCTACTAGTGTATTATTTGTTGAAATCTGCTAAGTTTGATATCAAATCCGTAATTGTTTGATCCCTCCAACTTGTGAAGCAACTAGGGTAAGTAATTTGCTGCGTCAGGAATTAGTAACCTTACGAAGAACATTCAACTAAATTAAATACAACCGCTTGTGTTTGTGTTGTTTAGCTTAAATCGATCTCTCTAATTCTTAAGGCTGCCACTAGATTAAATCTTGAGCGCTTGTCTAGGGTTGTTTAGGGGTAAGATTAATTAGGATCGCTTGTTTCCTGATTAATTACAATTAAGGAGAGATAGGAAATTAGTTCCAACGGTGAATATTCAATGTGTGAATTGATTATCTTCACGTCAATGATCAGTTGTAAGATTCCGATGGTGGATGTTGACGGAGACCAAGTTCCGTCATTTTAATTGATTTCGATTTGAGTTGTTTTCTTTTCCCTGGAAACGTTTTGCTTTTACAAAAAAAACCCCCACCTTTGTTCACATAACGGGCAACTTTAGCTAGACACTCTTCGTGGGATCGACCCTGACTTACACTACTACGTGTATTTTTAGGTTTTAATTCTGGGTGCCTACGACAGCACGCCAAGAGCCGACTGTGTAAGTTAATTCTTTCCTTACGTTAAGTGTTTGTTGAATTGATTGAGTGTGGTTGTTTTGTAGATGAGGCGTAGTAACAGGAAGAAGGGTAAGAGTGTGATGAACGAGGGAGAATCCTCTAACCCACCAGAACCAACTCCCCCTACCCTTGATGAGACCATGATTCGAACCATTGTACAGCAGGTATTAGCGGAGAGTTAGGAGAGAGTTGTTCAGGAGAGAACCGAGACCCCTAGTAAAGTACCGCCCATAAGACAAGAGCAAGAAGGGCCGGTACCTCAGACAGGACTGACTCCGATTGATCCGATTAAGGGGCTTGCAAACCAGCACCAGCCACCAACGTTTAGGGGTACTAGGGACCCAGCGAGCGGAGGAGTGGTTTAAGTCCGTAGAGCGAACGGCGACACTGTTTCCCATGAATGATAGAGAGAGGATCAGATACGCTAGTTTCTTATTTAAAGGAGATGCCCGAATTTGGTGGGAATTAATGGAGGAGACTCATGATATGGCCTCGATGACCTGGGAAGAATTCAGAAGATTGTTTAAGGCCGAGTATCGAACAGAAGATCAAATACATGAGAAGGTCCAAGAGTTTATTCATCTGAAGTAGGGGATTAGTACTGTGAAAGAATATTCAGTAAGATTCAACTCTCTTGCTCGCTTTGCACCCGGGATAGTGTATACAGAGGAGTTAAGGAGAGATAAGTTTGTGCAAGGGTTGAGATCAGATATTGCTCGAGATGTAATGACAGGAGCCGAGCCCCCTCATACCTACAGTGAAGCGCTATCATGGGCTTTAAGGGCAAAGATTTATGTAAACAAATACCTTGCAGAAGGGTTGGTTTTAACGGTATCTAGTGAGCCATCCACCATCCCATAGAGGGAGAGAGTAGATGTCACAAGGAATGGAGAAGTAAGGGCCAAGAAGAAGTTCCAACCAAGGAAGAATAGAAGAGATTGGCAGAACAAACGGCCCACGATAGAAGGGTTTCCCCTTTGTGTTAAATGCGGGAGAAACCATTCAAGGGAGTGTTTGAGGGACAGAAATGTATGTTACAGGTGCCGACAGCCAGGGCATCTGATAAGGGATTGTAAAGCCCTCTCCTTCCTTGGCACTCAAACTTCTAGAGGTACAAATGCCAGAGTATTTACAGTGGCACAGGGTGAGGCCGAGGCCGGTCCAGGTCACCAAATGGTAGGGTCGGGTTGTTATTTCATGCTGTTCCTTTATATGCTTTAATAGATTCTGGAGCTACTCATTCTTTTATATCTCATGGAATGGTAGAGAGATTAAATTTGAAACCTACTAGAGTTAGTCAACCCATTAAGATAGAGTTACCTAATGGGGTGAGTGTGCTGACTCAGAAGATGTTATTAGGAGAGTCCGTAGTGATCCAGGGTCGGGGGTTAGCAGATGACTTGATAGTTTTTTATATGCCTGACTTTGATGTGATATTGGGCATGGATTTCCTAGGGCGGTATGGAGTAGAGATTGATTGTCGGAAGAAGTAGGCGAGATTTAATCTCGATAATGGAGATAAGTTTAGTTTTGGAGAGGGCCATCAGTTAAGCATGTTGATTAATAGTGTGAAGGCTAGAAAGATGTTGAGAAAGGGGTGTTCGGGATATATTGCCCATGTAGTGCAGAGTGGTGATGTTCCACAGTCAGAAATTCATAGGGTGCCGATAGTTCGAGAATTTTTAGATGTGTTTCCGGAAGACTTACCAGGTTTGCCACCGGAAAGAGAGGTTGAGTTTAGTATTAAACTAGCACTAGGAACAACACCCATATCTAAAGCCCCTTACCGAATGGCCCCAACAGAGCCTCAATAATTAAAGAAGCAACTCCAAGAGCTTTTAGATAAAGGTTTCATCTGACCGAGTCATTCTCCCTGGGGAGCCCAAATTCTGTTTGTAAAGAAGAAGGACGGGTCGCTACAAATGTGCATTGATTACAGAGAGTTGAGTAAGGTGACAGTGAAGAATAAGTACCTACTACCTCAAATAGATGATTTGTTTGATCAGTTGAAGGGAGCAGCAGTATTCTCCAAGATTGATTTGAGGCCAGGGTGTTAGAGTAGATGCCCTAGAGCCAATAAATTATTGTAGAATTGACTCTTTGTAATAATGTGCATTAATTAATAAAAGGCATTTTATTCTATATCGCGTAAATCATTATTATTGCAATATGTATTGATATATGTCCTTAGAATGGTAGAACCATGACGAGGGTATCAAGTGTTTCAAATCTTGATAGTGAGAACCCTATGAGCACATATGGTGGCCATTGTAGAAACGTCCGTAGCCCCAGTATTATTCTGAAGTAAGGGCACATATAATACAAGAAGGCTATCATAAGTGTTGAACAACCCCTCTCAAAAGGCAAAAGGATCGATCTCACTTGTCAAGGTTGTTTGGTGACAACCTGGTGCAACACATGGGTGCTTGTTGTAGGCAATTACACCGCAGCAAGTTCATTGGACTGACCCACCAGAGGATTCCATATGGATGGTAACCCCAATGTCTATGCAACAAATCCTCTAACGAATGGTGGTGCATGTGATCCTTAGACTTGAGATCACCGGAGCGCCTTGTGCACCGATTGGTGTAGTTTGACACTAGCCTAACGCAGCTCTTTTCTGAGCTGTCAATACGGTGGTGATTGGCTACATGGAGGAGTGTATCAAGACTATGGTTGATTGACAGAGGATTCATCACTCCCGGGTATGGGAGAAGTTATCTCACGGCGTAATTTAGTATATGGCAATGTCATTAAAACTATGGCCACAGTGGGATTGAGTTGTTGCTCTATCCAGTTTATAATACGAGTCATTGGTCCATAAACTGAATACATAATATCGAGAGTAACCAAAGGTTGACACTATTTCTATGCCTTCGTCTCGTAGAGATAACGTATGATGAAAGGATCGGGTAATGCGATAACCATATCGTTAACGTAGCTACTTTGTGAATACGAATCTATCGGAGTTGGCATGATGCCTTGCTAGGGGCCAATCTTGGTCTGTGTTTAGTGAGACGATTAATTGGTGTTAAACGCGATACTATACACTGTCGATATGATGAGGAGCCTATGGGTCACACACATAGAAGATAATTTAATATCCAAGAAGAAAGAAGGGCGTTTCGTCTTTTAAGGCCCCGCGTATTTTGGTAATTTCACAAGGCAATTAAATTTGCCGAGGTCGTAGCCTTTATTTAATTTGTTAGAAAAATTAAATAAGTGAAATTACGTTTAAATGTGTGTTCACACATATTTAAATATATTATCATTATTGTTAAATGTTAATAAATATTAATTGATTTTTAATTAAGATAATGATGGAAATAAAATAAATCAAATTGGGAGTGTTTGGCAACATGGAGCGTTTGGGTTGGAGCCCAAGCCTATTCTGTATGGGATTAGGGCAAATTGTTTTTACTATAAAAAGAAAAGTGTGTGATTTTTCTTTTAGAGTTATTTTTCTTTGTAAAACCAAAAACACAGCAGCCCCAATATTGACACTCCCACGGCAGAATCCAATTTTTGCCCAAAATCAATTCATTTGATTTGTCTTCTTGATTCTTAAAGCTAAGGAGGATCTAGCAAATCCCTCCTTAGTTCTTTTGAGATTGTCTTCATGTGGACTACGTGGGTTCAATCCTACACTTGGATCGGTAGCAAAACATACGTTAACAAATTTGATGGAGCCTCCAACGTGCGTTTGTTTCTCTTAACTCATGTTTAATATTTCTGCAGATTCTTATTATGATAAAATTGTAAAATTATACCCTTGATCTTGGCTCATGTAAACGATCCCTGAATTATTTGTTTTTGTTTTCGCTGCGTATACAGGACCGTTTACTAATAGTGGTATCAGAGCCTAGGGTACTGAATTTTACAATTTTTTAAATGGATGGTTGATAACATGCGTTTGATTGATGATATGTTGCCATATAGAATCTGCTTAAAACTGTCTTAAAAGGGGCTGTTTTTAAGAAATTATTAATCGATTAATTTTTAATTTGTTGATGATCTGCATGTTTGGAATAATGGTTGATGGATTTTTGTTAAGATCAATGTGTTTGGTTGATTGCAAAATCCGTTTAGAGTGTTTTTGGTTGTTGTATGAATAGATCCGACTACGTCATGGTGCGCTCGGCTGGCGATATAACCCAGACGCCGCGGTGCGTTGTTCACTCCACGTGGTGAGCAAAGAAACCCGAAATGCTACGCCACGGCGATATTAACCATCACCGCGGGAAATCGCCCTCCCTGATAGGCTACCGGTGATGAAACCATTGCGGGCGACATAACCCATCGCCGCTGGCTGGATCGTCCCTTGACGCTGGCGGCCACTCCAAATCGCCGCGGCGAATATACGTTAAGCGTGAACGTCAAGTTACCAATGCACGCCACGGTGATCTAACTCATCGCCGCAGTGAGCACACTTCCGAGTGTACAGGGGCTAAAATGCAAGGTTTCAAAACTTGTGGACCAAACATAGATCAGTAAATTGTCAGGGGGTAAATTTTAATTAACCCACTAATTTCAAAAATTGATTGTTTTTGAAATGTATGCTTTGTACTTGATTGTATATTGCATGCTGCCCGGTACATGAGCCTTAGACCTAAGGGTGATTGTTTTAAAATATTTTTGGGTATGTATGGTTGCATAATTTATTAAATAGGGCCTGCGTGTCCTGTCTTTCTCCTTTTTCTCGATGTACATTCTCTTCTCATCTAATTCCCCTCGAATGTAAATCGAGGTTTCTAAATTTATTGATGTAAAGAATTTTGTATTATTATTCTTTTGTAAATTTAAAAGTTTTGTAATGTACTTGAAGATGGAGTAAAGAACGAGGCAACCATACTTGAAGACTCGAGATGTTTATTATAGGACCCCTAGGTGACCCATCGATTCCTCTAGGCTCGAGGAAATTGGTTTTAGTTGGGCCATGTATCGGCATGTTTAATTTTTGTTTAGAATGCATGCTAAGGTTGAATGTTTGATAACATGCCAAACAATGTCATTCTAACAAAGATAAATAACAAACCCCTCAACTGAATTATATTAAGTCACGTAAGCATTCCATCACCATGGTTTTAATCAAACAACTGTTCGTCGAAACCTTGTTCGCCAAAGCGAAGGGTACACTTCTACCAGTGGGAGGTTAAAATACATTGGAGTTTTCTTTAATGGTGATGGGTCGACTTAAAATGACGGTTTTGCTTGTTCGCCAAAGCGAAGTGATAATCCGTAAATTATATAGTTTTTATTTAATCTTTCTGTCGGATTTGGTACTTTTCTAGTGCATTTTTACCGAATTGAGCGTAATTCTCTACTTTTCGTGTTTCAGTTAAAATGGACTCTTTTAGTGAATAAAGATAAAAATTTGACAGTTTTGACTCGAAATTGAAGGATTTCGAAGTTAGGAGAGTTCGAGGGTAGGACAATGCACGATGAAGCTTGTTTCCAAGGTGGAGAGTCGAAAATCGAAGAATCGGACGAAGAGGCAAGCAGAGGGTGGCGGGCTCTGAAATTTCAGAACTTTTGAAGAAGCTTCGCGGCGAAGAAATTGTCTCGCGAAGTTGGGCGAGTCGAATGTGAATTTTTTCATTCTTCGCGGCGGCTAGTTAAAATTTTCAGTTTTGTAAAGCATACGCTTTCGTGTGTGCGTGTTTTTACTAGGGGTTTTTAGGACTAGGTATAAAAGAAAAAACTTTAACTTTTTAGAAGGGGGTCCCAGAGCCATTAGGTTAGCCGTCTTTGCATTTCCTAGAGAGAAAAAGCTGGATTTTTCGGATTGTTAGAGAAGAAGTTCAGATTTTGACTGGAATAATTATCTTTTGGGGAGTTTTCTATTCTTTCATCTTAGTTTCATTATGTTTATTCTGTTTACTTGTATTTTCCCGTTTTTATTACGTTAAATTAGCTATGAACTAATCTTCTATGGGTTAGGGTTTTGATTGTAGTTTGGATTTGAAATGGGTTGAGTTTATGTTTGTGCTATTTTCATGTGAATAAGTGTGGTTGTGTGTTACTGAAATTAAGTGTTGTATGTGATGAACATGATGAGATTGAGAAATAATTCATGTTAAGCTTCTTGGGTAATAACCATTATAGTATTGGATGCTAGAGATAGATTCAAGAACTAATGAAATCAATTTAGGATTCTTGTGCTTCATGATTTAGAGTTATTAACTTTCAAATTGTTGGGTGCGGAATGTTAATAAGGATAAATAGGAAAACATAGCCCGAGAGGGTATGTTATCATAGTAGTGAATCCGATTTACAACCATTGCGTGTAAACGTGAAAATAGTGTAACCTTTAGGTATAACCCATAAATAATCCAAACGAAGTCAAAACCCTAACCGTTTTAATTACATTGAATCTCTGAGTTCCATTTCCTTTTATTCTTAAGAATTAGATTTTATTTTGTTTTTCTTTCAATTACAAATTGCTCCCACAAATCCAAGATTTTCGATTACTTCAACTTGTTAACACCATAGGAAACTTAGTGCTTTGCTACCAGTCCTCGTGGGAACGATATCCTACCCATCACTCTATTACTTGAGCGACTAGTGCACTTGCTAGTTTTGCATGTTATAGTAAACACCCATCAAGTTTTTGGCGCCGTTCTTATGATTGTTTTTAAGTTAACATTAAGTTTTTCCTAGAGTTTAACTAGATTGAAGTTTTACTTTTATTTTTTAATTTTTGTTTGAGTGTGATTTTACTTTTCTTTCAAATTGTGTTCATTCAATTTATGCGAAGAGCAAGGCGTCCAACCAGTGGTTCCTGTTGACCTTGAGCTTGAGAGGATCTGACGAAGACTAAACGGGGAGAGAGAGAAGAGAAAGAGATACACTTACCGCGAGAAACGGAAGAAGTTGTAGTTGAAATGGTGAACCCGAAAATAGGCCGAGGGAATTTTCAGTTCCCACGTTGAACGGAAGTGGGTCAAGTATTACGAGACCTACAAGACAAGCTAACAACTTCGAGATCAAGCGGCAATCATCCGATGATCCGGCGGTCGGTAAGATTCAACGGAGATTTGAAGGAGGATCCGAATCAGCATATTACAAATTTCTTGGAAATTTGCGACACCTTCAAGTCGAATGGAATGTCGGATGATGCTATTAGGCTGCGTTTATTCCCATTCTCATTGGGAGATAAAGCAAAGGGGGTGGTTAATGGCATTACCACCAGAACGATTACAACATGGAATGATTTGGCACAAAAATTCTTAACCAAGTTCTTTCCTCCAAATAAGTCAGCAAAGTTGAGAAATGATATCACATCGTTTCTACAAGATGACGCCGAGTCGTTGTATGAGGCTTGGGAGAGATACAAGGAATTGATGAGGAAATGCCCACATCATGGTTTGCCGGTTTGGCTTCAAGTCCAAACATTTTATAATGGTTTGATGGGTAACGTGCAAACCATGGTGGATGCGTTAGGAGGAGCTTTGCGAATAAGACTCCCCCGAAGAAGCTTATGAGTTACTTGAGGTGTTGGCAAGCAACAACTATCAAAGACCGAATGAGAGAGTAACTACGAGGGAAATCTTCTGGTCTTCATGAAGTAGATGCTTTCACCATCTCGACCCAACTCACCGCCCTCCAAAAACAGCTTGGGAACTATGCAGGGTAAATTCGCATAAGCACCTCAATTAACATGTGATTTTTGTGCAGAAACCATGTGAGCAGCGAGGCCAAGTCGGAAACACATTTGCAACCGTCATCTTCATCAACGGAGCAAGTAAATTACTTGGCAGGAAATCAAAGACCCGAACAATCCGTTCTCCAACACATACAACCCAGTGGGGGTGGAGACATCATCCAAACGGCACCCGGGGAAATCAAAACCAACAGTGGGTAATCAATGGAACCGAGGCAAGTTCCAAATAACCCACCGGGTGACCAATCAACCAAGGTGATCCAAGAGTGTCGAAGTTGGAGGATTTGTTCGGTAAATTTATGCAAGAGTCTACGAGGGTTCATGAATGAGACGAGGACAAACTTTAGAAACCAAGGGGCGTCCCATTCGGAATCTTGAGGTACGATGGGCCAATTGGCCGAGAAGCGAATGATAGACCACGGGGTTCTCTACCAAGCAACATGTGACCAACCCACGTGAACAAGCAAATGCAATCATTTTGAGAAGTGGGGACGGTTTTGGAAAAAGTAGGCCGGCCTACGAAAGAAGGAGAGCAACCCCTTAAAGGAAGAGTATGAAGAAAGAATGGATGAAGAGATTATTTGTGAAGAGAATTCAGGTGCTTTAGGGGAAGAGAACAAGAAAGAGGATGAAAGGCAAAAGAAGAAGGAGAAATTGCCATTCCCCTAGAGATACCACCAGAATTAGCTCATCACACTCCACCCGTACCTTTTCCTCAGAGATTGAAGAAGAAGAATCAGGGATAAGCAATTTTCGAAATTCATTGAAATCTTTAAAAATTGCATATTAACATTCCTTTTGCAGGATGCAATACAACCAAATGCCGAGTTATGCGAAGTTCCCCTGAGATACTTTCGAACAAGAGGAAGTTAGAAGATGAGGAAACGGTGATGCTAACGGAAGAGTGCGGAAGCAATCCTCCGGAAGAAACTACCCCCTAAGCTCAAAGATCCGAGGGAGTTTTACTATTCCTTATGTTATAGGGGATATTACTTTTGATCGTGTGCTTTGTGATTTAGAGCTAGTATAAATTTGATGCCTTTTTTCTGTTTTCGGGGATTAGGGATTGGTGAAGTGAAGCCAACAACAATGTCGTTGCAACTAGCGGATCGGTCGATAAAGCACCCGAGGGGGATAGTTGAAGATGTTTTAGTGAAGGTGGGGAAAATAATTTTTCCATGACTTTGTAAGTCTTGGACATGGAAGAGGATAAGGAGATTCCTCTCATTTTGGGCCGACCATTCTTGGCCACGGGAGAGTACGATTGACGTGCGGGGAAGGGAAGTTGTTTGTTAAGGGTTCGATGAAAGAAACAATAACTTTTAATGTGTTTGATGCGATGAAGTTTCCGCCTTAAGCGGATTCATGTTTTTAGTGTGGATGTGGTGGATGATCTTGTTATGGAGTCCATAGAAGAAAATATCCCTCTTGGCCTCTAGAAGCATGTATAGCAAAAATCGAAAACAAGAGAGGTTGAAGACTCAAACAAAGGAAGGGCGATTGTGCTAGAATGTTAGAAGCACTCCAACCAATTGAGGAGAGTCAAGATGCGGAATTTGAGGAATTTGACTTTGACAAAGAAAAGGCAAAGGAAGATAATAAAGAAGCTACGGCTTGAACTGAAACCTTACCGCCTCACCTCAAATATGTCTATCTTGGAGATTCAAATACTTTTCCGGTGATTATTAGTGCAGATTTGAGTGCCTTAGAGGAAGAGAAGTTGATTAGAGGTGTTGAGGAAACATAGATTGGCGATTGGTTGGACCATCACGGACATTAGAGGTATCTCACCCTCATTTTGCATGCATAAGATTCTCATGGAAGATGACTTTAAACCGAGGGTACAACCACAACGGAGATTGAATCCTTCAATGAAGGAAGTGGTGAGAAAGGAGGTAGTGAAACTTTTGGATGCGGGGATCATCTATCCGATTTCCGATAGTCCATGGGTGAGCCCGGTACAAGTTGTTCCAAAGAAAGGAGGGATTACCGTTGTGAAGAATGAAAGTAATGAGCTGATTCCAACAAGGGACGGTAAGCCCAGGTTGGAGAGTGTGCATTGATTACCGTAAACTGAACGAAGCGACAAGGAAGGATCATTTTCCATTGCCCTTCATCGATCAAATGTTGGAGAGGTTGGCAGGACATGCATATTATTGTTTCCTGGATGGCTATTCAGGATATAACCAAATTGCCATCGCTCCGGAGGATCAAGAGAAAACGACCTTCACTTGCCCTTACGGCACCTTTGCCTACCGAAGAATGCCATTTGGATTATGCAATGCACCAGCAACATTCCAAAGATGCATGATGTCAATCTTTGGAGACATGGTGGAAAGATTCATAGAAGTCTTCATGGACGACTTCTCGCCCCTTTTGGGTCATCGTTTGACAATTGTCTAACAAATTTGTCTCTTGTTTTGCAGCGATGCAAGGAAACGAATTTGGTGCTGAATTGGGAGAAATGTCACTTCATGGTCCAAGAGGGAATTGTGCTCGGGCATAGAATTTCCAAGGATGGGATTGAAGTTGATCGGGCGAAGACAGAAGTTATTGAGAAGCTACCACCGCCATCAAATGTCAAAGCAGTCCGAAGCTTTTTGGGGCATGCGGGGTTTTATAGACGCTTCATAAAGGATTTTTCTAAGATCTCTAAACCCCTGTGGCAATCTTTTAAATAAAGATGTTGTTTTTGTTTTTGATGATGATTGCATGCATTCTTTCCTAACTTTAAAGAAATTGCTAGTTTCTGCACCTATTATAGCATCCACCCGATTGGGGACTACCATTTGAACTAATGTGTGATGCTAGTGATTTTGCTTTAGGGGTAGTACTAGGGCGAGAAAAAAATAAAGTGTTGCATGTAATTCAAGTATGCTAGCAAGACACTTGTTGATGCACAATCGAATTACACCACCACCGAAAAAGAATCTGGTCGTGGTGTTTGCTTTTGACAAATTTCGTTCTTATCTTTTTAGGTGCGAAGGTAATCGCATTACGCACCATTCAAGCACTCGACACCTTTGGCGAAGCAAGAAGCAAAACCTCGGTTGATAAGATGGATTCTACTACTTCAAGAGTTTGAGTTGGAAATTCGAGACAAAAAAGGGGTCCGAAAATGTAGTAGCCGATCATTTGTCAAGAATTGAGAGACCAATCAAGGGAGACGAGGTGGAAATGCCAATTTCAAACATTTTCGGATGAGAAACTCGATAAGAGTGGATGAAGCACCATGGTATGCGGACTTTGCAAATTATCTATCATCAAGGGTGCTCCCAAGTGGTATGACATTTCAACAAGAGAAAATTTCTCTCGATTTAAAAATACTATTTTTGGGGAAGTGGGTGGCCATTTCGGGAGCTTAGAACAAGAATGCCTGCCAAGGTGCAACTGGGTTTTATTGGCCAACCCTTTTTAAGGACTCCTTCCGGATGATCCAGGAGTGTGACCAATGTCAACGGATGGGGAGTATTTCTAAAAGAGATGAGATGCCGTTGAACAACATCCCCGGGTGGTTGAAATTTTTGACGTTTGGGGGATTGATTTCATGGGGCCTTTCCCAAGTTCCTATGGGAACATGTTTATATTGGTAGTCTGGACTATGTGTCGAAATGGGTTGAGGCGGCTTGCATTGCCAACTAATGATGCTAGGGTGGTAATTAATTTTGTGAGGAAGAACATTTTCTCAAGGTTTGGAGTACCACGAGCGATTATTAGTGATGGAGGAACGCATTTTTGCAATAGGCAAATGGATGCATTGCTGAGTAAGTACGGAGTGACACATAGAGTGGCAACGCCCTATCATCCACAAACGAGCGGGCAAGTAGAATTGTCAAATAGAGAACTGAAAGGGATTTTAGAGAAAACAGTCAATGCCTCGAGGAAGGATTGGTCAAGGAAGCTGGACGATGCTTTATGGGCTTATCGCACTGCATTCAAAACCCCAATTGGTATGTCTCCGTCAGATTGGTGTATGGGAAAGCATGTCACTTGCCGGTGGAACTTGAACACAAGGCATATTGGGCCGTCAAACAGTTGAACATGGATTTGAAAGCCGCGGGAGAGGAGAGAATGCTAACTTTGAACGAGCCGGATGAGTTTCACCTCGAAGCATATGAAAATGCCCTAATTATAAAGAGAAAACAAAAAGGTGGCACGACAAGCACATCCGGGTAAAGGCTTTTGAAGTTGGGCAGAAAGTGTTGTTGTTCAACTCTAGACTTAGGCTTTTCCCCGGAAAACTTAAGTCTAGATGGTCCGGACCGTTCACTATAACGAGGATACATGCATCCGGAGCAGTGGAAGTCACACATGAGGAAAAGGGCACTTCACCGTTAATGGACAGAGGTTGAAGCCCATACGCCGAGGGGTGATGAGTTACAAGTTCATCCCAATCCGGGCCGGATATCCCAACCTAAGGGATGGAAAGAGTCAAGCTTCCGACTATAAACAAGCGCTTTGGGAGGCAAACCTGCGTTTTTAACTTTTTGAGTTTAAATTTTTGTTGTTTGAATTCTTCTTATTTCATCATGAGTATGTATAAAATTTGATGTTTATGTTTTTTTCAGGTGTTCAGGTGAAGTCTAAAGCCAAAGGAAGGTATGTAAATTTCTTCGCCGCGGCGAAGAGACAGGAAGAAACCAGTTAGCTCCCGGACGATTTCGCAGAGAAGTAATTATCTCGCCGCGAAGAAAAGAAAAATTTTTTTTGAAATATTGGCTAAGGCATTTCGCGCGGCCGAAGAATTTTTCTTCGAGGCGAGTTAGCCTGGTGCCTCTCGGGAATGTTTCACCGTGAAGATATTTTCTTTTCGCCGCGCGAAAACTGGGAAAATTCTAGGGTTCATGCGTGATGAACTTCGCCGCGGCGAAGATCCTTTTCTATAAGTACCAACTTTTCTTTCTTCATTTTTCACGTCGCCTTCCATTGTGAGTTGAGAGAAAATTTTCAATCCTCCAATCTTTCACTTCTATTTTACTTTTTCCAACCAAAATAATCACTCCACATCATTCCTAAACACCAAATCAACCCATTTCAACAACAATTTTTCACAAAAATTTTTGGATCAAAAATTTGGGGTTTTTTTTTTTGCTTGGATCGTTTCTAAGTCAATTTGTGGTGCAAACGACTTCATTTTGGTAAGATTTCGAAAACCCAAAGCTTTATTTTGGAAAATTTTTAGTCTATATTCGTAGATCTAGAAATTATGTGAATTTTTTAATATGAGATATTTTTTGGGTTGTTGAGTTGTGATGTGCTTCATGTTGAGAAGTTTATATGCAAATTCATTGTTAGAAGTGTAGTTTTTGATTATTTGGAGTGTTTGGGTTGAATTGAAAAAAATCATAGTTTGGGGGTGAAGTTGCGAATTTTAGAAGTGTGGATTGTGTTGAAATTGTGATGTGGAATCTATTCTAAGGGTATATTGGCCGGAAACCGTAACCCGCCTTAAAAATCGCTGGCAAGATTGGCAACCTCTCGTATAACAACGCCGCGTACACCTTAAAAATAGAAAAATCGTAGTTTGGGGGTCGAATTGAAAATCTTTGGAAGTGTGAATTATTTTTGCAAGTTGAATTTCAGTGAAATTCCTTGTGTTTAACAGTTTGGATTGAATTTCACTGACTCAATGGCTCCAAAATTAAGCATACGGGTAAGGGGAAGAACGTGGATAAACGCTTTTGTAAATGAGGCAGGGTCAAACGTATGAGGACGTGATCAAAGAAAAGGATAAGGGTTTCATCCTCGAAGCGTGGATTGACAAGCATCCACAATTCCGGTGAATCGGAGTAGGGGTAGAAATTGGAACATGTTCATGAGTGCCCTCATGTGGTGGTGTAGAACTGTTGGTAAGAGAATTCTATGCCAACTTCCCCGAGAGTCAAGATGGGATTGTGTTTGTGCGAGGGGAGGATGTGCCGTTCTCAAAGAATAGAAATCAACAAATTTCTATAACCCCGCCCGCCTTTCCTCATTACAAATGATGAGTATGTGGCGTTCAAAAGATCAGGCTATAACCATGATATTATCTTGCCGGTCATAGCAAAACTGGGATCAGCATGGGAAGTGTCTAAGAAAAGGAAAAAGACACTCAAAGGAACGTGATTGACACCAATGGCTCGCCGTAGGGCACTTTGTATGTGCTAAACTAATGTAGAGCGCACTACAAACATGGGCTTGACTCATGAGAAGGCGGAATTGCTCTACTCTATAGCCACAGAAAGAGTATGGATGTGGGAGACATCATTTATAACAAGAAAGTGGATTGCGTCCCAAAAGGGGCGATCAAGTTATTGTTTCCCGCATCTTATCACAGCCATGTGTCTAAAAGCCGGAGTCAAGGTTACAGATGATGAGCCGCGTATTAATCCAGCTCCGACTCTAGATGCCGACTATTTCAAGAAACACCTTGACCGAATGTAAGCCTCCCAACAAAGAGCGGGGGCAAAGAGGCAGAACAAGCATGGCCACATCATCCAGCTCCACAAGGTCACAGAAAGAGATGCTGCAAGAAATGATGAACATGATGAAATACATGAAGAGAAGACAGGATTGGATGATGGAGCAGACACAGAGCATGCATGAATTGCTGACTGATAGCTTCAAGGAACTGAATGTTGACACGTCCGCGTATCATTGGGTTGACTGGAACTCAGATGATTGGCCGGAATCAGAGGAAGAGGGAGAAGAACAGGAATGAACCCGAGCACTTGTTTGTGTTTGGTTTAATTGCTTTCATTTAATTTTCTTGTCTAGTTGAAATTAAACTCATTTTATTTTGGTTTTGGATTTTGTTTATTTTGTCATTTGTTTAGTTAACGTTTTTTTTTTTTTTTTTCTTTAGTGTTAAAAGGGCGATACAAAAGTTGTAATACTTTCAATATAGTTGTGAATTCGTTCTAACATAAGAAACACCTCAGTTTATTGTTTTGACAGATTGTGGATGATGAAAAGTCCAAAGAACGGGTGAACATTGTGGAACGACAATTCATGACTTAACCAGGGAGCATTCTCGTACCTTTTTATTGTTCATTTGTTTTTCCGTTGTTGTTTGTCTCTATTCCTAACTTATACATAATGGAACATCGGGGGACAATGTTATATTTAGTTTGGGGGGTAGGGAATAGATTGTTTTTGAGTTTAAGGGTATTTTGGCTGGAAACCCGAATGAATCGCCTTTAAAATCGCCTAGCAAGATTTGGCGACCTCGGGTTTAACAACGCCGCGTACACCTTAAAGTTTCGAAAAAAAAAAAAAATAATAATAACGTATTTCTCGGTTGCATTTTGCTTTCAGTTGTTTTGTTTTGCCGATGATGAGTTGTATAAATCAATGATGAGAATAAGATTGTTGAATTTTTATTGTTGGGAAATGTTAAGCATTACTTCAAGTTTACGTTATTGGCTGAATTTTGATTGAGGTTTGTTGAGTGGTTCAACCCACGATTTTCATTTTTTCAAGATGCTTAGATTCATTTTATGCGATTAGGCAAAGTCTTGATAATGTTGGTGGATTCTAGAACCTAGTTGAGAAATGCTTGAGGCGAAATTCTAGGATTAGACATGATTGAGGAGATGATTTAGGCAATTTTTGGAACGTTTGAGCCTTTCTAGCCAACCCATGATTGAATTTGTCACTAGTCACCCATTTGAGCCATTGGAACTTTGCTTTGTTTTTCTTAGAAAACAACAGATTTGTAAATTCCTTTACCCTAAACACTTTACCATACCTTTAGGAGAATTCGGTCTTAATGCAAAACCGAGAACGAAACGAGTGTACATTTGAGTAAAAGATTAGTTCGGGGGTAAAGAGAAGAAAAAAAATGAAGAAGAGACCAAAAAGAATGATGTGGGAGTTGGGATAAAAGAGTAAAGACAAAGGAGGTAGTCACCTCAATTCAATTCTAGTGTTGTGTTTCAAAAAAAAAAAAAAAAAAAAAAAAAATTTAGTAAATAAATTTTGTTGAACACAATGCTACCTAGTTTAAGGGTATACAGTGGAAAGGGCCCAGAAGGCCAAAGCCTTAAAAGCACCTGGCGTGCCAGCAAGGCCTACGGTATAAGGCGCCACGTACACCTTAAACAAGCGAGTCTCCCCTACAATTATGGTATCCAAAAGTTAAGAATACGCGTATGAAGATTGTGAAGGAGTTGACATGTCGACTGGTGTTGAGAAAGTGTGGGTTTCGATGTAATTTGAGTTTTGCTTTAGGACAACCGAGTTCTCTTACTTTGTTTCCTATTCTTTTGTTGGAGCCCATGACCCGAACCTAAAGTTACAAGCTTTTTAAGACTCGTTGATTCTCATCTATGTGTAGTCCTCATTAGTGGAGTAGTTCGATATTTAGGCTTATGGAATCGCTACCATTTGATAAACTTTACAATTTGCATAAAATAATCCGGGAAGTCGGAATGTGGATTGAAGTGGGGGATTACCTACTTGGTGGACCAATTGAGGAAAAGAATGATGTAGCCTATAACTTCTTGGAATGTCAAACATTTCCCCGATGATAAACTTTCAACAATTTGTGAGACATGTGCAATTTCTAGGCAATTCATTTTAGCATTTGAATTCGTTTTTATTTTGGTTTTTTCACTTTGTATGCATGTTTTCATATTTTTGTTTCGTTATTGTCTTTGTTTTTGTTATTGTTGTACTGTATGCTCGGGGACGAGCATCGCTTTAGTTTGGGGGTAGTTGATAATCCGTAAATTATATAGTTTTTATTTAATCTTTCTGTCGGATTTCAGGTACTTTCTAGTGCATTTTTACCCGAATTGGTGCGTAATTCTCTACTTTTTCGTGTTTGAGTTAAAATGGACTCTTTTAGTGAATAAAGACAAAATTTGACATTTTGACTCGACTTGAAGGATTTGAAGTTAGGAGAGTTCCTATAGGACAATGCACGATGAAGCTTGTTTCCAAGGTGGAGAGTCGAAAATCGAAGAATCGGACGAAGAGGCAAGCAGAGTGGCAGTTCTGTAAATTTCAGAACTTTTGAAGAAGCTTCGCCCCGGCGAAGAAATTGTCTTCGCCGCGGCGAAGTTGGGCAGAGTCGAATGTGAATTTTTCATTCTTCGCCGCGGCGAAGAATTCTTCTTCGCCGCGGCGACAGTTAAAATTTTCAGTTTTGTAAACGCACAGTTTCGTGTGTGCATGTTTTTGGACTGGGTTTTTAGGACTAGGTATAAAAGAAAAAACTTTAACTTTTTTAGAAGGGGTCCCGACATTAGGTTAGCCGTCCTTTGCATTTCCTAGAGAAAAGCCCCCTGGATTTTTTCGGATTGTTAGAGAAGAAGTTCGATTTTGGATGGAATAATTATCTTTTGGGGAGTTTTCTATTCTTTCATCGTAGTTTCATTATGTTTATTCTGTTTACTTGTATTTTCCGTTTTTATTCTGTTAAATTAGCTATGAACTAATCTTCTATGGGTTAGGGTTTTGATTGTAGTTTGGATTTGAAATGGGTTGAGTTTATGTTTGTGCTATTTTCATGTGAATAAGTTGTGGTTGTGTGTTACTCTGAAATTAAGTGTTGTATGTGATGAACATGATGAGATTGAGAAATAATTCATGTTAAGCTTCTTGGGTAATAACCATTATAGTATTGGATGCTAGAGATAGATTCAAGAACTAATGAAATCAATTTAGGATTCTTGTGCTTCATGATTTAGAGTTATTAACCTTCAAATTGTTGGGTGTGGAATGTTAATAAGGATAAATAGGAAAACATAGCCCGAGAGGGTATGTTATCATAGTAGTGAATCCGATTTACAACCATTGCGTGTAAACGTGAAAATAGTGTAACCTTTAGGTATAACCCATAAATAATCCAAACGAAGTCAAAACCCTACCCGTTTTAATTACATTGAATCTCTGAGTTCCATTTCCTTTTATTCTTAAGAATTAGATTTTATTTTGTTTTTCTTTCAATTACAAATTGCTCCCACAAATCCAAGATTTTCGATTACTTCAACTTGTTAACACCATAGGAAACTTAGTGCTTTGCTACCAGTCCTCGTGGGAACGATATCCTACCCATCACTCTATTACTTGAGCGACTAGTGCACTTGCTAGTTTTGCATGTTATAGTAAACACCCATCACGAAGGTTGATAAACGCGTCATAGGCATAGTAGAGCAGTACACATATTATGTGTACGTGGTGACATGTAGTGTCCACTCTACTAATGCTGAGAATCACACTTGAGGACAATGGTTGGAGCCATTGGATTGTGTGATTGGCTTGTTGGCTTTCTCACATTTGAGGTTGATAGTGGGAGCTATCAACTGGTGTGGATTAAGTTTGTTGGCCTACCTAATCAACTCATTTTGGCTTGTTCGCCACAGCAAAGGTTTGAAATGGGCAGGATAGATCTCGGTCCACTAGGAAAGTCAACTGGCTTTCCCGAGTTAATAGTGAGGGTTATTGGCTTGAGTAAAATAGTGGGAGCATCGTTTAATAAAAGACCATATTAAATAATAATGAACTTTATCTTTTCTGCAATTGTAGATTCACCAAAATGAGCATTATGAACCTGCGACCGATAATCGAAAGAAAAGCAGGTTGGATGGATCTAATTTCTCGGTCGTATCGTAATCTTCGGATTATACTCAAGTCGAAAAGAAATTGTATATCCTTGAAAAGCAATACATGGTTGAGCCTGATCCTGATGCCACTCAGGAAGTTAAGGATACTTATCAAAAGTTCCTTGATGATGCTGATAGTGTTCAATGCTTGATGTTAGCATCGATGACACCTATGCTGCAAAAGCAGCATGAGAATATGGATGCTTCTTCCATTATTCTACATCTCAAGGAGCTTTACGAAACAAATGCTCGACATGAGAGGTACAAGGTGTCGAAAACACTGTTTGGGAGTCGTCTGACTGAGGGAGCCCAAGTTGGTCCTCATGTGCTCAAGATGATCGAGCACATAGAGAGGCTTGAGACTTTGGGATGTGGCTTAGATGCAGAATTACAAATGGATTTAATTCTGCAATCCTTGCCTGACTCTTATGCTCTATTCATAATGAATTTCAATATGAACACGGTGGAGAAAACCCTGTCAGAACTTCTGAACATGCTTAGGACTGCAAAGCAGGACTTGAAAAAGTCCAAGCTTGTTTTCTTCCGGTTGCCCGCAGAAACCAAAGGGTTACAGCAAGGGTAAGGCCAAGGCCAAACCCAAGACCAAGCCCAAAGGACAGGTTGCTCTTGGGCCTGAGAGTGGCATAGGGAAAGGCAAGGTAGTCTGCTTCTTTTGTGGCAAGCCTGGCCACTAGAGGAAACATTGCAAGGCTTTCCTCGCAAGCAAGAAGAAGTCAGAGGCTACGACTTCAGGTATCTTTATGATTGAGATTAATTTCTCTCCCTCAACATCTTAGGTCATTGACACAGGATGTGGTACTCACATTTGTCCCGATGTAGGGGACTAAGGCAGAGTAGAGTGCTCGCCAAGGGAGAGGTCGACCTACGAGTTGGAAATGGAGCACATGTGGGCGATTGGGCGTAGGGAACTTATTGTTTATCTTTGCCTACGGGCTTGTTATTGGAACTACATAATTGTTATCACATACCTTCTATTTCTAGAAATATTATTTCAGTATCCGCTTTGGATAATATGGGGTATCATTTTGATATATCTAATGGATTGTTGTCCTTTAGTTTGAATGGTACTCTATTTGGAATTGCAAGGTTATATAATGGATTATATGTTCTTGATTTAAATAATAAAGATATTCTCAATGTTGAAACCAAGAGAGCTAAACATAGCGATCAAAACTAGACATATCTCTGGCACTATAGATTGTGTCATGTTAATAAGACCCGCATTGCAAACTTCAAAGGGATGGAGTTTTGGACCCTTTTGACTTGCAGTCATTTGAGGTATGTGAGTGATGCCTGTTTGGCAAGATGACCAAGTCTCATTTCACAAGACAAGGTGAAAAGGCTATTGAGCTGTTAAGCATCATCCATAATGATGTATGTGGTCCACTAACAGTTGAAGCCAGAGGTGGATATTCATACTTCATCACATTTACTGATGATTTCGGGTAGATATGGTTATGTCTACCTTATGAGACATAAATCTGAAGCCTTTGATAAATTCAAGGAATTCAGAAATGAAGTACAGAATATGTTGGGCAAAAGTATTAAAGCTCTTCGGTCGGATCGATGAGTTGAATACTTAAGCTCAGGGTTTTCAGAGTACTTGAAGGAATGTGGGATAGTATCACAACTCACCCCTCCTTATACACTCCAACACAATGGAGTGTCAGAAAGGAGGAATATGACCTTACTTGACATGGTTAGGTCCATGATGAGTTTTAGTGATTTACCTGCATCATTCTGGGGTTATGCCCTAGAAATTGCAACTCACGTTTTGAACCGTGTGCCGTCAAAGTCTGTAGATAAGATTCCATATGAGCTATGGAGTGGGCGAAAGCCCAACTTGTCTTATCTAAGGATTTGGGGTTGCGAAGCTTATGTTAAGAAATTAACTTCGAACAAGCTGGGCCCAAAATCCTATAAATGTATATTTGTGGGGTATCCAAAGGAGACTAAAGGATACTATTTCTACCACCCAGAAAAGCGCAAAATTTTTGTTGCTCGAACTGGTGTCTTCCTAGAAAAGGAATATTTTCTAAGAAGTACTAGTGGGAGAAAAGTAGAACTTGATGAAGTTCTAGAACCACAAGATATACTAGACGAAGGACGGGATGATGTGCCATAGGAAGTGGTTCAGCATCATGAGGAGGTTACTCCACAACTTGTGGATCAAAGTGAACCACCTCAGGTAGCACAAGAGCTATGTAGATCTAGGAGAGTACGCCATGAGCTCGAGAGATACGGTTATCTCGTGACTCAACATGGTGACGTACTGGTCTACCTAGACGATGAACCCAGAACCTACGAAGACGTTATATCGGATCTAGATTCTGTTAAATGGCTTGAAGCCATGAAATCTGAGATGGACTCCATGTACCAGAACCAAGTGTGGTCTCTGGTGGAACCACCTGAAGGGGTAAAACCCATAGGGTGTAAATGGGTCTTCAAAAAGAAGACTAACATGGATGGCAACGTGCATACTTATAAAGCACGGCTGGTTGCCAAAGGTTTCAAACAAATTCATGACATTGACTATGAAGAAACCTTTTCGCCGGTTGCCATGTTTAAATCCATCCGGATGATGCTTGCAATTGCTGCATATCATGACTATGAGATTTGGCAAATGGATGTCAAAACTGCTTTCCTGAATGGAAACCTTGAGGAGCATATGTACATGACACAACCTAATGATTTCGTTCTTGATAGTCAAACCAATAAGGTATGCAAGTTGCAGAGATCCATTTATGGACTCAAGCAAGCTTCAAAGAGCTGGAACATTCGTTTTGATGAAACCGTAAAAGAATTCGGTTTTATCAAGAACGAAGATGAGCCCTGTGTTTACAAGAAAGTGAGTGGGAGCGCAGTAACATTCCTAGTATTGTATGTCGATGACATACTTTTGATCGGGAATGATATATCGAACTTGCAGTCGGTAAAGACTTGGTTATCCAAGTGCTTCTCCATGAAGGACTTAGGGGAAGCAGCCTACATCTTTGGTATAAAGATCTATCGTGATAGATCGTGTAGGTTGCTTGGCCTAAGTTAGAGTACATATATTGACAAAGTACTGAAAAGATTCAGTATGGAAGAATCCAAGAAGGGATTTCTTCCGATGTCACATGGTGTTTTGTTAGTAAACGGTCCCGTATACGCAGCGGAAACGAAAAATAAAATAACAGGATCGTTTACATGAGCCAAGATCAAGGGTATGATTTTAACAATTTATATTAAATAAAATCTGCATAAATATTCAACATGAGTTAAGAGAAACAAACGCACGTTGAAGGCTCCTTCAAATTTGTCGACGAACGTTTTGCTACCTATCCAAGTGTAGGATCGAACTGCGTAGTCCACACGAAGACAATCTTAAAAGAACCAAAGAGGGATTTGCTAGATCCTCTTTGGCTTCAAGATTAAGAAGAAGTCAAAATCAATTGAATTGATTTTAGGCAATGGTATTATTGCGTGGGAGAGGCAAAATTGGTCATTGTGGTGTTTTGGTTTTCAAAGAAAAAAACCCTTATTAAAAATCACACACACTTTTCCTTTTATACTTAAAAAAAAAAAAAAAAAAAACAATTTGCCCTAATCCCATACGGAATAGGCTTGGGCTCCAACCCAAACGCCCCATGTTGCCAAACACTCCCAATTTGATTTATTTTAATTTCCATCATTATCTCAATTAAAATCAATTAATATATATATTTAAATATATATTAACATTTAACAATAATGATAATATATTTAAATATGCGAACACACATTTAAACGTAATTTCACTTATTTATTTTTTTCTAACAAATTAAATAAAGGCTACGACCTCAAGAAATTTAATTGCACCGTGAAATTACCAAAATACCCTTTCGCCTTTAAAAGACGAAAACGCCCTCTTTCTTCTTGCATCTTAAATTGTCTTCTATGTGTGTGACCCTTAGGCTCCTCATCATATCGGCAAGTGTACGTATTGTGATTAACACCAATTAATCGTCTCACTAATACCACAGACCAAGATTGGCCCCTAGCAAGGCATCACTGGCCACCCGATAGTTCGGATTAAAGTATGCTCACCACATCAAGCGATATGGTTACCGTGCAATTCGATCCTTTCATCATACGTTATCTCGACGAGACGAAGGCATAGAAATAGTGTCAACCTTCGGTTACTCGATATTATTTATTCAGTTTTTGGACCAATGACCGTATTATAAATTGGATAGAGCAACAACTCAATCCCACTGGCCCACGCTTTTAGTGTCATTGCCATATACCGAATTGCGGCCGTGAGATAACTTTCTCCCGCACTGGGAGTGATAAATCCTCGTCAATCCACCATAGTCTTGATACACTTCTTGATGCAACCCAATCACCACCGTATTGACACTGAAAAGAAGCTGCGTTAGGCTAGTGTCAAACTACACCAATCGGTGCACAAGGCACTCCGGTGATCTCAAGTCTAAGGATCACATGCACCACCATTCGTTAGAGGATTTGTTCCATAGACACCTTTGGGGTTACCATCCATATGGAATCCTCCTCGGTGGGTCGACCAGGTGAACTTGTTGTGGTGTAATCGCCTACAACAAACACCCATGTGTTGCACCAGAGGTTGTCACCAAACAACCTTGACAAGTGAGATCGGCCACCGCCTTTCGACGTGGTCGTTCAACACTATGATAGCCTTACCGTATTATCGTGGCCCTTAGTTCAAAATAATACCCGGGGCTACGGACGTTTCTAGAATGGCCACCATATGTGCTCATAGGGTTCTCACTATCAAGATTTGAAACACTTGATACCCTCGTCACGGCTCTACCATTCTAAGGACATATATCAATACATATTGCAATAATAATGGTTTACGCGATATAGAATAAAAAGCCTTTTATTGATTAATGAACATTATTACAAAGAGTCAATTCTACAATAATTGATTGGCTCTAGGGCATCTACTCTAACATGTTTATCTCTCTAAGGAATTGTGTCCTAAAACACAAGATGAGATAGATAGGATGAAGAGGATCCCATATTCGTCAGCAATTGGATCCATCATGTATGCCATGTTATGTACTCGGATTGATGTCTCATGTGCTTTGAGCACTTGTAGTAGATATCAATCGATCCAGTGAAAGCGTCCTGGATGGTCATCAAGAACATTCTTAAGTACCTGAAGAGGACTAAGGATATGTTCTTGGTTTATGGAGGGGAAGATGAGCTCACTATAAAAGGATATAGTGATGCTAGTTTCCAAATGGACAAAGATAATTATCGATCGCAATCAGGGTTTATATTTTGTCTCAATGGGGGTGCAGTGAGTTGGAAAAGCTCCAAGCAAAACACTGTAGCGGATTCTACAATGGAGGCTGAGTATATTGCATTGTCGGATGCGGCCAAGGAGGCAGTCTGGATTAAGAAGTTCATTACTGAACTTGGTGTGGTTCCTACAATTGTTGATCCTATAGACATCTATTGTGACAACAATGGAGCAATTGCTCAAGCTAGGGAACCACGGTCTTATCAGAAATCCAGACACATACTTAGACGATTCTATCTCATCAGAGAGATAGTTGAGAGGAAAAACGTGCAGATTAGTAAAGTGCATACTGACGACAATCTCGCAGATCCACTAACAAAGCCCATGTCGCAGCAGAAGCATGACAGGCACTTGAGATCATTTGGTATTAAATACATGAATGATTGGCTATAGTGCAAGTGGGAGATTGTTAGGGTAGATGCCCTAGAGCTAATCAATTATTGTAGAATTGACTCTTTGTAATAATGTTCATTAATCAATAAAAGGCATTTTATTCTATATCGCGTAAATCATTATTATTGCAATATGTATTGATATATGTCCTTAGAATGGTAGAACCGTGACGAGGGTATCAAGTGTTTCAAATCTTGATAGTGAGAGCCCTATGAGCACATATGGTGGTCATTCTAGAAACGTCCGTATCCCCAGTATTATTCTAAAGTAAGGGCACAGATAATACGGTAAGGCTATCATAGTATTGAACGACCTTGTCGAAAGGCAATGACTGATCTCACTTGTCAAGGTTGTTTGGTGACAACCTGGTGCAACACATGGGTGCTTGCTATACGCAAGTTCACTGGACTGACCCACCAGAGGATTCCATATGGATGGTAACCCTAGTGCCTATGGAACAAATCCTCTAACGAATGGTGGTGCATGTGATCCTTAGACTTGAGATCACCGGAGCGTCTTGTGCACCGATTGGTGTAGTTTGACACTAGCCTAACGCAGCTCTTTTCAGAGCTGTCAATACGGTGGTGATTGGCTGCATGGAGGAGTGTATCAAGACTATGGTGGATTGACAGAGGATTCATCACTCCCGGCACGGGAGAAGTTATCTCACGGCGCAATTCAAGATATGGCAATGACACTAAAACTGTAGGCCCACAAAGTGGGATTGAGTTGCTCTATCCAGCTTTATAATACGGGTCATTGGTCCAAACCGAATACATAATATCGAGAGTAACCGAAGGTTGACACTATTTCTATGCCTTCGTCTCGTAGAGATAACGTATGATGAAATGATCGAATTGTACGGTAACCATATCGTTGACAGGTAGCTACTTTGTTGAATCTGAATCTATCGGGTGGCCATGATGCCTTGCTAGGGGCCAATCTTGGTCTATGTTTAGTGAGACGATTAATTGGTGTTAATCGCGATATTATACACTGCCGATATGATGAGGAGCCTATGGGTCACACACATAGAAGATAATTTAAGATCCAAGAAGAAAGAAGGGCGTTTTCGTCTTTTAAGGCGAAAGGGTGTTTTGGTAATTTCACAGTGCAATTAAATTTGCTGAGGTCGTAGCCTTTACTTAATTTGTTAAAAAAATTAAATAAATGAAATTACATTTAAATGTGTGTTCGCACATATTTAAATATATTATCATTATCGTTAAATGTTAATATATATTAATTGATTTTTAATTGAGATAATGATGGAAAATAAAATAAATCAAATTGGGAGTGTTTGGCAACATGGGGCGTTTGGGTTGGAGCCCAAGCCTATTCCGTATGGGATTAGGGCAAATTGTTTTTACTATAAAAAGAAAAGTGTGTGATTTTCTTTTAGAGTTATTTTTCTTTGTAAAACCAAAAACACAACAGCCCCAATATTGACACTCCCACGGCAGAATCCAATTTTTGCCCAAAATCAATTCATTTGATTTGTCTTCTTGATTCTTAAGGCTAAGGAGGATCTAGCAAATCCCTCCTTAGTTCTTTTGAGATTGTCTTCATGTGGACTACGTGGGTTCGATCCTACACTTGGATCGGTAGCAAAACATATGTTAACAAATTTGGTGGAGCCTCTAACTTGTGTTTGTTTCTCTTAACTCATGTTTAATATTTCTGCAGATTCTTATTATGATAAAATTGTAAAATTATACCCTTGATCTCAGCTCATGTAAACGATCCCTGAATTATTTGTTTTTGTTTCCGCTGCGTATACGAGACCGTTTACTAACACAGGGTACCATCAGGTAAGAGTGGCCGAGCAGGATATAGCTAAGACTGCTTTCCGTACAAGGAATGGGCATTATGAGTTTGTAGTGATGCCATTTGGCTTGACTAATGCCCCAGCAGTTTTTATGGATTTGATGAACCGGGTATTTCATGACTGTTTGGATCAGTTTATAGTGGTATTTATTGATGACATTCTGGTTTATTCCAAATCGAGAGAAGAGCATGAAGACCATTTGAGAATAGTGCTGCAACGGTTGAGGGAAAAGTAGTTGTATGCTAAATTTTCTAAGTGTGAGTTTTGGCTCGACCAAGTAATCTTTTTGGGCCATACAATGTCTAAGGAAGGGATTTCAATAGATCCGAGTAAGATAAAGGCAATCCTTGAGTGGTAGAGGCCGAAGATAGTAAAAGAGGTCAGAAGTTTCTTAGGCCTGGCAGGTTACTACAAACGATTTGTTGAAGGGTTTGCCCAGTTGGCTAAACCATTGACAGCTTTTACCAAACAGAAGACTCCTTTAATTTGGTCAGAAGCATGTGAGGAGTGTTATCAAGAATTGAAGAAGAGGTTAACAACAGCTCCCGTGTTAGTGTTACCACAGGAGGGTGTAGATTATGACATTTATACAGATGCCTCTTTGCAAGGACTTGGTGCGGGATTAATGCAGTTAGGTAGGGTAATAGCATATGCCTTTCAGTAATTGAAAGAGTATGAGACGAGATACCCTACGCATGACTTAGAATTGGCGGTCATGGTCTTTGCCTTAAAGATTTGGAGGCATTACCTTTATGGTGCAAAGAGTAACATCTACACTGATCATAAGAGTTTAAAGTACTTCTTCACTCAAAAGGAGCTGAATATGAGACAGAGAAGATGGTTAGAGCTGGTTAAAGACTATGATTGTGAGATCAAGTATCTATCGGGGAAAGCCAATGTAGTAGCTGATGCCTTGAGTAGAAAAGCTTATTTGTCCCGGCTCACTAAGTAGAAAGAGTTGATAGAAGAATTATGTAGAGAATATATTGAAGTGATTTCGGGAAGGATTGCCAGGCTAGAGGTTCAGTCTACTTTACTGGAAGAAGTCAAAGAAAAATAAGTGGTTGATGAGTGGTGTCAGAAAATAGTTCAGCAAGTGCATGAGGGCAAGATAACAGAATTTCACTTGGTAGATGGTGTCCTCTATTTTAGGAATCGGTTGTGGATTCCTCAGAACGGTGAATTAAAGAAGAGAATACTTACAAAAGCTCATAACACACCGTACACTGCCCATCTTGGAGCGACCAAGATGTATCAAGATGTAAAGAAAAACTTCTGGTGGTCAGGTATGAAAGGAAACATTACAGAGTTTGTAGCTAAATGTCTAGCTTGCCAACAGGTGAAAGCAGAACATCAAAGGTCGTCAGGGTTGCTTCAGCCACTTAGTATTCCAGAATGGAAATAGGAGAACATTTCGATGGATTTTATCACAGGTCTCCCTAGAGTACAGAGAGGGTATAATGCTATATGGGTGACAGTGGATAGATTAACTAAATCCGCCCATTTCCTTCCAATAAATGAGAGTACTACTACGGATCAGTTGGCTCAGATCTACATTAAAGAGATAGTCAGGTTACATGGTGTGCCCAAGATTATAGTGTCAGGCAGAGATTCTAGATTTGTCTCAACTTTTTGTGCTAGTTTACAGAGAAATTTGGGTACCCGTTTGGCATTCAGTACTACTTATCATCCTCAGATAGATGGCCAAACCGGGAGAACAAATCAGATACTTGAGGATATGTTGAGAGCCTGCTGCATGGATTATAGAATGTCATGGCATGAAATGTTACCTTTGGTGGAGTTTACGTACAATAATAGTTATCGGTCTACAATTAAGTTGACACCTTGCGAGGCTTTATATGGTAGACGATGTAGGTCTCTGCTACATTAGGATGAGATCGACGAAAAGGATGAGTTGAGTACCGCTCTTGGGCCAGAGGTAACTCAGAAAATGATAGAGGATGTAAGAATAATCAGAAAGGGAATGAAGCAAGCCCAAGATCGACAGAAAAGTTATGCCGATTTGAAGAGAAAAGAGGTTGAATTCCAAGTGGGTGACAAGGTATTGTTGAAAGTTTCCCCCTACAAGCGAGTAATGCGCTTCGGGAGCAAAGGGAAGTTAGCATCGAGATATATTGGTCCATTTAAGGTCTTGCAACGAGTTGGGAAGGTTGCCTATAGATTAGCATTACCACCTAGTATGGACAAGGTGCATGACGATTTTCATGTCTCGATGCTGCGAAAGTATGTAAGTGATCCCTCCCATATCTTAAGTATAGAGGATGTTGATTTAGCAGAGAATCTTGTGTATGAGGAACGTCCAGTACAGATTTTAGATCGGAAGGTTAAAGAGCTCTGGAACAAGAGTATTCCGCTAGTAAAGGTTCTTTGGAGAAATCACAAGGTAGAAGAAGCCATATGGGAGGTGGAACAAGACATGCAGAATCGTTACCCGGAGTTGTTTGTGTGAATTTCAGAGATGAAATTCTTTTAAAGGGGGGAGAATTGTAACGCCCCACTTGAGGTACGTAGTTAAGATTTGCTGTATTGCTTAAATATTCCCTAATTGAGTTTGTATGTTTTTATTTTTTGTTGGTTGGTCTTTAGTTGAAATGGTATGGTGAGTTGGTTGAGTGTTTGCCTTGAAATTGGTTGAGATTTGAGGAATCTTGGTATAACAGTCTTCGCCGCGGCGACGTCAGCTCTGTGTTGCGATGTCAATTCAGTAATTTTTCGTCAGGGTGACGGAAATTGCTTCACCACGGCGACGGGACGGCAGAAAAGTTTCTTCAGAGTTCTAAAGAATTCTCCATAGGGGTAAAATGACTATTCTACCCCTAAGTAGCAGGACAAGTGGGGAGTAAAATGTAAGAAAATTTAGTAGAGAATGTGTTAGAGTTGCGGGTATGTTTGTAATGAATCAAAGGACAAAGATGGAATTTTCAAGGAAGAGCAAGGGCAAAATGGGAAAGAGTGGTTATAATATGAGCTAAATAAGGGATTAAGTGTAGTAAACCCTCATTTCACCCATTTCCACCGCCATTCTCACTCTTTATTTTCTTCCCATCCTTTATTCAATCTTCCAAGATTTCTAAGGAATTTTAGAGAGCTTTTGGGTAGTTGTTAGTAGAGATTTCATCTAAAGCATCCTAAGGTAAGGATTCTTGCTTTAGATGAGAATTTTTTTATGATTTGTTGAAGTCTTATGTTGTTATTGTTGTTTAAAGTTGTAGAGACAAGACAAGACAACAAGGGGAAGGAAAAGTGCTAGAGAAGTTATTTACCCATAAGGTAAGTAAATCCAAACCAAGGTATGTGTATATATTATGTTTATTGAGAAATTGTGATGAGATGGATGGTTATTTCTATTTATTGTTGTATATACTTGAGTTATGAGAAGAGTTGAGATTTTATAATGTTGAGTTGAGCTTGAGTTGAGTTTGATGGAAGTTGGAGAGAGTTTTGAGCCAAATCCTTTGGGAGTGTCTTTCTTTGACAGGAACTTAGAGAGTATGAGGGAGTTTCTCCCATTTTGGGATGATTAAATAGGGGAGAAGAGTTATAGATCAAGTAGAGTTCTATATGCATATGAGTTGTATGATGAAATGCTTGAGTAAGGCATGAGTAAGAGTAGAGAACCTTAATTATTGCTACATGGCATAATTGCATTTCATGAGTGCATTAACGAGCATGAGTCATCCATATGCATTAATTGCATTAGAGAAAGAGAGTAGAGAAAGAGTAGAGAACTTTGAGTGTGAGCTTCATTAAGAGAAAAGAGAGAAAAAGGAAAATAGAGTAGGTTGTGCGATGGGGAACCCGTGAGTAATGGGTAGAGTATTCCCATATGTATGCCGCAAAGAGAGAGAGCGGCTTGAGTATGAGAGAAAAGTGGTGTAGCCCGTGAGAGTACATACGGATGAGGGCTATACCCGAGAGTACCCGAGAGAGAGTTTATACACTCACATGGCCAAAGGTTCCGAATCCATGCATAATCGAGTCCGATTGGCTAGAATGAGTAGAAGTCACGGAGAGTGGGAACGAGTCTCGGCCGTGCCTCCTGTAAGATGAGGCCGTGACTTACAAAAGAGAGTTAATAGACAAGAGTTATGAGAAAGAGAAAATAGAGAGAAGTATAAGAGAGAGAGTAAATGAGCATTGTAAGGAAAGAATTAGAGAGAGTTACGGGGTTAGATGAGTAGGGGATTTACTTACTGAGCATTGTTTTAGTGCTCACTCCATTGTTTCCTATGTTTTGCAGGATCTAGGTGAGGACACAGTCGGATGGAAGTCGGCACGCGAGGGGAAGCGGTTACATTGTCCACCATGTTTTTCATCACTTTTGTACATGATACAAATTTTGTGTAAAGAATATATATATATATATATATATATATCTCTGTGTGTGTGTGTTTAATGAAAGAAAAATTTTGGGCCCAACTATGTATGTTATCTTCCATGTGTTTTCATTATGTATATTTTATAAATGTATGAGTAGAAAGCAGCTATTACATTCGACCTCTCCCTCTTTCTCTCAAGGTGGTGTTAAAGTGTGGAGGCTTCATCCTTTTGAATCTTAGCTTCATCAAGCCTAAGCACTAGTAGGTATAATGTTTATTTATACTTTATTTGAGTTTTTGAATCCTCTAATCTATAACTATGCTTGCATGTCTTGTTTACATGATTGCCATCAATTTTTCTGCCACCTCTTCATGGCTCATTCAAATGGTATCAGAGCTTAAATGCTTCTTGCATGTTGGTTTTGAGCAAAAGTCATGTTATTCCATGTGTTCACATGTTCATCATACATGGTTGAGTTTGCATGTTATTGTTTTAGCTCAAAAATGAGTTTTCCATCCCAATTCTTTACATGCATGTCTAGGCCACACCTAGATCAAAGGTAAATGTTTATTTTTCATGTCATTCTCATGTGTTTTGAATGATAGTAATGATGATAATGAGCATACCTTTGTATTAAATGAGTTGTTAGTTGGAATAAACATGTTTTATGCTTTAAAAATTCCGTTTGATCAAAGTTGATGCATGTATTTGATTGGGCCATCTCCACTTTGTGAAAATGTTTTTTTTCATCTTGCTCTAATATGATTAGATGAGTTAAAAATGTGATAATGTATGCATGGATGATGGTTATTGAATGAGATGTATTGAGAACTACATGCATGTGTTTGTTATGGCTTCCTTGATCTTCTCCGTCATGTTCGGCATGACTAAATTTTTGCCATAAAATTTGTCATCTCATTCATGCTTTGATGAACAATGTTTTGGGAGATGTTCCATGATGCATGCTCACAAGATTTATTTAAGAAATAATCATGCATGTTCATTTCCATGACTTTGATTAAATTGTTTATGCTTTGACATGCTAAAAGTTTTATCCTTTAATTTGATTAAAGTGTATTTTGTATGAAGAGTGTGCAAATGTTGCAAGTGTTTAGTGGTGGAAAATAATGATGGCATGAAGTTATGGATTATTAATTCATATGATGAATTATGATGTTATATGCATGATGATGGCAATTTTATGCATGATATTTAATTTGATTAAAATGTCATATAATACATCATTGCATGGCAAAAATTATTATATTTTTGAAATGTTATAATTTGTTTTTGAATTGATTCAAAAATTGATGATGCAAGATGACATGACTCTTTTTTGAAAAGATAAATGTGTCATAAAAATTATTAATTAATTTAAAGTGATTTATGTCATAGAATGATTACACTTGAAGTAATAAAACCCATTTATCTATGTCATGCATGACATTTTTGAAATGTCTTGAAATGATGTTAATTGATTAAATAAGAAAATTCAATATTATATCTTTGGGGAGAATATGACAAAGGTAATGATTCCTTTAAAATGTGTATGTGTTGCATGTCTCAAACTTTTAATAAAATTACCACACATGTATATATATATATGTCTTTATACTGATATATGAATAAATATGTGTGTGTGTGTGTGTGTGTGTGTGTGTGTGTTTGTTTAAATTGTTTATATTCATGCCTTTAAATAATTGTTCATTATATTTGGTATGAATCGTTTAACATTTGTTTATGTGATGGATGAATATTAGATTAGAGGGTTGATCATGGGTGCCATTTAGTTTTCAAAATATTTAAAAGGGTTTTTTAATATTCCTTTATTAAATGGCTTGTAATAATTAAATTTTATTTATTCATTTATTTTAATCGAGCCTGCATGCCTAAGATCCAATTTGTAATTGAATCAGTTGGACAGAAACCTGAAGAGTATCCGGATGACGATTCGGTTGAAGTATAGGGTTATGGTAAAATTTCTTTGTAAGTATAGTATTATTGCGAAAGAAAAACTCTGTGGTCAACCCACATGCTTTAATTGGTGCATATATGTGATATGTATGGAATGTTTGTTAAACATGGCATATTATAATTAACTAAAGTCAAACCTAAATCTCCCCAATTATAGTTATTAAATCCAAGTCTCCCATTATGAGATAACTAAATTCTTTAATATAAATTTTAATATCCCAAGATTTCTATCATGTGAGGGATATATATATATATATATATATATATATATATATATATATATATATATATATATATATATATATATATATATATATATATATAATCTTTATATCATAGAATTAAGTTGATCTTGTTCTTGGATGGATATTTTCATCTTGACCAAGATTTCTATTATGTGAGGACATGAAGAAATGCCATATTAAGAAAGAATAATGGTTCAGATTTAACTAGCCTAGGGTACCAAGATTTTTATTATGTGAGGTATCTAAAGCTAGGACAAAGAATATGTATCAAATCTTATATGGTGATATAAAAGGAATCTAATTTCCTACTTATTAAACTTAATTGATCAAGATTTCTATTATGTGAGGTTAATTGAATTTAATAAGAAATTGATTCCCCACTAATTTTAATCCAACGAAAATTTCCTTGGTGTGGAGTAAAGATTAACCCTTATGTGCCAAATACTCCTAGCTTTAAGTCAATGGAGATAGTTATAATGTTGGTTTTTCTTGGGTATTTTACTCAGTATTGACTAGTTCCAACCTCCATGGGCTCACCTTTAACACCAATTTAGCTACTTTGTATTACCTTATATTTCCATTCTCTCTTAACAATGTCAACCACTTTATGCTTTTCCAAATTGTTTTAATGCTATAAACATTGTTCATATTGTATTTATGACATTTTTCCTTTTTTTTTTTTTCCTTTTTTTAACTCTTCAGGTTTTGGATGCTGCCAAGTCTCTTCCTCCAAGGGAGCTGCTGCATTCTTGCTTACATATTCATGTGTGCTGGGCGAGTATTACTGTTTGATCTGTAGATATTTCCATGTTGAAACCTTGGAGGCTTGGAAGATCACCGCTGACCAGAACCTTTTCTGGAGTTGTTTTCGCTGGGGAATTATTTACAGATTGTAGGTTGCTACTCCCTCATTTTCTTTTTGTTTTGGTTGCGTATATAAGCAAGATTTTAGTAGTTGTTGTGCAGAATTTTTGGGTTCTTTGGGTGGATGGTTCTTTTGTGTATAGCATGTGCAGTTGGCTTTTGTATACCAAAGTCTGGCATTGTTTTTATGTTGCTAGTGATTTTGTATAGTCCTCTTTGAGGCTTGCTTGGTGGCTTTTTTTGGAATGTAAATCCATGCCACCTTTTTTTGTTTTGTTTTTTTTTTTTTTTTTGGCTTGGTTGCTTGGGCTTGTCCAAGGGACTCGACTTTGTAGGGGTCTTCTTTTAGGACTCATTCTTTTTATTCTTTATATAATTACCTTTTACCCAGAAAATATACAAGAAGGGTTATGCAAAGATAGAGAAACAAAGTATATTGAGATGACAAAAAATATTTGTCATGCCTATATTATTTTGACAATAAAAAATTTGTCATGTAAAATATTTGTATTAAAAATTATTTGTCATGCTATTAATTTTTGTACAAAATTATTGTTGTCACTATACAATTTTTTACAAATAATATTATCATATAAACAAACATGTGACAAAATAAATGTTGTCATAGTAAAGTCAATGATAAATAAATTTCGGTCACTATTAAAATTATGAGAAAATAATTTAGTTATTATTCACAATTTTGACAAAAACAATTTCGTCATCATATATTATTTTATCACCATAAAGCTTATCATTTGGTCTTTGAATGTAAATCAATTGTGACAAAATATTACTTATAGTGATAAAAATTGCCTACTATTGTTACAAATAATTTATTGCAATAAACTAATTTACAGTGACAAATTATAATTATCACAATCAATAATTAGGCTATGGTGACCAAACGCTCTTTCGTCACCATACACTTAAGAGTACAAGCTTAATA
Organism: Pistacia integerrima; assembly: GCA_026225825.1. Classification (NCBI taxonomy): domain Eukaryota; kingdom Viridiplantae; phylum Streptophyta; class Magnoliopsida; order Sapindales; family Anacardiaceae; genus Pistacia; species Pistacia integerrima. Next base: position 3,254,034 of record CM047749.1, on the reverse strand, counting down.
TGACTAACCTGGTGACCAATACAATTCCTCACATTGGCAAAATGGTCACAATTTTGATATTTATAGTGACAAATTATTTTGTTGCGAGAAGCCTAATTTCTTGTAGTATCTAAGGGAGTGTAGGACTCGAATAAAATGGTGAGAGCTAATTTGATTATGCAATAAAAGATTTTAGAGGATTACAAGACACTAATAAAATTATTTTTCTTTGTAGTTTCATCTTAAAATTGTGATATCTAATAAAAAATGGCCAACAATGTTTTCCTAAGGATAATGGATAGTAACATGTTAATCGGACCCAACCTTAAGGATTGGCTAAGAAATCTCATAATCGTTCTAGATTTCGAAATGATAGCTTATGTCTTGGAAGCACCTCTTTCACTTGATATTGGAACCAATGCTCCACAAGCTGAGCATGATGCTTTTGAAAAATGGAAAGAGGATAGTAGGAGGGCTTGAAACTACATGCTAGCTTCAATAATTAGAGAACTTCAAACTAAGTATGAAAAGGTTTCAAATGCTTATGATATCTTCACAGCTCTACAAGAGTTGTATAGCGAAAATTCAACAATGGTTGAGTATGAGTTATGTGCATGCCTTTTTAACATGAAGCTAAGGGAAGGGGTACCTCCAGATAATCATACAATTAAAATGATCAATGGATTAGGTCAGCTGGATGGGTATGGGGTTGTCATGCTAGACCGCCTCAAAGTGAATTTGATTCTATAATCCCTTCCTCCAAGTTATAAACAGTTTATAACTAACTATGATCTGAATAGGATTGAGCAAAATCTCTCTGAGTTGCCAAGTGAGCTTCAAGAATTTCATAAGAAGAATATGAAAAGGAAAGGACATGAGAATGTCTTTGCTGCCTCCACCAGCAGTGCCAATAAAAGGCCCAAAAAGCAACAAAAGAAAGGTCCAAAAGTTAGACCCAAAAATAAGAACTTCAAGAAGCTAGTGGCAAAGGTAGAGAAGGCTAATGCAAAAGGAAAATGTTTCCATTGTGGGGAAGATGGACATTGGAAGAGGAACTGTGCTTAGTACCTGAACAGTCTATGAAAAGGCAAAGGAAAAGCAGGTACGAACCAATTTCTTATGATTGAATATGAATTAAGTGTTAATTTAGATAGTCATTTTTGGATATTAGATTCAGCAGCAACATCTCATGTTTGTATGTCTTTGCAAGTACTTCAGAATAGTTCTGAGGTGACAAATGGCGAGATCATTTTGAGGATGGCAAATGGGGCACAAGTTGCAGTTGAGGCCATGGGAACTTGCCCAATAAGACTACCTTCAGGACATGTTTTGAATTTGTTTAAAGTATTGCACTTTGAGAAAGCCACTAGAAACATCATTTCTATTTTTGCTTTGTGTAAAGTTGGTTACCACGTACTTTTTGATAGAAATGAATGTTTAATACATTTTGGAAATGTTTTAGTTGGTAAAGTTGTAAATACAAATAGTTTGTATAGCTTGGAACAAAATGATTATGCTTTAATCAATACCATTTCCAATAATAGAAACTTGATATGAATCAAATCCTAAAATTTATGGTATCATAGATTGGGTTATATAGGAGAGAGAAGATTAGTTCAACTTGAGGAAAGTAGGATCACAGACTCAATATGTTTTGAACCCTATCCAACCCTTGAATCATGTCTCCAAGGAAAGATGATCAAGTTTTCCTTTAAGAATAAAGGACAGTAAGCTAAAGAACTACTAGGACTCATACATACAGATGAATGTGGACCATTCAGTACTTTAGCCAGGGGAGGATTTGAATACTTTATTACCTTTACAGATGGTATGTCATGATATGGGTATTTGTATTTAATGAAATACAAATATGAATCCTTTGAAAAATTCAAGGAATTCAAGAACGAAGTAGAAAATCAAACTGGAAAGAGTATTAAAATACTACGATCAGATGGTGAAGGTGAATACTTGAGTATAAAGTTTCAAGAGTTCTTAAAAGAAAATGGGATCATCTTACAATTTACTTCTTCATATACACCCCAACTTGATGGAGTGTCTAAAAGAAGAAATCGTACCCTATTGGATATGGTGTGATCAATGGTAAGTTTTATAGACTTGCCAATGTCTCTGTGGGGAAATGCCCTCCAGACCGCTGTGCACATCCTTAATAGCGTCCTATCTAAAATAGTCCAAAAAACTTCGTATGAGATATGGTATGGAAAATGTCCAAGTCTGAACTACATGAAGATTTGGGGTTGTCCAACTTATATTAAATTAGTTAAATTTGATAAGCTGGATGTTAAATTCGAGAAGGATCGGTTCATTAGATATCCTAAAGATAGTTTAGGATATTACTTTTACTTCCCGAGTGATCAAAGAGTTTCGATCAGTAGAAATGCACACTTCCTCGAGAACAAGTTCTTAGGAGAAGGTGGTGGTGGAAGAAATATTGAACTCAAGGAAAGTCCGAAGAGCCAAGAACCAAGACTAATAAAGTGCAACATCCACTCAGCGAACTTTAGTATTAGATACTATGGTTGTAGTATGAAAGTCTTCTAGAATAACTAAACCTCTAGAAAGATATGGGTTCCTACATGAGCAAGATTTTGAATCTTACTTAGTGGGAGTGGATGATCATGGTGATGATCATAGAAGTTACAAAGAAGCAATACTGGATAGAGATTCAGGAAAATGGCTCGAAGCAATGAATTCTAAGATAGAATCAATGCATGCCAATCAAGTATGGTCACTTGTGGATCCACCAGAGAGAATAGTTCCTATAGGCTGTAAATGGGTCTACAAGAGAAAAGTTGGCAGGGATGAGAAGGTAGAGACCTTCAAAGCTCAACTAGTAGCGAAAGGTTATACTCAAAAACAAGGGTTGGATTATGAGGAAACCTTCTCGCTAGTAGCTATGATTAAATCCATCTGTATAATGCTAGCCATTGCAACATACCATGATTATGAAATTTGGTAGATAGATGTCAAAACAGCTTTCCTTAATGGGTTTATTGAGGAAAACATTTATATGGAACAACCAATAGGTTTTCTATCATCTATTGAAAGGTATAAGGTATGCAAGTTGCACCTATCCATTTATGGATTGAAGAAAACTTTAGGAAGCTGGAACATTCGATTTGATGAGACAATCAAATCGTTTGGTTTTGTTAAGAATCTGGATGAGCCCTGTGTATAGAAATGGGTTAAAGATCATACCATCATGTTTCTCATTTTATATGTAGATGACATACTTTTGATAGGAAATGACGTAGGCGTAATGACAGATGTTAAAGTCTGGTTATCCAGAACCTTCTTAATGAAAGACTTAGGAGAAGCAACATATGCCCATGGAATTCATATCTATAGAGATAAAACAAAAAGGGTAATTGGATTATCCCAGAAATTGTACATAGAGAAAATGCTGAAAAGATTTAGCATGGAGAACTCTAAGAGAGGTCTTTTGCTTTTCACTCACGGTCTTCATCTTTTCAAAGAGATGGGTCCAAAGACCGATGAAGAGCGACAGTGGATCCATAATATGCCTTATGCGTCTGGCGTAGGTAGCTTAATGTACACAATGCTATGTACAAGACCTAGTATAGCTTATGCTATAAGTGTTACGAGTAGATATCAGTCAAATCCAAGGGAGAAACATTGGTCAATTGTAAAATCGATCCTTAAGTACTTAAGAAGAACTAAGGATCTGATTTTGAGTTATGGATGTTTAGGATTAAACAATCAAGGATACTCAGATTCTGATTTTCAATCAGATATTAACGATAGAAAGTCTATGTCAGGGTATATTTTTATATGCAATGAAGGTGATGTTAGTTGGAAAAGTTCCAAACAGACAACTACAGCAGACTCCACTACAAAAGCTAACTACATTGCTGCTTTAGAAGCAGCCAAAAAGGCTATTTGGATGTGCAAGTTCGTATTTAAACTAAGTGTGGTTCCGAGCATGGCTTACCCGATAAGCATCTCCTGTGACAATACTGGAGCTATTGCATAGGCAAAGGAATGTTAGAGTAAATGCCCTAGAGTCAATCAATTATTATAGAATTGACTCTTTGTAATAATGTTCATTAATCAATAATAAAAGGCATTTTATTCTATATCACGTAAATCATTATTATTGCAATATGTATTGATATATGTCCTTAGAATGGTAGAACTGTGACGAGGGTATCAAGTGTTTCAAATCTTGATAGTGAGAACCCTATGAGCACATATGGTGGCCATTCTAGAAACGTCTGTAGCCCTAGTATTATTCTGAAGTAAGGACACAAATAATACGGTAAGGCTATCATAGTGTTGAACGACCCTGTCGAAAGGCAGTGACTGATCTCATTTATCAAGGTTGTTTGGTGAAAACCTGGTGTAACACATGGGTGCTTGTTGTAGGCGAATACACCGCAAAGAAATTCATTGGGATCGACCCACACCGAGGATTCCATATGGATGGTAACCCTAGTGTCTATGGAATAAATCCTCTAACGAATGGTGGTACATGTGATCCTTAGACTTGAGATCACTAGAGCGCCTTGTGCACCGATTGGTGCAGTTTGACACTAGCCTAACGCAGTTCTATTCAGAGCTGTCAATACGGTGGTGATTGGTTGCATCAAGGAGTGTATCACGACTATGGTGGATTGACAGAGGATTCATCACTCCCAGGTACGGGAGAAGTTATCTCACGACGCAATTCAGTATATGGCAACGACACTAAAACTGTGGCCATAGTGGGATTGAGTTGTTGCTCTATCCTGATTATAATACAGGTCATTGATCCAGAAACTGAATATATAATATCGAGAGTAACCGAAGGTTGACGCTATTTCTATGCCTTCATCTCGTCGAGATACAGTATGATGAAAGGATCGAATTGTACGGTAACTATATTGTTGACAGGTAGCTACTTTACTGAATCCGAATCTATCGGGTGGCCATGATGCTTTGCTAAGGGCAAATCTTGGTCTATGTATAAGTGAGACGATTAATTAGTGTTAATCTCGATACTATACACTGTCGATATGATGAGGAGCCTATGGGTCACACACATAGAAGATAATTTAAGAGCCACGAAGAAAGAATGGCGTTTTCGTCTTTTTAGGCGAAAGGGTATTTTGGTAATTTTACTATGCAATTAAATTTGCTGAGGTCGTAGCCTTTATTTAATTTATTAGAAAAATTAAATAAGTGAAATTACGTTTAAATATGTGTTCGCATATATTTAAATAAATTATCATTATTGTTAAATGTTAATATATATATTAAATTTATATTAATTGATTTTAATTGAAGATAATGATGAATTAAAATGAATATCTAATTAGGAGGTGTTTGGAAACATTGGGTGTTTGGGTTGGAGCCCAAGCCAATTCCATATGGGAATAAGGCAAGTAAAATAACACTATAAAAGAAAAGTGTTAATTGAAAAATGGGAGAATTTTATTCATTCATTCTTTCATTGAAAAGGAAAATACACAGCCCCAAAACACTCTCATTCTCACGCCACTTTTGTTTTGCAAAGAATCAAAGTTCTTCTTTGATTTTTCTTCTTGTTTCTTAAGGCTAAGGAGGATCTAGCAAATCCCTCCTTAGTTCCTTGCAATTATCTTCGTGTGGACTACGTCGGTTCAATCCTACACTTGGGTCGATAACAAAAACGTTCAAGGACAAAGTTGGTGGAGCCTCCAAACGTGCGTAAGATTATTGAACCTTGAATATGATTTTTTGCAGATTTAATTTATATATTGTATAAACTGTGATATTATACCTGGATCTTGGTTCTAAGGAACGATCCATGTCATTTATGTTTTTGTTTTCCGCTGCGTAAGTGGGTCGTTCACTAACAAAGAACCAAGGGCACACCAAAAATCCAAACACATTTAGCAAAAGTATCACATTTTGAGAGAATTCGTTGGAGCTGGAGAGATGACAATTCTGAAGACACCTTTAGTAGAAAATGTAGCCGATCCACTGACTAAGGTGATGACACTGATGTAATTGGACCATCATCTTGAGAAGATGGGTATGAGATACAACATCGAATGGCCTTAGTGCAAGTGGGAGTTTATTACTGTATGCCCTAGAAACCATTCGTGTTGTTAGTTTCAGAGCATTTTATCTTGTATCAATATATTATAAATAATAGAAAAAAATGTTCTTCAATTCATATATATAAATTGTTTCCTTTATTCTATCATGCATTTGAAATAAAGTATGTATATTAATTGCCTAGATAATTCATTTAATCACTAAATGGATTTATCAAAAGGTTCCTTGTTGAAGCAATATTATTTGGGCAACTATATGACATATTAGGCATACTAGATACTTCTGAAAGATATCACGAGTTAATATAAGTATGGATGACGATGATAGTCATGCCACTAGGGCATTAGTATGGACTAGAGGTTGGTAAACTGTTTTTCGAACGTGACTAGATAACAACAAATCACTTGGAAAAGCATTCAATGATTTATCATTTGGTTATATCAGTGCATGATGTAGTCCCTTGACTTGAGACATCATGGTCAGATCCGATATGGATGTGTATGATTCATATGGTGTATAAGTACGAGACTAGTCATGTTTCGTATGATAAAGCCTATTTGGTCATTCATTGTTTATATGCGGAAACGAACGATATTCAAGACGAGATATATTGACTCGGAAATATAGAATCAGGAGTACCGCTGACTCCATCTGAATCTGGGTTCCTGGAAGAATGTTGATAAAAGTAGGAAACCAAAACCTCTGGCCAGAGTATTGTTAGTAACTGACCGGATTTGTGCAGTGGAAAAACGTAATATTTAAAACAAATCAATCAATTACACGAACCAAGATCCGAGTACAGATTATAACGTTTTCATGCATAAACTAAAAAAATGTAAAATAAAATATGTGTAAAAACAAATCCATACTAGGATTTAGTTCATACCGACGTTTGGAGGCCCCTTTGAATATCTCTGACTTCACTTACAAACACTGTTCACTAATCGATCCAATGTAGGATCGCACTTGCGGAAATCCACACAAATATAATCCGAAGAACCAACAATTGTTTTGCTAGAACAATTGTCGGCATCAAGAATCAAGAATAATCAAAAGGGAAAATTTCTTTTCACTCAAAGAGTGAAAACGAGAGAGAGAGAGAGAGAGAGAGAGAGAGGGTGGGGCTAGGGTTTTTTAATTGAATGAATATCATACTTATTTTAATTTTAGGTTGCACTTATAAAGTGCAACAATTAAAACCCTATTCCACGGAATAGCCATGGGCTCCAACCGTAGTTCACCCTTGCAACCAAACACCATATAATTGGTATTTTGCATTAATTAATTATTATTATTATTAAAATCAATTAATATATTTAATAATATATTAACATTTAATTAATAATAATAATTCATTTAAATATATGCATACATATATTTAAATATAATCTCACTAATTTAATTTTAATATTAAATTAAATACAGGCAACAACCTCAACAAATTTAATTGCACAGCGAGATTACCAAAATACTCTTTCATCCTGAAAGACGAAAATACCCTTCTCGCAAATTGATTCTTAAATTATCTTCTAATTGTGTGACCCGTAGGCTCCTCATCACATCGATAGTGTGTAGTATCGCGATTAACACCAATTAATCGTCTCATTACACACAGACCAAGATTGACCCATAGCAAGGCATCATGGCCACCCGATAGATTCGAATCCAGTGAAACCACAGCCTATCAAAGGTATGGTTACCGTGCAATCAAATCCTTTCATCGACTGTTATCTCATCGAGATTGAGGTACAGAAATAGTGTCAACCTCAGATTTCCTCAACGTGTTTGTATTCAGTTACTAGACCAATGACAGGAATATCAAATTGGATTGAGCAACAACTCAATCCCACTATGGCCACAGATTTAGTGTCATTGTCATTTACTAAAATACCCAGTGAGATAACTTCTCTAATACCCAGGAGTGATGAATCCTTTGTCGATCCACCATAGTCTCGATACACTTCTCAATGTAGCCAATCACTACCGTATTGATAGCTCTGAATAGAACTATGTTGGGCTAGTGTCAAACTACACCAATTGGTGCACAAGACGCTCCGGTGATCTCAAGTCTAAGGATCACATGTGTAATCTACTGTATAGCTAGTAATGCTTTAAGAAATATATGATAAAATCCACTAAAAAACTTTTATAAACATATGTACATAATGTAAAATCTGAAAATTCTAATTTTAATTCATATAAATATATACACAAAATACTGATATACTTTAGTATGTACAAGGTAATCTTGAACAGTGCCGCCAAACTCCTCCGCTTCTTGACGTCCCATCCGGTCGTAAATCATCTAGTACTTGCAAAACAGTAAAATAATGGAGTGAGCACTAATTGCTCAGTAAGTAAACCAAACTGCACTACTGTGTTTTCTCTGTTATTTGTGTTTTGATTTTCCTTTTTCTCACTTTAATCTTTGATAATATTCTTCATTGTTTTCTGATATTCTGCATTCTTTTCTAAAACTCTGATTCGGTACTTATCAATGTGCAAAGACAATGAATAAAACTATACATCGTCGAGAACATAAGAAATATTGAATCATGTAAGTAGCATAATACATATGCAGAATAATAAACTTTCCTGAGAAAATAACTTTCTTTTCTTTTCTGTTTTCTATCTCTTATGTTGTATCTCTTTCTTTTCTTCTCTGTTTCTCTTTCTTTTTCTTTCTTCTTTCTGGTTTGCCGATCGGACTAGGTTGATGCATGGATTTAGAACCCTGGTCATGTGAGTGGGTACAGTCCTCATATACATGCACTACTGATGGACTATACAAACGTGGCGGCGTGCATGTAGGTTTACTCTGCTGGGTACAGTCCTCATCCACATACACTACTGATGGACTGTACAAATACTGTATCTCTCTGCTGTTGCCGCTCGCTCGTGGCGGTGTGTATGTGGGCATCTCTGTCACTCACGGGTTCCCCATCGCAAAAAAAACCTTATAACATAGCATGCTGTAGAAAGAGATACTATACACATTTCAACATGAATTTCCAAGCTATGAAAATTCTACACTTGTATTCTTTAGTAAATGAGAAAATATACATACTTGCATGTTAGCTTAAAAGAAAAATATTAGTCATTTTCTTTTCTTTCTTTCTCATTCTTTGCTAACATATTCTTTCATATTATCATTTACTAAATCAAGGCTATACATATATATCATGTGCACAATATATGCATGATCAAGCCCATTCTTTAATATGCTTTCCAAATTCTTATATACAAACTTGCAAATTCATTATGGCATAATGGTATGTCATGACATATTCTACCATTCTCTACTATCACAATTGGCATATCAAAATAACACTTTAACTTACAAATTCTTCTCTAACACTTTCATGTGCTATTCAAAAAGTAGTAAAGGTTCAAGTAGCTAGAACCAAGCACTAATGGCCATTTCTCTCATGGAACAACATGACCAAGTGATATATTAAATTTTGGCATAACAATATGCACTCTTGAATATTAACGTTTACACTTGGTTAAGTCCAAACATAATCTTCCTACTTCAATTCTTGCCTTTCTCTAACCCTTTCTTCATTAGGGTTTAGCCAACTCATGCATGCATTTTCTCTTTGGATTTTCATCAAACACTTCATATGCACATGCAACTACCATGTTGGCTACACTTCCACAACTCTCTAATTCCACCAAATTGTGAGCCAAAAACTCACTAACTTTAGTATCAAACCTGGCCAAATTCATCACTTCTCTACACTCCAAAAATTTCAACACAAATTCTTCCACAACTTCACCAAATCATCACATAACCATACTCTACTTCTCATGGCTGGAATTTATGCATCATTAAACATAAAAAACAACCAATAATTCTCTCATACCATCACATACAAACATGCAAAAATTCATTCAACACAAGTCTTGCTCAAATCAAGGTTAAAATTAGGTTTACTTACCTTGAATGTGTGAGATCACTTCTTTTTGCTAAAAACTCTCTTCCTCTTGGACCTTAGGATGCTTTAGGTTTGAAAATCTCCAAAAATCCAAGCCAAATCCTATGATTTCCCTTTCAAATTTAGTGAAGAAAATTGAGAGAAAATGGGGTAAAGGTGGCGTGAACAAGGGCTGAAGGTATGTTAGGGTTTCTTCAAATGAAGCCTCATATCAAATAATATAAGCATGTATTCCCATTTTGCCCTTACACTTTCTAGAAAATTCCATCTATGTCCTTTTGTCAATTACTAAAATACCCTCATTTTTATTGTCTTCTCCACATTATTTTGTTTCCTTTCACTTCCCACTTTTTCATCTAATTAGGAGTGAAAAGACCATTTTACCCATAATGATGTTTTAAGGAATTTTCTTCACATTTGTCTAAGGTAACTTCAAAGAAATCCAACTAAGGGTATTCGAGCATAAATAAAATTATGTACCTTGATGTGGGTGTTACAATTCTCCTCCCTTAAAAGAATTTCATCCTTGAAATTCAAGTGAACAACTTAGGATAGCGGTTGCGTACATCTTGCTCTACTTCCCATGTAGCTTCTTCTACTGTATGATTCCTCCATAGAACTTTTACTAAAGGAATACTCTTATTTCGGAGCTCTTTAACTTTTCTGTCTAGTATCTGAACTGGGCGCTCCTCATAAATAAGATTCTCCTCTAATTCCACTTCTTCTGCTTTCAATATATGAGAGGGATCGCTGGCATACCTTCAAAGCATTGATACATGGAAAACCTTGTGCACTCTATCCATATTTGATGGTAGCGCTAACTGGTACGCTACTTTTCCTACTCGGTGCAATACTTCAAAGTGGCAAGTTTTCTTTTACCACCAAACCGCATTATCCGCTTGTAGGGGGAAATCTTAATAAACACTTTATCACCCACTTCAAATTCTACATCCTTTCTCTTTAAATCTGCATAGCTCTTTTGTTTTTCTTGAGCTTGCTTCATTCTGTTCCTAATCAACTTAATGTCTTCCATCATTTTCTGAGTTATCTCCGGTCCAAGAGCTACATTCAAAGCATCTTTCTCTCCTACTTCATCCCAGTGTAATGGGGATCTATATCGTCTACCATATAGAGCTTCATAAGGAGCCATCTTAATTGTAGACTGATAACTGTTATTATAAGCAAACTCTATTAATGGTAGCATCTCATGCCAAGTCATTTTATAATCCATACAACATGCTCTCAACATGTCTTCAAGCACCTGATTGGTTCTCTCAGTTTGGCCATCTATCTGTGGGTGGTAAGCTGTACAAAATGCTAACTTGGTACCCAAGTTTCTCTGTAGACTAGTCTAGAAAGCTGAAACAAATCTGGAATCCCTATCTGATACTATTGTCTTGGGTACCCCATGCAATATAACCATCTCTCTAATGTAGATCTGGGCCAACTAATCTAAGGTGGTACTATCTTTTACTGGAAGAAAATACGCTGATTTGGTTAATCTGTCTACTATCACCCATAGCGCATTATAACCCTTTTGAACTCTTGGAAGGCCTGTAATGAAATCCATTGATATATCTTCCCATTAATGAAGTTTTAAAGAATTTTCTTCACATTTGTCTAAGGTAACGTCAAAGAAATCTAACTAAGGGTATTAAGGCATACATAAAATTACGTACCTTGATATGGGTGTTACAACATGCACCACCATCTATTAAAGGATTTATTCCATAAACACTGGGGTTACCATCCATATGGAATCCTCTGGTGGGCCTGTCCAATGAACTTGCCTCTGGCAAGCACCCATGCGTTGTACCAGGTTGTCGGCAAACAACCTTGACAAGTGAGATCAGCCACTGCATTTTGACAGGGTCGTTCAACGCTATGATAGCCTTACCGTATTATCTGTGTCCTTGGTCAGAATAATACTAGGGCTATGGACGTTTCTAGAATGGCCACCATATGTGATCATAAGGTTCTCACTATCAAGATTTGAAACATGTGATACCCTCGTCACGGTTCTACTATCCTAAGGACATATCATTACATACACGATATAGAAGAATATGCCTATTATTGATAAATAAACATTCATTTATAGAGTCAATTTTACAATAATTGATTGGCTCTAGGGCACCTACTCTAACAAGTATATTATTAGTTACACGAAAGTAAGTTCGTGATGACAAGTTCCAAACATATTGATCGACAATTCGATAGAAATTGAGTTTAGGATTTTAACGTTCCATGAATCCGTTCTCGATCAAGATATATCAATGGAGGGACTTTACCTACAAGGTGCATACGATCTAAAAAGGGTTCGATGAAGTATTTCTTCATCGTGGTTTAGGGATTATGACACATTGCTAGATGTATACCATAGTCGTTGGGTGTAAAAGCCGCTTTCTACTCAAATACTCATAAAACATGTACATAATAAAATACATATAAAGTAGTATAAAAAGTTGGGCCCAAATTTTTTCTTTTATTAAACATATACATTCTTTATACAAAAAGTTGTATCATGTACAAAAGCATCAAAACAAGGTGGACAGAGTAGCCATATCTCTTCGCTTGCCGACGCCCTTCCGACTGTATCCTCACCTAGGTCCTGCAAAACATAGAAAACAGCGGGGTGAGCACAACTAATGCTCAGTAAGTAAGTCCTCTACTCATCTATCCCCGTAACTCTCTCTCTCTAATTCTTTCCTTACCATTCTCATTTACTCTCTCTTTATACTTCTTTCTACTTTCTCTTTCTCATAACTCTTGTTTTACTAACTCTCTTTAGTAGTCACGGCCTCATCTTACCGGAGGCACGGCCGGGACTCGCTCCCACTCTACATGACTTCTACTCATTCTAGCCGATCGGACTCGGTTATGCATGGATTCGGAACCCTTGGCCATGTGAGTGTATAATCTCTCTCTCTCGGGTACTCTCGGGTATAGCCCTCATCCGCATGCACTCACACGGGCTACACCACTTCTCTCGCTCATACTCATGCCACTCTCTCAATGCGGCGTACATGCGGGAATACTCTACCCATAACTCACGGGTTCCCCATCGCACAACCTACTCTATTCTCTTTTGTTTAGCACTACTTTCTCTTTGTTCTCTAGTGCTCATTCTCTCTTTCTCTCTTTACTCTCAAAGTAGCTTATACTCACATTCTCTACTATTCCGCAAGCTACTTCTTAAGTGCATAAATAATGCGTATGAACGGCTCATGCTCACTAATGCACTTATGAAAAGCATAAATGCAATGGTACATCAAAGACAGTCATTCTGCGTAGGTCACACTAAAAAGGCTATAACTTGAGTTATATACATCGGATTGCTACGATTTTAGCCTCGTTTAAAATCTTAGAGATAGGGCTACAACTTTGATGTTTTGGTCTAAACCCAGTTCAATCCGTAAAATGCCCAAATATTACTCAGAAGGTCATGGCTGTGATAGGGCAGTTTCTCACTTAGGCATTTCATCAAACAACTCATGTGCATACCAAAGCTCTACTTATCTATAACTCTACTCTTCTCTTTAATCATCCAAAATGGGAGGAAAACTCCCTCATACAGTCATAATTCCTGCCAAGGAAAACACTCCCAAAAATATTCATACACAACTCCTCCAACTTTAACTCAATTTCACTCTCTCATCACACATCAAAAACACTTCTCATAATTTAAGCATATCCAACAACTATGACTAAGCACACATCTCATCTCAATTTTTCAGTAAGTATAACATATATATACATAATTAAAAATAAATCTCTACTCATTTACTTTTCTTGAATCTCAACTTGGTTGGATTTACTTACCTTTAATGAAGAGATCTCACTAACACTTTTCCTTTTCCTTAGTACCTTGTCCCTTCTCTACAACTTTAAACCATAAAACCATAAGACTTCAAGATACAAATATAAACAAATTTATATCTAAAGCACAAAATCTTTACCTTAGGATGCTTTAGATGAAATCTCTACTAAAACTACCCAAAAGCTCCTTAAAACTCCTTAGAAATCTTAGAAAATTGAATGGAAGATTGAGAGAAATTAGAGAATGGATATGGCGGTGGAAATGGGTGAAAATGAAGGGTTCTCTACACTTAACCCTTTTTAGCTCATATTATAACCATCATTTCCCATTTTGCCCTTACTCTTCCTTGGAAATTCCATCTATATCCGTTGATTCTTTGCAAATACACCCTTATCACCAACACATTCTCTACTCAATTTCCTTACATTTTACTCCCCACTTTTCCTACTAATTAGGGGTAGAAAGGTCATTTTTACCCCTATGAAGAATTCTCTAGAATCCTCAAGAAACTTTTCAACTAGCTCGTCGCCGCGGCGAAGAAACTTCCGTCGCCCCGACGAAAAGTTACAGAACCGACACCGCGTTACTCAAGCCAACGTCACCACAGCGAAGACTATTCTTTGCCCCAGAGAAGACTGCAATTTTAAGAGTCCTCAAAACTCAACCAATTTCAAGGCAAACACTCAATTAAAACCGAATCAATGAATACAGCAAATCTTAACTACGTACCTCAAGCGGGGCGTTACATTGGGCCTCCGAACATGTTTCCAGATTGATCTAGGACTAGCTCACGGCTAACCCACGGTGAACCTATATGGTCATACCAATAGCCTTGTGAAATTAGAGAAGAATAAGAGAGAGAAATGATTATCCGAAGAGAGCTAGCACCCTCCGAGGGTAATGACAAAATTTCTATGGTAATTTTTACATAGAAAATTATTCATGACATTTTAAAGATTAAAATGGTCAAGCAATATTTAATTTGATTTAATTAAGATATCTTTAGGGGTGAGCGGTTCCGGGTACCCTGCATTTTTCGAGGGAACCGGAACTAGAACCGCACAGTGCAGGTTCCCAAAAAAAGAAAACAGAACTGAAACCGCACAGTGCAGGTTTTTAAATTCAAGGAACCGGAACCTAAAATGCAGGTTCCGGTTCCTTTCTTGGGTACCCTATAAAAAATTAATTACCCCCTATTATTTTAAAAAATGACAAAAATACCTTAAAAGTTTACAAATACAACCCTAACAAATTTTGATTACTCGTTCATTTGTGTCTAATGTAACTCATAAATCCTCTAATCTCTAGACAACACTTGAATTCAATCAATTCACATAAAATTTCTCAATCAAACTCAAGACACAAACAATTATTCATCTGTAAATTGTTAATTTAATGTTATAAATTGTTAATGCTTATAATGTAATATAATAATATTGTAATTAATTAAGTAATTATTTAATTATAATGTAATGTTATAATTAATTAAGTAATCATACTATACATGTAAAATATAATGTTATAATTAATTAAATTTCTAATTATTTAATTAAATATTGTACTAATGTTTATAATGTAATGTTACAATTAATTAGATTTTTTAACCATTTAATTAAGTAATTTATTAATGACTAATGTAGTAAATTAATAATGTTTATAATGTAATATTATAAATTTATAACTAATCAAGTAATCATTTAACTATGTAATACTATAATTAATTAAGTGATCATAATATAATATAATGTAATGTAATAATTTTATAATTAATTATGTAATAATTTAATTAAGTAATCATTTGTTTATAATGTAATGTTACAATTAATTAAGTAATAGTACTATAAATTTATAATGTAATGTTAATATGTTATAATTAATTAAATTTATAATCATTTAATTAAGTATCGTGCTAATGTTTATGTAGTAAATTACTAATGCTTATAATATAATGTCATAATCAACTAAGTAATCATTTAATTATATAATGTTGCAATTAATTATGTGATCATACTATAATGTAATGTTATAATGAATTAAGTAATCATACTATAAATCTATAATTTAATATTTTAATTAATTAAATTTCTAATCATTTAATTAATATACTAATGTTTATAATGGAATGTTATAATTGATTAAGTAATCATACTATAAATTTATAATGGAATGTTATAATTGATTAAGTAATCATACTATAACTCTATAATGTAATGTTATAATTAATTAAATTTTTAATCATTTAATTAAGTAATGTAATAATGTAGTAAATTGCTAATATTTATAATGTAATGTTATAAATTTATAACTAATTAAGTAATCATTTAACTATATAATGCTATAATTAAATAAGTGATCATAATATAATGTAATGTAATAATATTATAATTTAATTAAGTAATTATTTAACTATAATATAATGTTTAATTAATTAAATTTCTAATCATTTAATTAAGTAATCATTTGTTTATAATGTAATGTTATAATTAATGTTTATAATATAATGTCATAATTAATTAAATAATCATGTAATTATGTAATGTTATAATTAATTATGTAATCATACCATAATGAATTAAGTAATCATACTATAAATCTTTAATATAATGTTATAATTAATTTGTTTATAATAGAATATTATAATTAATTAAGTAATAATTTAATTATAATGTAATGTTACAATTAATTAATAATCGTACTATAAATTTATAATGTAATGTTATAATTAATTAAATTTCTAATCATTTAATTAAGTATAGTGTTAATGTTTATGTAGTAAATTAGTAATTATTAGTGTTTATAATATAATGTCATAATCAATTAAATAATTATTTAATTATGTAATGTTATAATTAATTATGTGATCATACTATAGTGTAATGTTATAGTGAATTAAGTAATCATACTATAAATCTTTAATGTAATATTATAATTTATTAAATTTTTAATCATTTAATTAAGTAATGTAATAATGTAGTGAATTACTAATGTTTATAATATAATGTTATAAATTTATAACTAATTAAATAATCATTTAACTATATAATGCTATAATTAATTAAGTGATCATAATATAATGTAATGTAATAATGTTATAATTTAATTAAATAATTATTTAACTATAATGTAATGCTTAATTAATTAAATTTCTAATCATTTAATTAAGTAATCATTTGTTCATAATGTAATTTTATAATTAATGTTTATAATATAATGTCATAATCAATTAAATAATCATCTAATTATATAATGTTATAATTAATTATGTAATCATACTATAATGAAATGTTACAATAAATTAAGTAGTCATACTATAAATCTTTAATATAATATTATAATTAATTTGTTTATAATAGAATGTTATAATTAATTAAGTAATCATTTAATTAATGTTACAATTAATTAAGTAATCGTACTGTAAATTTATAATGTAATGTTATAATTAATTAAATATTTAATCATTTAATTAAATATTGTGCTAATGTTTATGTAGTAAATTAGTAATTACTAATGTTTATAATATAATGTCATAATCAATTAAGTAATCATTTAATTATATAATGTTATAATTAATTATGTGATCATACTATAATGTAATGTTATAGTGAATTAAGTAATCTTACTATAAATCTTTAATGTAATATTATAATTAATTAAATTTTTAATCATTTAATTAAGTATTGTACTAATGTTTGTAATGAAATGTTATAATTAATTAAGTAATTAACTAATTATACCATAAATTTATAATGTAATGCTATAATTAATTAAATTTCTAATTATTTAATTAAGTAATATACTAAATGTTATAAGTCAATTAATTAAGTAGTAATCAATTAATGTAATGCTATAATTAATTATAGTATAAATCAATCAAGTAATGTTATAATTGATTAAGTATGATATTTAACTAGCAATTAAATTTATTAATGTTTATCAATTTATCATATATAATTAATTAATTGCTAATTTACTATAGGTATACTTAGAACTTGAAAATTGAAGTAAATAACTAAATATATTATTATTCAATCAAATATATTATTTTATTAAAAAATGATTCTTTTAATAACATTAAAACACTTTCAATTGGATCCTAATTCCAATTATACACTTAATTAATTAAAATTTTAATATTAATATGTTATAGTATATTAAAGTTTTTAATATAGTCTAGTTTATATGTAATAAGTATCATTGTATATTTATTTAATTAGGTTATTCTAAAATTTTAACTTTTTTTATTTTAAATTTTTTATATGTAAAATAATGAAACCCCCCATTATTCACAAATATTTTATTGGAGCCTAGGTTTCAAAATAGGTTCCAAAAATCGGTTCCAAACAGGTTCCAAATCGTGTACCCGCTACAGGTTCCAAGCGGGTTCCAAAATCGGGTACCCATTTCAGGTTCTTTTTCCAGGTTCCGGTTTCGATTCCTCCACACATAAGAATCGGAACCGAAACCGGAACCGCACAGTGTCGGTTCCAATAAAATGGAACTGGAACCTACCTGTATAGTGTCGATTCCGGGTAGTTTCTGGTTCTAGTTCTACATGTAGGTTCCGGTTCTACCCGCTACTTGTGCTCACCCCTAGATATCTTAAAGCATTAAGATAAATGATATGGACTAGAAATAACATTTTAAGAGTTAAAGGGTTAAAAGGTAGACTTACAGGTTGTTAATGTAAACTAGTGTAGTTTACATGGGCCGTTGAATAATATTGATTATTCAAAGGCCAAATTACTAAATGCTTGGGCTCATTTTAAAATAAGATTTTATTAGGGCATGCAAGCGAAAAGAGGTAATTAAATATTGACCCATGTATATATAAATGCAAAAGTTGTCTTTTAGATTAGAAGTTCATTTTTCTCCAAAAAGAAAAATCTCAAGCTCTCTCTCTTAGGTTTGGCCTCTCCCTCTTTCTCTCAAAGTAGTGTTAAAGTGTGGAGGATTCATCCTTTTGAATTTTGGCTTCATCAAACCTAAGCACTAGGAGAATGTACAATATTTATTTATACTCTATTTGCGTTTTTGAATCCTTTAATCTATAACTATGCTTGCATGTCTTGTTTACATGCTTGCCATCAATTTTTCTACCACCTCTTCATGGTTCATTCAGAGTGATAGGATAGATTATACCTAGAGTGTTAGAAAGTGATTTCGTTGGTTGGTTTACCTTGCCTTATAGGTTTAGGGGATCGAAGAGTGTGGAGGAGAATTGTGAGAGTTGATCTCGTGTCAAACTAAAATTGTAGCAGCAACATTTTTATTATAAAGTCTTAATTAATTTTAATTTCTAGCATTTTATAATTTACACTTAGTTTGTTTCTAATTAAGTTCTTCAATTTTAGCTATTAGTTTTCCTAGTTTAATCATTCATTTGCCATCTTCATGTAGTTTACTCAAATACATGTCAAGTCATTAGTTGCGCTCCTTGAGGATTCGACCTTTCTTACCACTAGCTAGGTGATTATGTTTATTAATTTTGTGGTCATGATGACCGCCTTGACAACACCAAGTTGCTTCTGTTTGGCAGCACGAGCTGCCATGGTTTTCTTCAAACCTTAGGGTTTCGTGCCCCACATATCTGCAAGAACAAGCAAGAAAGTAGTCAAGATTACAAGAATGGAAGATTAAGAGCATATAGCCCTTTTCTATAATGGTGAGCGGGAAACCAAAACAACAAGATTCAATCTAGGCTGTTGATTCGCGACGAATCTCAGCCTTCCATTCACCGATTAATCTTGACCGATCAATGATATAGGTGGCAACGATCTAGGAAGGGCGATCAACCATCAAATTGATCAATGATAACCGCTAGCACACGTCGTTTCGTTTTCGCGAGTGGTAATGCACATCTTTTTGCCTTTGCGCATCACCAGATGTAATAGTCCACGCGTGGCGAAAAGTAACTGCCAAAAGTCAGCCACATTTAATGCGAAGTGTCAGTGCTGAAGTTACCCGTTCTCCCCTCATTTCAAATTTCAAATTCAACGGCATTGCAACAAGTGTCAAAGTCTCAAATACGTCAGGTGAAGCTAAGGTCGAGTGTTGGAGCTCGGATAATCTCATAGACTTATGTGTGAGTTACATCAGGACGAAGGAGTTCGATCTATGTGGCAAATCAAGCACTTCAATCTTCGAAGCTTGCAAATCTCGGTAGCTCAAAGAGAGATAGTTCGACTTAGAACAAGCTTGACCCAAAATCAATTTGATTCAAAATAAGCTCGACCTAGGTAAAGCTCGCTACAACTATCAATCCAAACAGCTGTTCAATGAAATCAAAGATAAACTCTAATCTCGGATATTTCGAAAGGGATAAGATCAACACCATTGGCAATGCAATCTTAGTGCACAATCACGAAGATCACGGGATTGCAAATCAACCCTAATTGTAATCCTGAACTTATCTCTCTCCATTAATTACAAACTTGTATAAAACCCCCTTAAATAATGAGAGAGGGGTTAGCAAATTTATTCGGGCATATTACATTGTTCTTGTAATCCCTAAAAAGCAATAAGATAACAGAGGAAGACATAAGCTCAAGTTCGAACTTGCCGAACCACTTTAAAAATCCTTTGTGTTCTTTACATTTTTATGCACATTTACATTCAACTGCTGGCTACCTTTAATCATGTACACATCAGTTCCGATTCTGTTAAAAGTTAATCGATTCTCTCAAGTTGGTGCGAATTTCGTATCAACAATAATATTAAATTATATCTTTTAAAATGAAAAATAAATATCAGTTTTTCTTTTATTTTTAACTTACAGAGAACTTATAAGAAAAAAAATGGTATTTTTAGATATATGAAATAAAAATAAATATTTTATTAAATAATTTTTATTCTTTTGTATTAACTCTTTTATGGTAGAATCTAAAATTATAAACAATAAATATTATGTAGAATTGATTAATAGTAAATAACTACCATCGAATTGTTACATGTACAAATTATCTATACAAATAAGTCCTTACAAACCGATGAAAAACCCTATATGTTTAACATGTAATCTCATTTCAATTATTTAATTTATTTTTAATTTAAAATCATACAATCAGATACGTAGCCACATAGAGAGTTGAACCCACTGAACTTTAAAAAAAATTCAAAAAGTATTAATGTTTTATGAATTTTACAATTTTAACCCCACAAAAATGAATTATTAATTAACATTTTTTTAACTTTTCTCTCTTCTTCATAGACGTAAAAATCTACCTGTACGGAAGGGGGGTCGATCCCGTGAGGTCAAGGCCACTAGCGATCTGCTGCACCTGCACACGTAGAGAAACACACGCGTGAAGCGAACGGGAAACATCGGGATGGTGTTTGCCGTAGGCACTCCGACGCTCAAGTCAGCAAGGCTAAAAGGGGTTAATTTAGTGAGGGCTAAGGAATAAGGGATTACCGGAAGTCTAGTCGGGGACTGCGACTACGGCGAATTAGTGAAACTCTAGAGTGAAGAGTCTCGGGTGTGAGGGTGTAATGTCGATGTCCCTTGTGAGAGGGTTGGCCTCTGTTTATATAGTGGTCGTCTAGTCTCCCAATCTTGGTAGAAGTAGGAGTCCTAATACGACTCTGATGCAAACCCTAGAAGAATTAGGGTTGTGGTAAGCCGCCTTACCAGTGTCCGTATAGGAAGGTGATTCTGATTAGGAGAGTAACTCCGAGTGGGAAAGTGATCAGGAATAGGAAGGTGACCTTGAATGGGAGATTGATCAGGAGTAGGAATGTATTCTGAGGGGGTTGTGGGCTTTGGATTTGGATTTGTCCATGGACCTAGGACATGGGCCAGGTTTGAGAGGCTTGTGCCCGCTTAGTTTGGGCCGGTTTTTTCCCCATGTTAGAAGAGGACTATGGCTTGGGCCTTTGCAGGACTGGGCTTGGTCCTTTTTCCCTATTTGGGCCAAGGACGATTTTTGGCCCTAACAGATTTTAATGTGGATTTTGATTTAATCTTGTTTATGTTGAGGTATAAATTAATTAGTTGTTGTTTTAAGTTGGGTTTGATAAATTTTGGTTAGTTATTGAATTAATTTTGAATGGTTTAAAGAATTAATTAAACCCTAAGTTGTAGAGATTTGATGATTTGGTTTAATTTTGATATATTAGTTAATTGCTTGATATTTAAAGTTGGATTTGATGAGTTTTCATGGGTTTATGAGTTGAATTTTATTGGGTTAGTAGAAATTGTTTGAAAAACCTAAGTTATAAGTTGAATTTTGATAAACTAAGTTGTAATTGTTGTTTAAATTGAGGAATTGGAAGGTTTTAAGGTTAGCCCATGTTAATTCTTGAAATTTGTGTTGTTGTGGGTTTTTTTTTTTTTTTTTAATAATTGCAAATAAATTATATTTTTGATAATTTGGTATGTTTAATTTTTAAAAGCTTATTTTTTTCTACTTATTACTTTAATATATATTATATTATAAATTTATCAACTTTGATGTTTTAAACCCATTCATTAAAATCCTGATTACGTCCTGCACTGCATACAATCATCTGCAAACACATTATATTTTGTATGAGAAAGTTTGAATAAAATTTTTTTAGATAAAGTATTATCCACTAAAACTTATAAAAAAAAACAAAACAAAGTCTTCAGAAATAGACTAAGAAAAGAGTATATACACTACGTATCTCTTGAAATTTCACAAATATTATTAAATGAATGAAATTAAAAAAATAAAATCAGGCCCAGCCCAAGAGCAAAAAACTTTAAAACAATGATTGAAAGGGGTGTTATCAATTAAGGTACAAACTTTTCAAACTTTATTTAGAGGACATATGTTACAAATACGAATTAAGGGACAATAACAAGTTATTTAGTATTAGATATAACTTTATATAGGATAGAGATATAATTGAACGAATTTAAACTATTCTTTTTACAAAATAAATAATCAAAATTAGAAATTAAAAAATAAAAAAGATTTAAATTATTATTTTTTATATTAAATAATTAATATAAAAAAACCAAGTTAAAAAATAAAAATAACAAAAAAATTAAATTTTTTTTTTAAGAAACTAAAAAAAGCTATTGTTATTTTTCTTTTATTTTTTATTTTTTAATTTATAATTTTATTTTTTATTTCCTTTAAAAAATGTTTTGGTCTTTTTTTAGTTTTTTTTAACATTTTTGAATTTTATAATTTAAGAACTAAATTAACTTCAAAAATAGAAAAAAGAAAAAAATCAAGAGCATTTTAATCATTTTTTTTTTTTCACTTTTTGTTAAAGTTAACGGCAAATAATTTGTAGCTTTTGTCCTCTTATAGAAAAAATCTAAAACTTTGTAGCTTAGTTGATGATATTTCTAATTGAAATGAGGCTTTTAGCTAGACGAACCACTTAGACTAGGAAATGAGTTGTAAGCTGGCAAGGTAGCCAAACCAAAAGGAACAGAAGATTTAAATGACGAATCTCGTGTTTAAAGTGCAAAATTTGATATATGAATTTGGGAAGTCGACAATTACTTTTGAAAGAGAATTTCATATTCATCCGTGTAGTTTCGATTAACTGTAAGGAGCAAAACAAGGGATGTAATTACCTCTTGCCCGCGTTGGGTTCACCTGAGCTTGTCCAGCTTATTTTTTGAAAGTCAAAGCCCGCACCAAGGAAAAAGCCCAGGTTTTATAAAACATTGTTTTTATTTACATAAAATAATTAAAATTATAAATAATAAAGATTTTGAAAATTATTAATTATAAATTTTGAAATCCATTAATAAATATTTTTATAAATGACCATCTCTATGGAATAATCATTTAATTAAGGAATTAAATTAATATATATATTAAGTATGGTAATTGGCTACTCCTTGATGCAACTCGAACTCAAGATTGGGGGTGCACCGTCCACAAGTGGGTGGGTAAATTAATAAATTAACATATTTTATGTATATGAAAATATTGGGATTGTCAATTCTAGCAAAATTATATATTATCTTTGTAAACTAATCAATAATTAGTTATTGTTGTATTAGTTTCTAAGTAGCCACTGGCACTGCTACTAAGGATCTTTTTCGAAATGTTGGTACTTTGGTCACATTAGTATTATGTAGTGCCCCCTATTTTTTTGCAAGGAATTTTATTAAATTTTATTTTGTGATTTTGGTGGTAAAGTGTTAGATTTTGAAAGTTTTGAGCGAGTCCGAAAACAAGTGAGGACCAAAGTGGAATTTGCCAGATATTTTTATAAATAGTAATAGATTTTAAAAGAGGAAGCATGGGGAATAAGGGTAAGGAAAAAAGAGAGAAAAGAAAAGAGAAAAGGAAGAGAAGAAAGAGGAGAAAAGAAGAAGAGGAAAAAAGAAAAAAGAAAAAGAGAAGAGATGGAAAGGAAGTTCGGCCAAGAAGGAGAGAGAGAAGAGTAGAGAGAGATGGTGGTGGCTGAAAGAGGGGTCACCGGCGAGCAAATTCTGGTGATCGGAAAGAGCAAAGGGAGATTGAGCAAATGGGAGGTGAGTAAAGTTTGATATTTCCCTTTTGGTGATTTATGATTCCATTGATTTAAAGAACTCTCTTTGGATTGTTTTGTCTATGATTTGGTATAAATTCATGAAAACAAAACTGAAATGTGGAGATTGATTGCAATAATTTAGGTGGGTAGAGCATATATGTTGTTCTTAAACCCAATTTGTTATACATGTGATTTTGGGTATGAAAGTCTACACTGTGAATCCTGACCATTTAGACTTTGAAAACTTTATCTAAACTCTGGGCTTTTGGAGCTCAAATCCGGATATGTTGTTTTAGACTTCTTAAGGAGTGTTTGAAAAATCATTTCACTCAAAAATTCGAAGTATTGGATTTTTTTATAGATTTTTAAAATCTTCCCTGTAAATTCCGGAATTTTCATTTTCTGCAGAACATGAAATTTTAGTAAAAGAATTAGTGTAGCTATTCTTTTCCAAATTGAATGATTTCAAGTTATGGTAAATTCTATATGTGTCTAGTTTAATTCTGAAGAGTTTCGTGAGGTTTCGATTAAAGGTTAAATTGTTACACATTTTACAATTCAGTAACCTCTATTCTGGAAATAGTTGGCAGTTTTGAATGAGTTGAAAGACAATTGTGTTTTAAATAGTTATTGATTTTGGAATGACTTGAAAAAATTATGGAAACAACTTATTGTCTCTAGAATTCCCTATTAAAATTATGTCTTAAATTGATGAATAAAATTTTTATGAAAAATCTGAGAGCAACCAATGCTCGGTTATGGGATAGTTTTGGTAAAGAAGAAGTTAGGTTAATCTTTTGGTGTGTGAAGTGTCCAATGATTTTAATGTTGAGGTGTTACCTTAAAGGGATTTATGTATGGAGGATTTATTGGATTTTGTATACAGGAAGGCAAGCGGGGGCATCGTTAGAGGATTTTAATCTTTTTTTGGCTTAAGGTTCGAGCTCCAAAATGGTGAGTGGAAAATCCAAACCCTAACTTTCATTTTGAAATAAATGTTTGTTATAAACTTCAAATGAGTTGTTTTGGTTTATTATTTGCCATAATTTAGTGATTTTCTTTATATAAATATGATTCATTGCTAATGTTATTGGTTTAGATGAGAAATTGAGGTTTTTTTGGAAAATTGTTGTTGATAATACAAAAATTGGGCTAAAGTGTTATTACGAAATCATGTTGAAAACTTGCATTTTAGCCTTATACTACATATGAGAATTTAATGTTATGTTATGAATGTTAGGAAACGATCCAGTTACGTAGCGGAAAACAAAAAATATTTAATAACACGGATCGTTTCATAGAACCAAGATTAGGGTACAAAAATTACAGTCTGTACATTACAATCGAATCTGCAGAAAATCAGTTTAAAGGTTTAGAAACCATACCCACGTTTGGAGGCTCCTCCAACTTTGCATTTGAGCGTATTTTGCTACCGACCCAAGTGTAGGATCGAACCAACGTAGTCCACACGAAGATAATCGTAAGGAACTAAAAAGGGATTTGCTAGATCCTCTTTAGTCTTAAGAAACAAGAAAGAAAAATCAAAGAATACTTTGATTCTAAGCAAAAAGCAATCTGGCGTGGGAGAGTGTTTTGGGGCTGGAAAGTTTTCTTTCAATGAGTGAAATGAAATAATGAAAAACCTTACTCTCTCTCAATTAAACCTTTTCTTTTATAGTGCAAGTTTAATTGCCCTATTCCCTTATGGAATAGGCTTGGGCTCCAATCCAAACAGTCCTTGTTTCCAAACACTCCCATTTAGATATTTTAATTTTGTTTATCATTATCTCAATTAAAATCAATTAATATATTAACATTTAACAATAATGATAATTTATTTAAATATATGAGAACGTATATTTAAATGTAATCTCATTTATTTAATTTTTCTAACAAATTAAATAAAGGCTATGACTTCAGCAAATTTTATTGCACTGTGAAATTACCAAAATACCATTTCGCCTAAAAAGACGAAAACACTCTTCTTTCTTTCTGGCTCTTAAATTATCTTCTATTTGTGTGACCCATAGGCTCCTCATCTACCGATAGTGTGTAGTATCGCGATTAACACCAAGTAATTGTCTCACTAAACACAGACCAAGATAGGCCCTTAGCAAGGTATCATAGCTACCCGATAGATTCGGATTCAGCAAAGTAGCTACCTGTCAACGATATGGTTACCGTACAATACAATCCTTTAATCATTCGTTATCTCGACGAGACCGAGGCATAGAAATAGTGTCAACCTTCGGTTACTCTCGATATTGTGTATTTAGTTACTGGATCAATGACCTGTATTATAAACTAAATAGAGCAACAACTCGATCCCACTGTGGCCACAGTTTTAGTGTCATTGCCATTTACTAAATTACGCCGTGAGATAACTTCTCTCGTACCTGGGAGTGATGAATCCTCTGTCTATCCACCATAGTCTTGATACACTCCTTGATGCAGCCAATCACCACCGTATTGACAGCTCCGAATAGAACTGTGTTCGGCTAGTGTCAAACTACACCAATCGGTGCACAAGGCGCTTCAGTGATCTCAAGTCTAAGGATCATATGCACCACCATTCATTAGAGGATTTGTTCCATAGACACTAGGGTTACCATCCATATGGAATCCTCTGGTGGGTCAGTCTAGTGAACTTGCTTATAGCAAGCACCCATGTGTTGCACCAGGTTGTCACCAAACAACCTTGACAAGTGAGATCAGTCACTGCCTTTCGACAGGGTCATTTAACACTATGATAACCTTACCGTATTATCTGTGCCCTTACTTCAGAATAATACTAGGGGTACGGACGTTTCTAGAATGACCACCATATGTGCTCATAGGGTTCTTACTATCAAGATTTGAAACACTTGATACCCTTGTTACGGTTCTACCATTTTAAGGACATTTATCAATACATACAATGATGTTTTACGCGATATAGTATAAAACGCCTTTTATTGATCAATGAACATTATTACAAAGAGTCAATTCTACAATAATTGATTGGCTCTAGGGCATCTACTCTAACAATGAATGTAATACCCAAGATGTCAAAGGTATGTTCCTAACTCAAAATAGTCATTTAGATGTTAATTTTATGTTAAAAAGCATAAAACATAACTAACGGTAAAATAGTCGATTCATTTGGAACGGTATGAATCAATTATCCATAGAAAGACATTAGGGGCGACATGGTCATTTTGCCTATGGATAAGCATTGAAAAAGTCAAGGATGAGTAGGCTTCATTGCATTTAATGACATTAATTAAGTAACAATTATGTCTAGTGTGAAATGACCAAAATGCCCTTATATGAAGAATTAAGGACTTATGAGTTATACAATTAAAATAATTGGGCCAATTGCATAATTTTGGAAAATAAATGAAATATTTTCCTATAAATGAGATGAAATTTGTTCAAGCCAAGGGAGAGAGCCTTTCTTCAACATTTCTTCCATTTTCTCTCAAATCTTCCATGAAACAAGCTTTCTTTCTCTAAGTTTTAAAGGAGTTTTGCTTAATTTTTCAAGGAGAACAAGATAGGAGCCTTGGATCTTCAATTTGAAGGGTTTAAGGTAAGGATTAAAAACTTTAGTTTTGATGTGATTTGAAGATTTGAGGTAGATGTTGAGGTATAATGTTATATATGTAGGATTAAGGTGTAAAAGAAGTCAAAGGCAAAGGATTGTTGGAGGAATTCTTTAAAAAGGTAAGGAAGAACCTCCCATGACTTTAGGGTTTATGCTAGGGTTTGTAGATTTTTATGAAACCTTAAATTAAGGCTTTAAGGCATAGAATTAGTTGATGGCAAGTGTAGTTGAACTCATTTATTCTACTTATTGCTTTGAATTCAGAATAAATGAAGTTATTGCTATTTATGTTTTATGAGTTGTTATGTTTATTGAAGAAAATGAAGTGTGGATGCTGATTGTGGCAAAACTTGTAGTATTGGAGGCCACATGGTGTTGAATGGTTGCTATTAGAAGTGTTGAGGTGTTGTTTGCATTAGCTTACAATGTTATAGCAATAATGGATGATTATGGGAATGAGATTTTACACTTCCTTTAAGATGTTAAAGACTATTAAGGGAGGGTTTATTTGATCCATAAGTTGACCTATTGGTTAATGTCAATAGGAATTGATGTGGCATAGTTAATATGAAAATTCGGATTTAGTGAGCTTGGGGGTTTTGTTAACACTGCTTCAGTATTTCAACCATAACTTGAGTTATAAAAATCAAAATGAGATGATTCTTGAAGAATTAGAAAGCTAAGACACAGACCTATAACTTTTATGTTTATTCCAAGAGCCAATTCGTTTGAGAAATGGATGGAAAATGGCCTGAAGTATAAACTGGTTTGTAAGGTTTAAGATTTAACATGATCAATTCTTATGATTATGAATTGATTATTAATGTATTATTGTAATTATGCCATGTACTAATGTTTACCCATTAGTTAGATGATCTTTGAAAGATATACATGGTCATGATGTCAATGCATGATTAATGTTATGAAATGGCATGAAGATGCAATGTAATACATGTTTTAAGATGATGTATGTGAGCAAGAGGTAATGTAAATGGATTGATAATCCATAGATGAATTAAAAGTATTAAGCTCACCAAAATATGTATTTACATGCCATAAGATGTTAGAGATTCATATAGACATGATGGGAAACACGTAAGCATATCCTCGTATACGGGTTGAGGAAAGATAAATATATGCTTTAGATGCTAAATAATGCGTAAGCATGCCTCCCGATAATATGAGCTCTAGATGAATTTGAGGCTAGATGATATGAAGTACTTAAGATGCTAAGAAAAGTCCGATCGGCTAGACATTAAATGGTTCATATGCATTTAGTAGCATTACATGAGTTATGATGTTATTTATATTATGCGATGATTTATGCTCATGTTAGATGATTTTAGATGTTATGTCATGACATGTAATGTGCGTGTACTATGTTTACATAATTATTTGTATGTGTACACATTGATGTTATATAGCCATGGGATAAAATGATGAAAGACATATGAAATAGAATATATATACATATATATATATATAATAAAAGGGAAAGTATCCCTAGATGTAAAAGATAAGTGATGTGTTACCAAATATGTTTAAATAAAGGTCAAATAGCACATTTAGAATGAAATGGATCATTTCTTATTGAGCGATTAGCGCTCACCCTTTTATTGTTGATTGCTTTACAAGTAGACCAGGAGCGAAGGATGCTAGAGACAACGGGACTACACGTGAGGGGAGATGATTTATTGTTATCTCGATGTTTTTATCTTGATGTAAATAATGTAAATGATAAATATTTATGAAACACCTTTTGGAATATTCCACCCTATAAATATGTTTCGAATGTGTATTTTATGGATAAATTCTTAAAGTTTTGAAATTATATGTTTGGATCCTGCATGACATTTTATATGCATGTATTGGATATTACTATTATTATCCTTACACAAATATTTTTTCTAAATACAACTCATTTTCCAGACATGTATCCTTGAGATTCTCATTGAGGGATATTTAGAGGATACCTGACTGGAGAGGGGTTTTACAATGAAGGCATGAGATTTATGAAAAATGGTGAGTTAAAGGTATGTTTATTGATGATAGTAGTTTTCAAATCACCATGTATAGTACCCATCTGTCTCATGATATTGATTTGATTCTATGCATGTATATGATTGGTCATTTGCTAGCCCACAGGGAGGTCGAAGGCCCGAGCGAGACAGATATCGCTAGACATAATTTGATTCTACCGGCCCAAGTGGGTCGAAGGCCCGAGTGAGGCAGATATCGCTAGACATGATTTGATTTTGCCGGCCCAAGTGGGTCGAAGGCCTAAGCGAGGCAGATATCATTAGATGTGATTTGATTTTGCTAGCCCAAGTGGGTCGAAGGCCCAAGCGAGGCAGATATCGCTAGACAGGATATGATTGTGCTGACTCGAGCGATGCATGGTCTCGCTGGGTCGAAGGCTTCAGCGGTGACCTCCGTCTAGTAGGATGGATTTAATGGTTCAACTCGCGTGATGTTAGATCTTGTTAGGTTGGACAGATTTACCCCTACGTACTAGTTGGGTGAGAGTTTTCACATGTGATTGAGAGATTGTTTGGATATGTATATGTATATCATGTATTTGAAATGAAAATTTATAAATGCAAGTGCTATCTGTATATGAGATGTTTTTAGAAATGATATTTTTAGAGAAGCATAAGTATTGATTTGTTACTATAAAAGTTTACAGAAAGAAGTTTTTGCAGTGAGAGATTTCAACATTGGTTATGAAAGATGGTTTATATTATAAAATGTGTTTAGGGAAATGAGATTTTATGAGCATGAATGTTTTATTATAAATTGAAATATTTTATTGCATACTAACCCCTTTCCCTACTCACTGAGCATTTTTAGCTTATCCCTCATTTTCAAATGTTTTTCGTTCCCTCCACCAGGTCAAGAAGGAGATCATGTAGAGGAGTGAATCTCACTCAAAGTTGGGTTACACGACTTCATTTCATCATATGTGTCATAGTTGTGTTTAACTTTTCATTGCAAAGTTTATGTTTCTTTATCATGTATTTATCTTATGTTTTGGTTAGTAAAAGATATGGAAAAATCTGATACCATACATTTCATTTCGAAAATAATTCAGTTGCATTTGTTTATTTACCAATAATGTTATATTTATTTGTGAGAAACAAAAGAAGTGTTTATAAATGTTTTAGCAAGAAGAGTTTTATGATGTTTTAATTCATAAATAGGTTTCATAATTTTCTCACATCGCACGTCTCGGTCACCTGAGTCTCATGGGTGCACTTGGAGCCTATGGGATAGGGAGGGTCGGGATGGGTTGTGTCAATTATTAATAATCAACCAACGGTTTGTATTTGAAAAAGACAATAAATTCTCATTTTGAAACTTCTCATATATCATGATTTTAAAATCCTTGGGAATCAAATAAAGTTCAGAACTGCAGACATTATTTGTTCATCTACTCAAAAGTTCCTCCCTTGGATTCAAAACTGCAATAACTAATTTTACAACCCAACAGTTACCACTTGAATGTCCTCTGATCAGGAACGTCTTATTGAACCGACTTTGATGTAATTAATGAATTTGACTCAAGATTTTATCATTGTTAATGAATTTTCAAACCATGTAAAGACAATGGAAACTGTAGTTGACTTACCGCCAACTAATTTTATGTACCTAAAAATTTAACTGGAACGGAAGCTGGGAGCTTCATCTTTTACTGTTCACTGCAGACCTTTACCAATCTTCAAAATCATATAAGTAAGGTAACTTTAGGTAAGATGTAACAGCAATATTTGTTTGTGATTTTGCATACACAATGGCATCAAATTACACCTTTCGCTTTAGCTTCGTTTGTTTCTTTTCAGTGTTTGTTTTTACGCTTTTTTCGAAATGCGGATTGTGGCTCAATAGTTCGGACCTTACCAGGCTCTCGGTGTTTTACCTTTCAAACTTGAAACTGGGTCAGTTTTTTCATTTTTTACTTACATTTTAACTTATATTTGTAACTACTGATATGGGACATTTAGCAAACTCAGATATGTTAGCGTGGGTAATTCAGAACCCTTCTACTTGTTTGTGGAGTCACAGGGAAATCCTGAAGTGGATCCTGTTCTTTATTATATAGTTGGAGGCCCTGGTTGTGCTGCTTTGAATGGCGTCCTCTTCCAAACTGGTATTTTCAGATATTGTCTGCAATGCATGCCTATAATATGTTGAGGACCGTAAAATTTAATTGCAGACTGAGACTACTCTTTACTTATTTGATGTGTACTATTTTTTCAGGCCCACTACAATTTGATGATGCTAATTACACTGGTGGCTTGCCAACGTTACATTTGTACTCCTACACATGGACAAAGGTACAAAATTTTAAACCATATGTGGACGATTGATGGTAGGGAAATGATAGTTTATGATTGTATGATGGTGATAAATTTGCAGAGTGCCAGTATAATATTTGCGGATGTCCCTGTTGGCTCTGGTTACTCCTATTCAACAAATGCATCGGATTACAGTATCTCAGACTTAGAATCAGTGAATCAATCTCATGTATTCATAAGAAAGGTGATGGAAGTTTTCATAAAATAAGTTGTCTTTTGTGAAAATAGGAGTTACGGAAACACCATAAAAGTTTTGTGTACTAATTTATCAAATTTTTTAACTCAATGCAGTGGTTGAGTGAGCATCCTCAATTCATCCCAAACCGATTTTTTATTGCTACTGACTCTTATTCTGGCATACTTGCTCCAATCATCGCACAAAGAATATTGGACGGTAATTTGTTTTTATCAATTTCAAGCCAAGTAGTGATATATTTTGTCACTTATATAGGGATCGCTTAAAGCTGTTTTTTAGTTTTTTTATTTATGGCTTAATTTGCAGATAATGAAGCTGGAGAGGAGCCATCAATAAATCTAGTCGTAATGCTCCAGAACACATACCGTGGTTTAGCCTATTTGGTTCGTTACATCAACGATGAATCATAGTTGTAAATTATAAACTAAATCTTCTTGTTAGTTATGAATTAATCAGGGGATCATAAGTGGATCACCACATACAGATGGTGAACTTGAAGGAAATGATACAGTACCATTAGCTCATCAGCTGGGAATATTATCCAAGGTTTGTACGAGGTGATTTCCAACTGAAAATACGTATAAATATTCTAATTTTTATAAGGCTTTAACCTCTATTTAGTTCTCTGACAGTATGTTTCATGATCACTAAACTAAATCTAAGCGGAAAATTTAAAATTGTCTTCTTCTGTTCACAGTCAGCCAAAACAAATTGCGATGGCAATTTCTTTACGTGGATTCTAGTACCTCCAATGGGGAATGCCTCGAGGATATGGAAATAATCGATGAGGTCTGATGGGTGATCAAATTTTTTTTTCCCTCAAATTCACATGATTTACAGCGAGGCGCTATGCATATGCTATATATCTTCAAGAAAGTGTTATTTGAATTTTGTAGTGCCTTGAACAAATAAACACAGAAATGGTGTTGGCTCCCAAGAGTGCTACAGTATCACCCAAATCAGATGATGAAAACATGAGAAGGTCTTTGAAAGAAAAATCAAGACAATTTTCCCTTCCATCAACCATAGCAACTGACTATTGGTGCAAGGTCATCTTTGATGATGTAGGTGATAACCTGCTGGAAATGGGACAAGTTCTGTTGGATATTCAAAACTGATTTTTGGAGCCAAAGTTTCACCTTCTTTTTTTGTTAAGACTGCAGTGGTTATGGAGCAGATATCAGGCCACTCATGTGAAGACTTTATGTCATGTTTTGTTGAGACTTGACTTGGGTTGGTGCATATTTTTTGCTAAAAGTGTATTTGTAATATTTCACTTTTACTGTAGTAGGTAAAACAGTGACGTAACTTTGTATATACATTGCTCTGTTCAATGAATGAAATGCAGAGAGAAAAATCCCTCAAATCTTGCCATCTCCTTCATTTTTAGTCTCTCATTTTTACTCTGAAATTTTCTTCCTTGAACCAACAAATGGTATCACAGCAATATTGATCTTAAGGGCTTGATAATCTCATCTCTTCTTCTCCACTTTCTCAACCCCTGTTACGTTGAAATCAGTTTCAAGTTCCATACAAACTGACTCAATGGCACAACCCTCAACTTCTCTATCTCCTCCAACCTTCAATGGGGATCAATATCACATTTGGGCTGTCAAAATGAAAACGTTCTTGAGAGGACAAGGATTATGGCAGAATGTTGAAGAGGAAAGACAACCACCTGTACTGGGGCCAAACCCAACCTTGAACCAGATTAGATTGCATGACGAAGAAGCCACCAAATCACCTAGAGCGTTGTCGCATATCCATGCAGCAGTGACTGAACAAGTGTTCACTAGAATCATGGCATATGAGTCAGCCAAGGAAGCATGGGATAAACTCAAAGAAGAGTTCGGTGGCAGTGATACAACAAAGGGTATGCAGGTGCTAAACTTGAGGAGGGAGTTTGAGATGCTAAAAATGCAGGAGTCTGAAACCGTAAAAGAGTATGTGGATAGGTTGATGAATGTGGTAAAAAAAAATCAGATTAATGGGGGAGGAGATGACAGATAAAAGGATAGTTGAAAAGGTTCTTGTTAGCCTACCCGAAAGGTTTGAATCTAAGATATCCTCACTTGATTATTCTAAGGATTTGACACAAATCACCCTCACTGATTTGGTGTATGCCCTGCAAGCTCAAGAACAAAGGAGATTGCTGAGGCAAGAGGATACTAGTGAAGGTGCAATGGTGGCTAGATTCAAAGGCAAACCAGGCCAGGGTGGAAGCTGTTAGAGTAGGTGCCCTAGAGCTAATCAATTATTGTAGAATTGACTCTTTGTAATAATGTTTATTAATCAATAATAAAAGGCATTTTATTCTATATCGCGTAAATCATAATTATTGCAATATGTATTGATATATGTCCTTAGAATGGTAGAACCGTGACGAGGGTATCAAGTGTTTCAAATCTTGATAGTGAGAACCCAATGAGCACATATAGTGGCCATTCTAGAAACGTCCGTAGCCCCAATATTATTCTGAAGTAAGGGCACAGATAATACGGTAAGACTATCATAGTGTTGAACGACCCTGTCGAAAGATAGTGAGTGATCTCACTTGTCAAGGTTGTTTGGTGACAACCTGGTGCAACACATGGGTGCTTGCTGTAGGCGAATACACCGCAGCAAGTTCACTGGACTGACCCACCAGAGGATTCCATATGGATGGTAACCTCAGTGTCTATGAAACAAATCCTCTAACGAATGATGTGCATGTGATCCTTAGACTTGAGATCACCGGAGCGCCTTGTGCACCGATTGGTGTAGTTTGACACTAGCCCAACATAGTTCTTTTCAGAGGTGTCAATACGGTGGTGATTGGCTGCATCAAAGAGTGTATCAAGACTATGGAGGATTGATAGAGGATTCGTCACTCTCGGGTACCGGAGAAGTTATCTCACGGAGCAATTCAGTGTATGGCAATGACGTTAAAACTGTGGCCACAGTGGGATTGAGTTGTTGCTCTATCTAGTTTATAATACAGGTCATTGGTCCAGAAGCTGAATACATAATATCGAGAGTAACCGAAGGTTGACACTATTTCTATGCCTTCGTCGCGTCGAGATAACGTATGATGAAAGGATCGAATTGCACGGTAATCATATCGTTGATAGGTAGCTACTTTGCTGAATCTGAATCTATCGGGTGGCCATGATGCCTTGCTAGGGGCCAATCTTGGTCTGTGTACAGGGAGACGATTAATTGGTGTTAATCGCGATACTATACACTGCCGGTATGATGAGGAGCCTATGGGTCACACACATAGAAGATAATTTAAGATCCAAGAAGAAGGAAGGACGTTTTCGTCATTTTAAGGTGAAAGGTATTTTGGTAATTTCACAGTGCAATTAAATTTGCTGAAGGTTGTAGCCTTTATTTAATTAGAAAAATTAAATAAGTGAAATTACATTTAAATATGTGTTCACATATATTTAATTAAATCATCATTATTGTTAAATGTTAATATATAAATTAATTATATATTAATTGAGTTTAATTGAGATAATGGTGAAATAAATAAAATATCTAATTAGGGAGTGTTTGGTAACATGAGGTGTTTGGGTTGGAGCCCAAGCCTATTCCATATGGGAATAAGGCAACTTGATTCACTATAAAAGAAAATGTGTGTTAATTAAATATAAGAACTTTTTCTTTGAAAAAAAAACACAGCAACCCCTTTTGATAAACACTCCCACGGCAGAAACACTTTTGCTTAGAAATCAAATCAATTTGATTTCCTTTCTTCTCAATCTTAAAGCCAAAGAGGATCTAGCAAATCCCTCTTTGGTTCTTTTGAGATTGTCTTCGTGTGGACTACGTGGGTTCGATCCTACACTTGGATCGGTAGCAAAACATTCGTTGACAAATTTGGAGGAGCCTCCAACGTGCGTTTGTTTTCTTTAAACTCAGATTTATTTTTCCTGCAGATTTTATTTTAATATGAATTGTAAAATTATACCCTTGATCTTGGCTCATGTAAACGATCTCTATATTATATTTGTTTTGTTTCCGCTGCGTATATGGGACCGTTTACTATTAGAAGCAAGAGACCTATGGGAGAAAAGAAAGGAAAGGAGAGAATGGGAAACCAGTGGAATAAGCCGACTGGAGGGAAAGAATTTCCACCATGTGCTCATTGCAAGAAGAAGGGGCATAGTGAAAAGAGGTGCTGGTTTAGGCCTAATGTTCAATGTAGATCATGCAAGCAATATGGTCACATTGAAAAGGTATGCGAAAGCAAACCATCTCAGTCAACACAACAAGCACAAATTGTGGAGGACCAACAGCCAAACTCATATCCAGAGCAGTTGTTCGTGGCCTCATGCAGTGTTGTTCAAGCTCAAAATGATATTGGTTGATAGATAGTGGGTGCACAAATCACATGACAGCAAACCTGGAAGACTTTGTGAATTTGGACAAGTCTTACCATTCCAAGGTTAAGGTTGGAAATGGGGAATTTGTGGCTGTGAAAGGGAGAGGAGATATTGCTGTGCAAACAAAATCAAGTATCAAACTCATTCCCAATGTCTTGTATGTGCCTAGTTTAATTCATAACCTTTTGAGTGTTGGACAAATGATGGAGAGGAAGTATGCCCTGCACTTCCAAGATCAGTTTTGCACAATCCTGGACAGTGAAGGGAATGAATTGATGAAGGTAAGGATGATGGGAAAAAGCTTTCCCATTAGGCTGAACAAACCAGATTTAGAAGCATGTGTTGTGAATGTAGATGAGATTGAATTATGGCATAAGAGATTAGGCCACCTAAATTACCATAGTCTTAAGGAAACTCAAACCAAAGAGCTGGTCTGTGACCTGCCCGAAATTGTTGAAAACAAAACCATTTGTGCTACTTGTCAACTTGGCAAGATGAGCAGATTACCCTTCCCTGTTAACAAGGCCTGGAGAGCTAGTGAGAGGCTGCAACTCATCAACACTTATGTGTGTGGACATATGCAAACACCATCCCTAAATGGAAGCAAATATTTTATCCTCTTCATTGATGATTATTCCCGATTGTGCTGGGTGTATTTTTTGAAATTAAAGAGTGAAGTTGCAGTGGGTTTGAGAGGTTTAAAGTGCAGGTTGAAAAACAATCAGGCCTATGTATAAAAACTGTTAGAAGTGATAATAGGAGTGAGTATACTTCCAACGAATTTGAGAAAATCTGCAGGGGGGCTGGAATTGTTCACCAGTTCAGTTGTCCCTATACTCCACAGAAAAATGGAGTTAGTGAGAGGAAGAATAGGAATGTAATGGAGATGGCAAGGTGCATGGTTACTAAGAAGAGGCTGCCCAAATCATTTTGGGTAGAAGCTGTAAATACAAGGGTCTATTTGCTTAATAGACTCCCTACTAAAGCCTTGACAAATCAAACACCCTATGAAGCTTGGTATAGAATGAAGCCTTCAGTTAGAAACCTGAAAATTTTTGGGAGTGTGTGTTATGCTCTCATCCCAGCAGCTAAAAGGAATCTGCTTGATGAGAAGGCTTTGATAGGAATTTTTATAGGATACAGTGAGCAGTTTAAAGCCTATAGAATCTATGATCCTGCAACCAAGAAGATACACATCACAAGGGATGTGAGGGTGGATGAAAAAGGGACTTGGAACTGGGTGAAAAATGAAGGCCCTGAAATGGGACGAATAGACGTTGCGAGATGCACCGGTGGGAGAGATTTGAGATTCCAGAAGAGGCAGACTTGGATGATGATTTTCCAATCAGGGGAACAAGGTCTTTGGCTGAGGTTTATGAGAGATGTAATGTAGCCATGCTTGAACCTGCAAACTTCGGGGAGGCTGCTAAATCCGAAATCTGGAGGAATGCAATGCAGGAGGAGATAAACATGATTGAGAAGAATGGAACATGAGAGTTAGTTGACAGACCAACAACCAAGAGAGTGATCCAAGTAAAATGGATTTTTAAAAGGAAGCTAAGGCATGATGGTTCAATGTACAAACATAAAGCAAGACTAGTTGTTAAGGGTTTTGCTCAACAATAATATGGTGTCGATTTTTCGGATACCTTTGCATAAGTGGCTAGGCATGATACTATAAGGATTCTTCTTGCATTGGTAGCCCAATTTGAGTGGAGAATCTACCAATTAGATGTCAAGTCAGCATTCTTAAATGGTTGGCTCAGTGAGGAAATTTTTGTAGAGCAACCGGAGGGATATGAAGTGGAAGGGCAGGAGCATAAGGTGTATTTGCTGAGAAAGGCCTTATATGGCTTGAAACAGGCTCCTAGAGCCTGGTACAGCAGAATTAATGAGTATTTGATGAGTTTGGGTTATGCAAGGAGTGCTAATGAGCACACTATATATGTTAGGAGGTTGGAAAATGAGTTTACCATAATTTCACTATATGTTGATGACCTACTCATCATGGGGAGTAGTTGATGAGAATGCAAAATGTCATATTTAACCCCCTTAATGTCTAGTCTTTTATACTTATTTGCTGCCTAAATGTACTCATTATTATTCTATTTTGATTTAGGATGCAAATGGAGGCGTTAATTGCAAAACGGAACTAATTAAGTGAATTTGGACAGTTTCAACATTGTTTCGTAATCTGGGCATAACTCTCTCATCCAAGCTCCGATTGAGATGATTCAAAATGTTGTGGACCGCTAAGAAATAGATCTACAACTTTAATGTTTTGAGTTTGGAGAGGTACTTGCTTCATCAAGGTTGTAATCAAGCTTGAAGTTGACGTACCTGCACTGCCAACCTTTTGGAACATTCCGCCTTGTCATGCAATTCAAATAGACAGATTATTACAAGAAGTTTTGAAGACCTGTTGCACGAAAATTACAGCTGGAAACACCACTTTCCTATTTTGTATTAAGACTTTATTTTATTTTCAATTACTCAGATTAGGATAAGGTTTATTTTGGGATTTTAGAATATTCTTAGGAGATTTAGATTGAGTAGAATTAGAATTCGAATTAGATATTTTTAAAGGGAGATCAGATTAGGGATTAGGGAATGTAACACATAACACACACGCCTCTCTCTTCTCTCTCGGGTGGATTTTCGTTTTTCCTTGGAATTTTCGTGATGGCCATGAGTGGCTAATTTTTATAACTTGGTCGAAGGAAACAAGACCTCGGAATCAATAAATTGTGAGATCAATCTGGTTTGCTTTTCTTTAAGTGTTCAATTTATGTTTGAGTATTGGATGTTCTTCTATGCATATTATCATGATTGTTGCGTTTAATTACTAGGAGGCCTACTAGTTTATTAGTTGCTGCAATCTACTACTAAGTTAGATATCAAATCTGTAATTGTTTGATCCCTTTAACTTGTGAAGCAATTAGGGTTTAAGAATTTGCTGCGTCAAGAATTATTAAGTCTTAAGAAGAACATTCAACTGAATTAAATGCAACCGCTTGTGTTCGTGTTGTTTAGCTTCATCGATCTCTAGGCTGCCACTAGATTAAATCTTTAGCGCTTGTCTAGGGTTGTTTAGTAGTAAGGTAAATTAGATCGCTTGTTTCTTAATTAATTACAACTAAGGAGAGATAGGAAAATAGTTCAACGGTGAATATTCAGGGTATGAATTGATTTATTTCTGTATCGATGATCAGTTGTAAGATTCCGATGGTGGATGTTGACCTAGACCAAGTTTTGTTATTTGATTGATTTCGATAGTTCAATTTGAGTTGTTTTTCCTGAAATTATTTCTGTTTTACTCAAAACCCCCCAACCTTGTTCACGTGACATTAAATTTGGCTAGACACTCTCCGTGGGAATGATCCTTACTCACACTACTACATGTGTTTTTAGGTTTTAATTCAGGGTGCCTATGACAACACGCCAGCAGCTCAACTCAACTTAATGATTTCAAATCAGCCATGCATAAAGAATTTGAGATGATTGATCTAGGGGAGATGTCCTACTTTCTTGGGATGGAAATCCACCAAAGTCACCATGAGATATTTGTCAATCAAAAGAGCTATGCAACTGAAATTCAGCATAAATTCAATATGGACAAATGCAAATCAGTGGATACTCCACTGGCTGTGAATTTAAAGCTGAGTAAGGATGATGGGGCTGAGAAGGTTGATGAAACAATGTATAGAAGCATCATAGGCTGCCTTCTGTACTTGACTGCCACCAGACCAGATTTAATGTTCGTAGCGAGTGTCCTCTCTAGGTTCATGTCCAATCCAAGTGAAATTCATCTCAAGGTAGCCAAGAGGGTGCTAAGGTATATTAAAGGAAGTGCTGAGCTTGGAATATGGTTCAAAAAGGCTAAAAAATTGCAGCTTGTTGGCTACTCTGGCAGTGATTGGGCTGGATATATTGATGATATGAGGACTACATCAGGTTATGTGTTTTTCTTGAACTCAGGGGTCATATGCTGGCATTCCAAGAAGCAAGACACAATAGCTCAGTGCACGGCAGAAGCCGAATACATTTCTGCTGCTGCCGCAGTTAACCAAGCTATTTGGTTGAGAAAAATCATGCTAGATTTGAGGCAGATTCAAGAAGAACCTACTGAAATTTTCTATGATAATCAATCAGCAGTGGCTATGGCAAAGAATCCAATCCTACACGGCAGGACAAAGCATATCAAGATCAAGTTCCATGCAGTGAGAGAAGCTGAAAGTAATGCTGAAGTGAAACTAATCCATTGCAGGGGTGAAGATCAACTTGCAAATATCATGACCAAGGGTCTACCTAAAACCAAGTTTGAGAGTTTGAGACTTAGACTTGTTGTTTCCAGCAAGCTTATCAAGGAGGAGTGATGATGTAGGTGATAACCTACTGGAAATGGGACAAGTTCCGTTGGATATTCAAACCTGATTTTTGGAGCCAAAGTTTCACCTTCTTTTTTTGTTAAGACTGTAGTGGCTATGGAGCAGATATTAGGCCACTCATGTGAAGACTTTATGTCATGTTTTGTTGAGACTTGACTTGGGTCGGTGCATATTTTTTGCTAAAAGTGTATTTGTAATATTTTACTTTTACTGCAGTAGGTAAAACAGTGACGTAAGTTTGTATATACATTGTTCTGTTCAATGAATGAAATGCAGAGAGAAAAATCCCTAAAATCTTGCCGTCTCCTTCATTTTCAATCTCTCATTTTTACTCTGAAATTTTCTTCCTTGAACCAACAATCTTTCCCCCCTCTCCCATCATCTGTAAGTGTTGTTTGTATAATTTTCTAACTAATTTTATGTTTGCAGAATTTTCCTTATCTACTCTCTGTTGTATGGGCGAATGACATAAGTGTTCAACGTGCTCTTCATGTCGGAGAGGTATTTACAATTAATCCAAACAATTGTGGCATTGAGAATATGTAGATCACACTGAAAATTGTTTATAATTGCAAACAGGGAACAATTCAGGAGTGGCGTAGGTGCAACCAAACCTTCGCTACTGGTACATATGTGTATGATCTTGGGAAGGCCTTTGACTACCAAAAGAATCTTACCAAAACTGGCTTGCAAATTTTGCTTTACAGGTTATCTTTTACAATTTACATTTGCTGTTTATCCATGACTTCAACTGACATCAAATTACAGATATTTTTCTTTGATTTCAAATAACATATAAGAACATTCTGTTGAGATAAGCCTAATTCTTAATGCAGTGGTGATCATGATCTAGTTATTCCACATATATCAACCGAATATTGGCTATCTGAACTCGAAATAAGTTTGGATGAAGATTGGCGACCGTGGTATGTTGGGGGTCAAGTTGCAGGGTAAGTTTATAAGTCTGCAGACTTCTTACAATCTAATCTTTACAACTTTCTTTAATTTGATTCAATCTGATATTCATTCCATAATTATATATGGCAATGCATCTTCAATTTAGGTACACAATGAAGTATTCAAATTATGGGATATCGACTGACTTATGCCACTTCAAAGGCAAGAAAGCTTTGTGTTAACCATTTCATTTGTTAATTTAATTTTGAAACCAAACTTACGGTAATGTTATATGTATATTTTGTACAGGGATCAGGTCACTGTCCTACGGAATGGAAAGGCAGGGAAAGTTATGAGATGTTTGAATGATGGATCCACTTTTACCCGCTCTAGTTTGCCTGCCATAGTGTAACAGTCCGGAAGAATAAATGTAAGTGGTTGTTTGTTTTTTGGTCTTTAAGCCTAAATTTAAGTCTAATTTTATTTGATTTAAATATTTAAATTTGTTCGTTTTTTAGATAAAGGGATTTTTTGTTTTTTTGTTTTTAAGTATACTTAAAAAGTAATGTTATACATACAAACTATTTATACAAACTGATTTGACAATCCTGTATGTTTGTCAATTGCCATATAATCTCTTTTTAATATTGTTTGTAGGAAATAATTTGTATAAATAGTTTGTATACGTAACATTACTCCTATTTTAATATTGTTAAGACATGAAGTAAGAAGATATGTCTTCATTAGTATTGAAGAAAAAATTGTGAGAGTATCTCAACAACTTAAATATAATTATTTGTTGATCCTTCTTCAAATAATCAAATTCGATTGCTTTTTTATTTATCCAGATTCATGAATCCTTCAAAAGTTCAAAGAAGAAATTTTATTTATTCATTTTTAATTAACATTTCAATAAAATTTATTTATAATCAAAATTTTAAAATAATAACAATAACATTATATATATATATATATGGGCATCATAAGGATCAAATTGCATACTTTAATAGATCTAGATAATAAAACAATTTATTCAGGTTGGTGATGAAACAACAATAACAATGTCACCGTAATTAGATGATGTTAAAACAAAAGAAAGTAAATTAACAGTTTATCACTAATGTACATATGTAAAACAGGGAACAAATAAGCAAAAATATTCACTGGTTAAGGCCCTGCATCTTATAATCATGTTTCTGTCGACTAACCTAAATTGTTTCAAAGATATTATACTTGGAAAGTGATTTTCAGCTACCAACTTCTATTTTAAGTGAGGATGTAAGTTTAATGAAATAAATTCTTCTTCTTTCTCTATACGTTTATTTTAACGCTTTATATTTGTAATTATCCAAAAATTTAAAAAAATTAGGTTAATGAGAATTCATGATTTCACAAAGTAAATTAAAGTTCAACGTAATTATCAAAATTATTTTCCTTTGTAGAAGGGACTAATTTTTAGATCGTATATCCTTTGAAACCTAAAGTAAGCGCAAGTAAATTTGATTTTTATTTTTTTAAATTCTGTTAGAGTTGGTGAACTCTAGTTAACATTAGGATATCCATTTTTAAAGTACAGCGGAAGATTTTACCAAGTTAATTAATGGTTATCAAGTTAAGTATGAATCAACAACCACAAGCGGTAAAGATAAAACACATAAATATATACGTGGTTCGGCTAAAACCACTCTTAGCATACATCCATGGGACCTCATCTAAATCAAAGCTAATCCACTATAACAACAAACATTACAAGATATCACTCATAGTTGATTTTAGCTACAGCAAAGAGAACTCCCTATTCTACGTTACACTAAACACTACCCTCTGAATCTCTAATGCTTCGTTGCTTCTTGGATCACTCCACACAAGGAACACTCTTAGACAACGCTTGAGCTCCACCCAAGCTTCACTTGTTGAAGCCACACTCCAGCATCAACAATGAAACCTTGTTCCAACCGCCATTTAACAAGGAAGATAAACAAGAAAGTTTTTAGCACAAACCCATAAAAAGAACCCGAATAAGGATAAGCTCTCTGAAGAAATCAAAACACAAACAAATAAAATATTCAGGTTCAAAACGAAATCAAACAAGGAAGAAGATGAACTTCCTTTTAGCTCACAATAAAGGAACCATGTTCCATATAAAAGCTCATCAACAAGCTAAGATATGATCGTCGAAGTATGAACAAAAAAATAAAAATAAAATAAAACATAAACAAGGATGGGAACTGGACTAAAATGCTTTGGAAAAATTCAAAGAACTAAACAAGTAAAACCAAGTTCAAAGATGCAAGGAAGAACAAGATGGGTTTAAATAATCCTTGCCCGAGCAATCTCTTTAAGACAAGTGGCGGACAATCTCTTTCATCTTTAGTTGGGACCACAAACAAAAGCTCATCAACTTTTGCAAGACCACAAGAGGAGACATGAGCAGCTGTAAAGAGAAAACTCACACAAAAAGCATGAATGAGATAGAACTTGATAGGCAAGATA
Source organism: Pistacia integerrima (assembly GCA_026225825.1). NCBI lineage: Eukaryota > Viridiplantae > Streptophyta > Magnoliopsida > Sapindales > Anacardiaceae > Pistacia > Pistacia integerrima. The sequence continues at coordinate 3,209,488 of CM047749.1, read as the reverse complement.
ATATAAGAAAAATGCCACATATGCAAAAAGAATTAGAACAGCAAATACAATATCAAAGGTTGGCTATACAAATGTGCAAGAATGAAGTTGATATAGACTAATTTCGTGCTCCCCAAATCTTGCCAAGTCAGCAAACGAGGGCTAACATATGTTGCTCCAAAAATGGAAAAGATTCCACCAATCTTTTGGGACCACAACCGAAAAGGGTAAAAGCTTATTTCCCAGGACCACAAGAGGATATTGGGACCACCTACATAGCACAATAAATAGACAAAAAATATCTCAGATGATAAAGATAAAAACGTAAGTTGTGCAAAGTAAATCAGACATGTGATGTTAGCACAGAAAGAAAGTGTGCGCACACACAAAGTAAAATGTGAAATGAAATACAACATGAATATGTCTGACTTTTTGTGCACACACACAACAACAGTACACATAGACAACGTAAGTTTGACAAAAATATTCAACAATCTTCCCCTTTGTCAAACTTATGAACAAAGAAAAAAAATTGATCATAAGATCAATATAAACCTGTCTCATATAAATAGTCAATCAAATACAAGAACAAAAACAATCAACAAAGGCAACATAAGAACAATGTTAGCCATACAATTAACCAAAGAAAATATGAAAATGAAATATCAAAGAAAATAAACTAAAAACAAGCTCCTCCTCAGCAAAAGTTCATTTGTTCATATGAGCCCAAAAAAAGCATATAAAGAAACATAAACATAAAAGGAGAGTTCAAAAATCACCAAATCACCATCAAACAGCAACTCCACTCCCCCTTAACTAAACTCCTCCTCTTTGTTCATATGTTTGAACTATGCTGATTTTCAAGAAGGGACCAATGATCTATCAGCTTTTCTCTTTGATCATTTTTCCTAACGAGCAGTATAGGCAAAGGACACATAAGAGTCTTGGACATAGGCATTAGCAACAGGAACAAGAGAGGTAGGGACATCATCAATAAAGGCAAGATCTTTTGCTTCTTTTTCACAATTGATAGGAGGATCTTCACGAACTGGAGAGTGTGAACCAAAGGCATTCTTCAAGATCTTCACAGCTTCTTCCAGTTTGTTGAGACGAGCATTGAAGGATGATTGCATCTCCTTCACGTGTTGAAGTAGTTTTTCTAGAGACTGCCCTAAAACTTGCATTTCATCAAACAACTTGGATTGCCAAGTATTAGTTTTTAATGGTTCAACAGGGGATGCCGAATGAGCGCATTCTTAGATGGCTATCGAAATGAGTTTTTGTTTACCATCTTTAGCTTCGAATTGGGCTCCACTTCATGATATTTTGGATTATAGGGAGCAATGATTCTGTGGATAAGAGATGGAAAGGGTAACACTTGGATAACATGTTTTGTCTCTGCGAAAACTCTTATATTGGTGTAAATAAGGGACCCTAGATCAATATTCTTTCCTGTCTGTATCCTATAGATGAGTTGTGCTCTATCTACCCTAATAGTCGAATTGTGCATTGAAAGAGATCAATTGGTCAAGGAAATTTTGAACAACACTTTATACAAAGGTGCTAACACACTAGGCTAAAGGAAACCACACTGAGGCCACTTAGCAACATACCCAACTGACGAAACATTGGCAATCTCATTCATATCCATAGCAAACAAATTATTAGAATTTTCAACTGCATGTAATGCAAGGATTTTCCTAATCACATTTTCATTGAAATCAACCCAATTACCCCTAAAATAAACCTGATTATCATGTTCATCACTCTCAAAATTATCAATGCCAAAGTTGGCATAAAACTCTTGAACAAGAGTTTTAGTGGGAATTTCTAATAGACTCACTGACTTAATCCACTTCCTTTTCTTAAGCATTTTAGACAACTTAGGAAAATCATCCAGCTTAATATTAGCCTCATAAATAATAGATCTATTGACAGTGTGATCTTTAAAACATTTTTCAGCATCATGAGAGATAAAAATTAAACCTTTACCATGTGAGGAAGATTCGTCCACAGATTTACTCCTTTTTCTCTTTTGCGATCCGAGATTGAGACTTAGAGGAAGTAGCTTTTGTAAGAGACTCCTTTTGGGATCTCAAAGACGTGATTGGAAGACTTCCAGGCTTGTTGGAGAATGATGAAAATGAAGAATCTTCAGTTGAGGATGTACTTGAAATAGGGTATGAGGCTGTGGGTTCCTCTCTTAGTGGTTGCTCATGCAGGACAACCTTCTTCATTGCAAGGAACTTCTTCTTGTGTTTGTTAGCCAAAGATTGACTTTGAGGATCCATAAGAGCAATGGTGAGAAAAGACAAGAGACACAAAAGAGATTAGAAAACGAAAGCAAGAGAAAAAAGATTGAGCTGCACAAAACGGTTCTTTATTGCTCAAAGAATGTGTGGTAGCACTTAAATAGTAAAAGCCCTAAAAACCTAAAAAGAAGTTTTGCTAAAATGGACTCTTAACTTAAAACAGGTGTGCACACAGTGCAATCAAGTGAGTACACAAGAAGCAGCAAAGACAAAGTGCGAGAGCAATCAAAACGTGTGAGCACACAAGGATCAATCATGAAGAATGCAAGTCTTTTTAAACGCAAAGGGTTTATCACAAAAACACAAGGTGTGATAGCACATAAAAACTTAAACCCCAAAAAAAATTCACTTAAATGAGGTTTTTTTTTTTTTTTTTTTTTTTAACAAACAGAGGTGTGCACCGTAAAATAGTATACGCACACAACAAGCAGACTTTGCAAAGTGTGAGAGTATTCAACAAATGTGAGCACACATGAAGCAGGCATGAAGATTACAAGTCATATAAAGAATGTTCGCACAATTTCCCAATGTGACAGAACTTATCCAAAAACAACAGACTTTATTACAAAATTAAGGAATTATTTAAAACATGAATCAATGAGGATTTCACTAGATTTTAAGAGGCCAAGACATATCAAAAGGTGCAAAGAGACTATGTATCCATTCCTCAATCTTGAAATGCACATAAAACACAAGGAATAAGCCAAACAATTATGACAATCGAGACAACACATCCTTAATCACAAACAAGAGAAGGATAGACATAAGCTCATCTAAGTGTGTGATAATGTCCTCAAGGGGTGTTAAATGACACATCGGTCAAGCAAGATTTTTACAAGAAAACTCTCCCTTCCCTTATGGCCTGTAACATTTTTCATTTTTCTTTTTAAGCATATCAAGACAATGAATGACTTTTTCTATTTCATTTTGACACAAAGGGCAAATAACTCTCAAACTATAACCAAGTGTAGCTTTCACACTTACAAGGAGGTAGCCCTCTTAATGGTAGATTTTTCAAAGCATAGGGGTCTCTACATTTAAGAAAATTACTCAAAAGTGACTATCACACTTCAAGCAAGGTAGCTCGTTCACAAGGTGACAAGCATAAAACAAACTACTCAAGGTGATATAAAGTCATGCTATAAAGAGAGTCAAACAATGTGTACACATCCTAACAAAGTTAGCACACAAGCAAGAGAGAAACTCATAACACAGTGCTAGCACAGATAAACACTCTTGGCTAATTAAAAATATGAAACACCTTCGTGCTTTATTTAACAAGACAAAATCGACTATTCAAGTTGACGAAGTCCAATGGACTTTCTCAAGTTAACAAAAAATTCATAGTCAAGTGCTTTTGTAAATAAAACTGCTAGTTGGGATTTTGTGCTCACATGTGCAAGTGCATTGACTTTTTCTTCAACTAACTCTCTCATGAAGTGATGTCTTGTTTTTTTATCTTGTTGGCATGGACCACACACATTACCTTTGAGAGGTTCAAGTTTTGGTAACCCTCTAACAACATCTCTTTTTGAGAGCCTTACCAAATCCTTAATTCATATGATCAAGCTTCTCATGCCACAAGTCAATGCATTCTATCTTAGAGCTAAAACATGAAACACAGTTAGAGAGCAAATAACAATTGTCATTTGATCTTTTTCCTTCAAGTATGGAGATGCCATCACCATTTAAGACTTCACATTTGTTCTTTGAAAATTGAACTACAAAGTTCCTACCACAAATTTGACTAATACTAATCAGATTGACATTCAAACCTTCAACAAGAAGAACATCACTCAACAAACGAAAACTAAGTAGAACAATTGATCCCTTTCCAAGAATCTTGCCTTTCTTACCATCACTATTTGTAACATGTCCACTATCAATGCACTCAAGATCAAACAATAAAGATTTATTTCTTGTAATGTGTCTAGAACAACCACTATTGAGATACCAAAGGTCGTTTTAAAATGCAAGTAATGAGGTATGACACACAAAACAATTCAAATCAAACTGGGGTTTCCACACCCTTTTGAAGGAAAAAATCATTTTTAGCATGTGTGTTCGCATGAGAGAGCAAATCATGGTTTTCAAGACATTTTCTTAAATAAGAAATGAACTTAAAGCATTGAACCTAAAGCATTTAGGTCTAATGTGACCCTTCCTGCTACAAAAATGACAAATGGGAATAAATATTTTTACCTTCACAGCTTGATCCCCATCAGCAACCGCAGTAGGAATTCCAGTGGCTTTAACAAACGTGCGCGCATAGGAAGATGATGTGCTGTAACATCTACTGAAAACTGTACAATGCATGCATAATAACAATAGAAAAGTTGGGCCCAAAACTTTCTTTTCATTAGTAAGCATGTGTCTTTTATACATAAAGTGTACTGTTTACAAAAAAATGTATTTTAAAAAGACAAAACAGGGAAACAGTGTAGCTATTCCTCATTGCTTGCCGACGCCCCTCCGACCGCAACATCACCTAGAACCTGCATCCACAAAGGAAATAACGGGGTGAGCACAAAATAATGCTCAGTAAGTAAAACTCTCTCTCTGTCTGTCCCCGTATAAATAACTCTTAATTCTTTCCTTATGCTATTTCTGATTCTGTTCCTAGTAATCTCATGGCCTCATCTTACCGGAGGTACGGCCGGATGGCGTTCACATAGCACCATCACACTCTCTATGGCTATCGGGTGGAATTCACACAGTACCAACCCGTTCTTAGTGACTACCGAGTGAGGATCACAAAGCACCAACTCGGTTCTTTCTAACTATCGGGTGGAGATCACCTAGCACCTACCCGTTCCTCATGAAATTTGGGTAACGATCACCAAGCATTTACCCGTCTCTAGTCACTATCGGGTGATGGTCACAAAGCATCAACCCGCTTCTACTAGCCGTTGGATGATGTTCACAAAGCATCAACCTACATATCTCTTAACTAATCGGGTAGTGGTCACAAAGCATCTACCCATTTCTACTACTCATCGGGTGACGATCACAAAGCATCGACCCATCTCTCTAAGGGCTATTCGGATGATGATCACAAAGCATCAATCCGATTCCCATTACGATCGGGTGATGATCACAAAGCATCATCCCAACTATACTAATCGTCTAATTCACTCTATTGTAGCATTTTTCAATGCTCTCTACCCTTAGAGTAATTTCACCCACTAAGCTCTCTACTCATAGGGTAATTGCATAAACCATTTCCTTACACTTTCTTAGGTCACTTTTCAATACACAATTAGTGCCTATGGATGGTTCATCACTACTAATGCACTTATGAAATGCCAACATGCAATGTTGCAAGAATTAAGGTTCATTTCTCATTCTCAAACTTCTATTAGGCATTTCATCAAACAACTCATGTGCACTATGAAACTCTATCATAGCCATGATTCTAAAACTTTTCCTAACCATCCAAAATGGGGAAAAACCCCTTCACAAAGCCATAAAACCTGCCATAGAAAACACTTCCAAAAAGGGGATCCATAATACCCCTTAAATTCCATCTCAACTACCTTGCCAAACCAACAACCCATTTCTCAAATTTGCAAGGTATAAACAATCACAAAGCATAGAAATCTCTACTTAATCCTTCATACATGCTATAATACATGCATATCACATACATACATCATTTCTATCAAAACCCTAATCAAGAAAATTCATAAATCTCAACTTGGGTTGGGTTTTACTTACTTGCTATGTAGAAACTTCACAAATCTTTCCTTTCACTTGCTTAACTTGACTTTTCCTCTAATCTTAACCAAAAGAAGGAAAACCCTCAAATTTCAATATGGGTTAAAACTCCCAAATCACACAACTTAAGTAGAGATCCTTACCTTAGGAAGCCTTAGGTTACTTTTCCACCCCAAATCACTTCAAAACCCCTTGGAATACCTTGATCAAAAGAGAAGAAGTTGAGAGGAGTAAGGATGGGAAGTCACGTTTGAGAAGAAGAGAATGAGGGGTTTCTTTGATTCTAATTCCTTTTAATGAAATACATCCCAAAGCATTCCCATTTTGCCCTTATTCTTCTTTGGGAATTCCATCCATATCCTTTGATTCATTACAAACTCACCCCTAACTCAACCTATTCTCCATGAAATATCCTTACAATTAACTCCCCACTTTTCCTGCTAATTAGGGGTAGAAAGGTCAAATTGCCCTTAAGGAAGAAAATATCTAAAACTCAATCAACAATTATTCGGGTTGTCGCCGCGGCGAAGAAACTTCTGTCGCCGCGGCGAAACTGTCCAGCAGCTTCCCCCTGAGGCTTCAACCTCTCTTCGCCGCGGCGAAGATTCTTCGCCCTTGCCGCACTGGCAGACGAAAATCTTCTCGCTTTTCAACCAATTTCAGGGCAAACGTTCAACACAACACTAAATCAAACAATAACACCAAAAACAACTCAAAATAAGAGCGAAAGAGGAAACAGTAACAACGTACCTCAAGCGGGCGTTACAAGAACTAGGAGAAAATCCCAAGCCATACTTATCTCCAAAAGATTTTCCTTGCCTAAGGACTTCATCAAGCTTAATTGAGCATCCATTAAAATTCTCAATGATGGCCTTAGCCTGTAACGCCCACATGGATTTGACAGATGACTCCAAAGAAATGCGCTTCGCCTCCGTTTAATATCTATCTAGTTAATCTGAGAAAATCAGATTCTAATTTTCAATTCCTCTCCCAATTCTCGAGTGATTTTCAATTCCTCTCTTTGAACTCATTAGCTCTTTCTAGTATAGAATATAGAATATCTAGTGAACTTTCTTGATCTGTGGAATCATCGAGAATTTATGGTCTTATACCTTTAGTTGATTTTTTTGCTAAAGTTATTTTGAGAAAATCTGAAGAAAATGCCTTAAACTTGCATTAAGGGTAACATGGTCTTTTCACTCAAAATTAGTTGAAAAAGTGGGGAGTGAAAAGAGGTAGAATTTCATGGAGAATGTATTAAAAATGAGGGCATTATGGTAATTGACTAAGGGACATAGATAGAATTTTAAAGAAAGTGCAAAGGCAAAATGGGAAAGTATGCATATTAATATGAGATATTAAGAGTTCAAGCCAAAAGGCCCTATCATTCTCTACTCGCTCTCATGCTACTTCACTCTCAATTTCTCTCATCTCTTCATCAAATTTCCAAGGGATTTTAGAGGGCTTTAGGTTGGATTTTGGTAGAGATTTGATCCTAAGCACCCAAAGGTAAGAATTCTTGCAATAGATGTGAGATTAATTTTTAAAGTGTTGAATTCTTATAGTGTTTATGCTTAGGGCTTTAGAGAAAGAACAAGTCTACCAAAGAAAGAGAGATTCTAGTGGAATTACTCAAGCACAAGGTAAGTAAATCCTACCCTAAGTATGATTTAAGTTATGTTGTGTAGAGAACTTTCGTTATGCATATGTATGTGTTATATGTAAAATTGTTGATGGATTTGGTGTTGAATAATGATTAGAACCTATCCATGAGAAGTTGTGTTGGTGTAGTTGTTATTTGATGAATGTTTGGATGAGATTTGGAAGAATTGAAGTGAAAATTTTGAAGTGCGTATTTTGGGCAGATTTGGTGTTAATTATAGAGGAGTTTATTCCAAATTTTTGGTAGCCTAAAATAGAGATAGAAGTGTAGCCAAATTAGTGTTGATTTGAGCACATGAATTGTTTGATGAAATGCCAAAGAGAAGTGCATGTATAAGAATGATTATGTGTTACTTTGGGATGAGTTTGTAGATGGTAGAGAATGACATGTTTGCATTCCACAATGCATAATTGCATTTAAATATGTGAATTTAGAAAGAATTATAAGCATGAAACCATCAACATGCAAACATATTCATAAGAGCATGAAAAAGCCCTAAAATATGATAAAGAGAAAATAGAAAGAAGTGAGAATATTAAAGATACTCAAATCTGAATTTTTCTTAAAGAAGTGTAAAAAAAAGATCAAAAGAAGAGAAGGTTGTTGCGATGGGGAGCCGTGAGTGACATAGTCCCACATGCACGCCGCCTTTAGTGAGCGGCCTCAGAATTCAGAAAGAAGAATTGTACAGTCCGTTAGAAGTGTGTGGATGAGGACTGTACCCAGAATTAGAGAATTCACTCACACGGCCAAGGCTCTAAATCCATGCCTCAACCGAGTCCGATCGGCAAGAATAGAAAGAAAGAAAGAAAGAATAGAAAGAAAGAATAGAAAAGAATGAAATAATAGAAAGAAAGAAAATAAAGAATAGAAAGAAAGACTAGAAAAGAAAGAAATAAATAAAGAAAAAGAAAAAGAAAGCAAAATAAGAAAAATAGAAAAGAAAATGCATAATTTATGCATTTGTGTATTTTCATCATGAATATGCATAATACCATGCTCATTATCATGGGTAGTGAAAAAGTTAGAAAACAGAGAGCAAAACAGAGAAAGAATAGAAAGAACAGACAAACAATAGAGAGAAGAACAGAGAAAGAATAGAGAATACTCGGGAAATGAGTTGTAAGGAAAGAAAATTCAGGATTTAAGCAACGGAGAGAGAAGGGTAGCATAGCGGGTTTACTTATTGAGCCATTAGTGCTCACTCCGTTGTTTTTAATGTTTTGTAGGTAATAGGTGAGTTATGGTCGCTCGGAATGTCAGGCAGTGGAAGGGTTGGGCTACACTATCAAGATGCTATTTTTGTGAACATTTTGTAAATATTTGTATATAAAGAAAAATTAAATATGGGCCCATACTTTATTACTCGTATATATATATGTGTATTTTCTTATATATATTTTTAATGAGTTTTAGTGATTATTTTACGAGTATACTAGCTCGAAAGAAAGCATTACATTTTTGGTATCAGAGCAAAGGTTTTAGGATTTGACAATGTGCCTCTCTTGCCACGTTGATGTTCTGCAGCCGACCGCTGTAAGTTATTTCTTTCCTTACTTGTAGTAGATGAGTTGATTGAGTTGACTAAAAGTGTTGGTTTATGTAGATGAGACGTAGAACCCGAGGAAGCAGTAGGAAGGAAATGAGCACGGGTAAACCTTCCAACCCTCCAAAATCTACTCCCCTTGTCCTCGATGAAGCGAGGATTCGTAATATTATATAGCAAGTCTTGGCAGAAAATTAGGGACGCTCCGTACCAGAGAGGGTTGAGACCTGGTGATTGTACCGACCTTCAGAGAGAAGAGAGAGAAGCTGGTACCCCCAGTAGTACAGAATCGTATTGAGCCGATTTATGGGTTGCCTAGTCAACACCAACCGTCAGAATTTAGGGGTACAGTGGACCCACTAGTGGCAGATGAGTGGTTCAGATCAGTGGAGCGTATGACAACACTTTTCCATATGACAGTCTGGGAGAAGATTCAGTATGCCAGTTTTTTATTTAGGGGTGATGCCCGTATATGGTGGGAATTGATGGAGGATACTCATGATACAACTTTGATGACCTGAGGAGATTTCAGGAGATTGTTTGAAGCAGAATATAGAATAGTTGATCGAGTCCATGAAAAGATTCAGGAGTTTATTAGTTTGCAACAAGGAGCTAATTCAGTGAAATTCAATTCCCTGGCAAGGTTTGCGTCAGAAGAAGTGAGTACACTAGAGTTGAGGAGAGATAAATTCGTGCATGGGCTACAGAAATAGCCCGAGATGTGATGGCCGGTGTCTAGCCCCTTAGACATACAGTGAAGCTTTAGAACAAGCTTTACGGGCAAAAATATTTGTGAATAAGCTAACCCCGGCAACTCCATTAGTAGTAGCCCCCAATGTTCCACCTCCTGCTCCATAGAGAGATAGAGTTGATGCCCCCATTAATAGAGAGGTGAGAAATAAGAAAAAGTTTCAACCCAAGAAGAACAGGAGGGATTGGCAGAATAAAAAGCCGAGAACCAGTGAAGTTCCCCAGTGCCAGAAGTGTGGAAGAAATCATTCTAGGGAGTGCCTTAGAGATTTGGACTAAAATGTATGCTATAGATGCTTGCAGCCAAGGCATAAGATGAAAGATTGTAAAGCCCCTCCTACACCCGTAGCGCAGACATCTAGAGTTACCAATGTTCGAGTGTTTACAATAGCCCAGAGTGAAGCTGAAGCTAGCCTATCCGCAGTTAATGGTCAATTATTATTTTATTCAGTTCCCTTTTATGCATTAATTGATTCTAGAGCCACACATTCATTCATTACACATGGGAATTTAGAGAGATTAGGTTTAAAACCTATTAGAGTGGATTGTCCCATTAAGATAAAGTTACCAAATGGTGTTAGTGTAGTAACTCAAAAGATGCTTCTAGGGGAGTCCGTAGTGATCCATGGAAGGGCGTTGCTAGTGGATTTGATAGTGTTTGATAAGCCTGATTTTGATGTTATTTTAGGCATGGATTTCCCGGGGAGGTTTGGCATAGAGATTGATTGTTGGAGAAAGAAAGCAAGATTTAATCTTGATGATGGAGATAAGTTTAATTTTGGTGAGGGTCGCCAGCTTAGTATGTTAATCAGCAGTGTAAAGGCCAGAAAGATGTTAAGAAAAGGGTGCTCAGGATATATTGCTCATGTAGTGCACAGTAGTGATGTCCCATAACTAGAGATTCAGAATGTGCTAGTAGTTTAGGAGTTCTTAGATGTATTTCCAGAAGATTTGCCGGGTTTACCTCTGGAAAGAGAAGTAAAATTCAGTATTGAACTGGCACCAGAGACTACACCCATTTCTAAAGCCCCTTACCGGATGGCCCCAGCCGAGCTTTAGGAATTGAAAAAGTAGCTTCAGGAACTCTTAGACAAGGGTTTTATTCAACCTAGCCATTCTCCTTGGGGTGCTCCAATTTTGTTTGTGAAAAAGAAAGATGGATCTCTACAGATGTGTATAGATTACAAAGAGTTAAATAAAGTGACAGTGAAGAATAAATACCAGTTACCTCGCATAGATGATTTGTTTGATCAATTGAAAGGAGCAGTAGTGTTTTCAAAGATTGATTTGAGGTCGGGTTATCATCAAGTAAGGGTTGTAGAGCAAGATATTGCCAAGACTGCTTTTCGGACCAGATATGGGCATTATGAGTTTGTGGTGATGCCTTTTAGGTTAACCAATCAATGCCCCAGCAATCTTTATGGACTTAATGAACAAGGTGTTTCAGGATTGTCTTGATCGATTCATAGCGGTGTTTATTGATGATATCTTGGTGCATTCTAAGACAAAAAAAGAACATGAAGAACACCTAAGATTTGTGCTACAGAGATTGTGAGATAAAAAGTTGTTCGCCAAATTTTCTAAGTATGAGTTTTGGCTAGATCAAGTTATCTTTCTGGGCCATACCATCTCAAAGGAGGGTGTATTAGTGGATCCAAGTAAGGTAAAAGCAATTCTGGAATGGCAACAGCCTAAGACAGTAAAGGAAGTTAGAAGTTTCTTGGGGCTAGGAGTTATTATAGGCGGTTTGTAGCGGGGTTTGCTCGGTTAAGCCCAACACACTACACAGCAGAGAACTCCTTTCATTTGGTCGAATGCCTGTGAAGAAAGTTTTCAAGAGTTAAAAAGAAGATTGACCGTAGCTCCTATTCTTGTGTTACCACAAGAGGGTGTAGATTATAACATTTATACAGATGCTTCATTTCAGGGACTTGGTGCAGTATTGATGTAGTTGGGTAGAGTAATAGCTTATGCTTCTCGTCAGTTAAAAGAGTATGAGACGAGATACCCTACACATGATCTGGAGTTGGCTGCTGTAGTTTTTGCATTGAAAATATGGAGACATTATTTGTATGGAGCAAAGAGTAACATTTATACAGATCATAAAAGCTTGAAGTATTTCTTCACCTAAAGAGAGTTGAATATGAGACATAGGAGATGGTTAGAGTTGGTTAAAGATTATGATTGTGAAATTAAGTATCAACCTGGGAAAGCCAATGTAGTAGCCGATGCCTTGAGTAGAAAAGCTTACTTGTCCCGACTTATAAGGCAGAAAGAATTAATAGAAGAATTGTGCAAAGAGCAGATTGAGGTCATACCAGGAAGGATTGCCAGGTTAGAGATTCAATCTACATTACTGGAAGAAATCAGAGGAAAGCAAGTTGCCGATGAGTGGTGTCAGAAAATAAGTCAACGAGTGCTTGAGGGTAAGATACCAGAGTTCCATTTGTTAGATGGTGTCTTTCGTTTCAAGAGTCATTTGTGCATTCCTCAAAATGATGAGTTAAAGAAGAGAATTCTTACGGAGGCTCATGACACACCATACACTGCTCATCTTGGAGCAACCAAGATGTATCAAGACTTAAAGAAAGGCTATTGGTGGCCAGGTATGAAGAAGGATATTGGAGATTTTGTAGCTAAGTGCCTGGTTTGTCAACAAGTGAAAGTAGAACACCAATGACCATTAGGGTTGCTTCAGCCACTTAGTATTCCTGAATGGAAATGGGAGAGTATTTCGATGGATTTTATTATAGGTCTCCCTAGAGTGGAGAAAGGGTTTAATGCTATATGGGTGATAGTAGACAGATTGACCAAGTTAGCCCATTTTCTTCCAGTAAAGGAGAGCACTACTTCGGATCAATTGGCCCAGATTTACATTAAAGAGATATTGAGACTACATGGAGTACCCAAGACAATAGTATCAGATAGAGATTCTAGATTTGTCTCAACTTTCTAGACTAGTTTACAAAGGAACTTGGGTACCAGATTGGCTTTTAGTACCGCCTACCATCCTCAAACAGATGGCCAGACAGAGAGAACAAATCAGATACTTGAGGATATATTGAGGGCTTGTTGCATGGATTACAGAATGTCCTGGCATGAGAGGTTACCCTTGTTAAAGTTTGCTTATAATAATAGCTATCAGTCTACAATTAAGATGGCTCCTTATGAGGCTTTGTATGGTAGACGTTGTAGATCTCCACTACATTGGGATGAGATAGGCGAGAAAGATGAGTTGAATACAACTCTTGGGCCAGAACTAACTCAAAAAATGATAAAAGATGTCAAGTTAATCAGAAGTATAATGAAACAAGCCCAAGACAGGCCGAAAAGTTATGCAGACTTGAAGAGGAAAGATGTTGAATTCGAAGTGGGTGATAAAGTGTTTCTAAGAGTTACCCCCTACAAACGGGTGATGCTTTTTGGTAGCAAGAGAAAGTTAGCACCGAGATACATTGGTCCATTTGAAGTATTACAGAGAGTGGGAAACGTAGCCTATAGGCTAGCTCTACCACCCAGCATGGACAGAGTACACAATATATTTCATGTCTCGATGCTTAGGAAATATGTAAGTGATCCCTCCCATATATTAAGTGTAGAAGATGTGGACTTAGAAGAAAATCTTGTGTATGAGGAGCGTTCAGTTCAGTTATTGGACAGAAAGATTAAAGAGCTCCGAAACAAGAGTATCCCTTTAGTGAAAATCCTTTGGAGAAATCATAATGTTGAAGAAGCTAAATGGGAGGTGGAGCAAGACATGCAGAACCGTTACCCGGAGTTGTTTGTTTGAATTTTGGGGACGAAATTTTTACAAAAGGGGGAGAATTGTAATGCCCACATGGAGGTACGTAATTTAATTTATGGTCTTATACCTTTAGTTGATTTTTTTGCTAAAGTTATTTTGAGAAAACGTGAAGAAAATGCCTTAAACTTGCATTAAGGGTAACATGGTCTTTCCACTCAAAATTAGTTGAAAAAGTGGGGAGTGAAAAGAGGTAGAATTTCATGGAGAATGTATTAAAAATTAGGGCATTATGGTAATTGACTAAGGGACATAGATGGAATTTTAAAGAAAGTGCAAGGGCAAAATGGGAAAGTATGCATATTAATATGAGATATTAAGAGTTCAAGCAAAAAGGCCCTATCATTCTCTACTCGCTCTCACGCCACTTCACTCTCAATTTCTCTCATCTCTTCATCAAATTTCCAAGGGATTTTAGAGGGCTTTTGGTTGGATTTTGGTAGAGATTTGATCCTAAGCACCCAAAGGTAAGAATTCTTGCAATAAATGTGAGATTAATTTTTAAAGTGTTGAATTCTTATAGTGTTTATGCTTAGGGTTTTAGAGAAAGAACATGTCTACCAAAGAAATAGAGATTCTAGTGGAATTACTCAAGCACAAGGTAAGTAAATCCTACCCTAAGTATGATTTAAGTTATGTTGTGTAGAGAACTTTCTTTATGCATGTATATGTGTTATATGTAAAATTGTTGATGGATTTGGTGTTGAATAATGATTAGAACCTATCCATGAGAAGTTGTGTTGGTGTAGTTGTTATTTGATGAATGTTTGGATGAGATTTGGAAGAATTGAAGTGAAAATTTTGAAGTGTGTATTTTGGGCAGATTTGGTGTTAATTATGGAGGAGTTTATTCCAAATTTTTGGTGGCCTAACATAGAGATAGAAGTGTAGCCAAATTAGTGTTGATTTGAGCACATGAATTGTTTGATGAAATGCCAAAGAGAAGTGCATGTATAAGAATGATTATGTGTTACTTTGGGATGAGTTTGTAGATGGTAAAGAATGACATGTTTGCATTCCACAATGCATAATTGCATTTAAATATGTGAATTTAGAAAGAATTATAAGCATGAAACCATCAACATGCATACATATTCATAAGAGCATGAAAAACCCCTAAAATATGTTAAAGAGAAAATAGAAAGAAATGAGAATATTAAAGATATTCAAATCTGAATTTTTCTTAAAGAAGTGTAAAAAAAAGTAAAAAGAAGAGAAGGTTGTTGTGATGGGGAGCCATGAGTGACATAGTCCCACATGCACGTTGCCTTTAGTGAGCGACCTCAGAATTCAGAAAGAAGAATTGTACAGTCTGTTAAAAGTGTATGTGGATGAGGACTGTACCCAGAATTAGAGAATTCACTCACACGGCCAAGGCTCCAAATCCATGCCTCAACCAAGTCCGATCAGCAAGAATAGAAAAGAAAGAAAGAATAGAAAGAAAGACTAGAAAAGAAAGAAAGGAAGAAATAAAGAAAAAGAAACAAAATAAGAATAAGAAAAATAGAAAAGAAAATGCATAATTTATGCATTTGTGTATTTGCATCATGAATATGCATAATACCATGCTCATTATCATGGGTAGTGAAAAAGTTAGAAAACAGAGAGCAAAACAGAGAAAGAATAGAGAAAGAACAGACAAACAATAGAGAGAAGAACAGAGAAAGAATAGAGAATACTCGGGAAATGAGTTGTAAGGAAAGAAAATTCAGGATTTAAGCAACGGAGAGAGAAGGGTAGCATAGCGGGTTTACTTATTGAGCCATTAGTGCTCACTCCATTGTTTTTAATGTTTTGTAGGTAATAGATGAGTTATGGTCGCTCAGAATGTCACGCAATGGAAGGGTTGGGCTACACTGTGAAGTTGCTATTTTTGAGAACATTTTGTAAATATTTGTATATAAAGAAAAATTAAATATGGGCCCATACTTTATTACTCATATATATATGTGTATTTTCTTATATATATTTTTAATGAGTTTTAGTGATTATTTTACGAGTATACTAGCTAGAAAGAAAGCATTACATAGCCTCAGTTAATTCAATAATCAATACCACAATTGTTTTTGACAAAATTTTCTTCACCTTCATCAAGTTTGCATTTTCAATTTCAAGAGATTGCAACTTCTTAATAGCCTTTAACCATTGATCATACAATTTGTCATATGCTTCTTATTGTTCAACATAGACATCATTAGTGTCATTAAAAGACTCACTCTTCTCATCTTCTTGGTTCACAATAAAGGCTAGAACATTTTCATAACCAAAAGACTCATCTCCCTCACTTTCACTCTCATCTTGGTCATTCTCACTCATAGTGGCTTCCATTTCCTTACCATTCTTTTTTTTTCAGTGAGTTAGCACACTCATAATGGATATGCCTAAACCCTCACACTCATAGCACTTGATACCCTTAAAATTTATTTTCCTTTTCTCTTGTAAATCCTTTTGAAAAGGTACCAGGGGTTTGCTGGTCATAAAACTTTTTCACAAAAGGTTTTTACCATTTCCACTCTTAAAAGACTTTTTCATGTTTTTCTTCAAAAACTTTGCAAAATTATTTTTGAGTAAAACATAATTTTCATCATCCAAACTACTTGTATCAACATTTTCAAAAAGTTCATAATCTACCTCATATTTGAGAGCCAAACCTTTGCTCGATTTCTTATTGTCCCATTTTTTCAGATTCGGCCCAAAGGTTTGAAGGGAGACATTCTTCTATGGTGGTCACTTTTGATATGAATCTCTTAGGAAGTGAGCAAAGAACTTTCCTAACAAGTTCAACATTAGTATAAGATTTTCCCTAAGCAAAACACTCATTAGACACATCACAAATCCTACCATGAAAGTCAGTAATAGTCTCATCTTCATGCATAACCAAATTTTCAAAATCAATCACAAGTCTCTTAAGTCTATTTCTTTTAATAAAACTAGTGCCTTCATTTTTTTACTTGAAGCCTATCCCAATCATCCTTGGCAAGCTCACAGTTAGCTATAACTTTCATTTGGTTCACATTAACAGCATTAAAAAGAGCATGAATGACTTTAGAGTTAAAGTTAGCAAGATCTAACTCAACTTTATTCCAATCATTTATGGGTTTTGGTTTAGACACTTCATTTTCGACAATAGCAGGAGCTATCCATGTAGGAATCGTGTCGTGGCAAGTGTGGAATAACAAAAAAATTTCTTGCCATGGCACAATCCCCATACCCAAGATCACGACTCGATAAATTAATCCACAATATATATATATATATATATATATATATATATATATATATATATATATATATATATATATATATATATATATTGATTAAACTATACAAGGTTAATAATTTTATACCTCCGTTGGCTCTTTCTCTGGATTAGAATTTTCAGTATTGTTCATTGACACTGTTCATGTATTTGTTCACTAGCACTGTTCACGTTACAGTTCATGGGGTACTGGTCACTGACATTGTTCACGAGTACTGTTCATAGGTACTCCACTATCAATCCAAAGTAGGATCAAGCACGACGATATCCACATGAAAGTAGGCTTGGAATCACCTAGGATTGATTGCTAGACCAATCAAAGGGCTTAAGGGAAGTGGTGGAAATTTAGAGAGAGAACTCTCTTGGGCGGCTGCGGTTAGCGTTTTGGGAGAGAGAAAATAGTTTAATTTTGGTTAAACAATTACTAAAACTAATTCACTTGTCAAATCAAAACCATGCCCCTTTATATAGTGCAATCCCAAATAAGAATTCAACTAGGAATTCAATCCATGAATTCTTATCTTGGAGAGATTGCAATAATCCCGAAAAGGGAAATAAGATATTATCCTATTAAAGGGATAATAATATCTCTTTAAAGATATTATCTTATTAAATATAATCTTAATTAATTAAATAAATATTTCTATTTATTTAATTAGAATATATTTATTTAATTCCATAAATATATATTCTAATTAAATAAATATTATTTATTTAATCCATATATATTTCATAATTAGGTTTTTAATATATATATATATATAT
This sequence comes from Pistacia integerrima, assembly GCA_026225825.1. Taxonomy (NCBI): domain Eukaryota; kingdom Viridiplantae; phylum Streptophyta; class Magnoliopsida; order Sapindales; family Anacardiaceae; genus Pistacia; species Pistacia integerrima. The sequence continues at coordinate 3,191,695 of CM047749.1, read as the reverse complement.
TTAATTAAATTAAATATATATTCTCCATATTAATTAAAATTAATATGATTCCAGTTTTGCTAAAATTCTTCTAATAAATTGGATAATGTTGTCAACCCCTTAGCAAAATTACCAAAGTGCCCTTTTACCCATAGTGACAAAAATGCCGTTGGACTCCCAAATTATTGAAATACCCTTTTCGGCCCAAGGACAAGGTTGTCCTTCCATTTCCGATTCTCACTTAACTATTTTTTATGTGTGTGACCCGAAGGCTCTTTACTTTGTCGATAGTGTCCATAAATAATTAAGCATCAATCAATTAGTGTTTTCGTGCACCAATCATGATTGACCTCTAGAAGGGAATCATGATTCCTTGGTAAGTAAATAATCAGCGATTTAGGCTTACCTTTTCTACGATATAGTTACCATACAATTCGATCCATTTCATCATATTTTATCTCATCAAGGTTTGAAGTACATAAATAGTGTCTACCTCAAAATGCTATCTTGACATGTTTTATATTTGGTTTTTGAATTTGATGACTATATAAAATTGGATTCGAGCACCAACTCAATTCCCCCGTGGCCACCGATTTAAGGTCATACTTCTTAACCAAATATCTTGTCGAGATAAGATCTGTTATAACCAAGAGTGATGAATCCTTTGTTGATCCACTGTAGCTATAGTGTACTTTTCGATGTAACCAATCATCACCGTTCTAGTAATCCTCAGAGAGATGACGTTGGGCTAGTGTCAAATCATATCGATATTTACAAATGACACTTTGGTGATCTCAAGTCGAAGGAACACATGCACCACCATCCATAAGAAGATATATTCTATAACGTTAGGTTGACCATCTTGTATGGAATCCTTTGATGGGTCATTCTAGTGAACTTGCACAAGCAAGCACCCATGCGTTGCACCAAGTTGATGCCCACAACCTTGACATGTAAGATTTGTCACTACCTTTCGATAGGCATTTAATGTGATGATAGTCTCTTTGCATAATCTGTGCCCTTGGTCAGATTTATACTATGACTATGAATGGTTTAAGAAGGGCCAACATTTGTGCTCATAGGGTTCTCACAATTAAGATTTATAACACTTAATTATGTCATCAATGGTTTCAACCTTTCTAAGGGCATATACTTATTTTCTTTACACGTAGCCAATACATGCTATAGTGTATATGCTCATAAATAAGCGAAACCTTTTATTCATTTATGAAATGAGTTTACAAGAGCAAAAATATTGGAGAGCACCTACCCTAACAATCAAACCATCCACAACCATGGACCAAACTCTTTCATCAATGGAGTTTAGAAAATCATGCATTCTATGTCTCCATGTATAGTAGTTAGGACCTTCTAACATGGGTCGTCTATGAGTTGAACCTCCTTCATTAAAGAAGTTCATGACAAAAAAATACTCAAACAGACGTGAGCACAACAAACAGATGTGCACACATGAACAAGTAGTAGACCAAAAACAGAACACGTCAACAAACCAGATTTCGACCAAACATAAAACCAATCAGATGCTCATGAAAGCAAACAAAATGGGTGAGGGTCAACTGAAAGAACTTATCAAAAAAAGCTATGATACCACTTGTTAGAGTTAGTGAACTATACTTAACGTTAGGATACCCATTTTTAAAGTGCAGCGGAAGATTTTACCAAGTTGATTGATGATTACCAAGTTAAGCATGAATCGACAACCACAAGCAATAAAGATAAAGCACACAAGCATATACATGGTTTGGCTAAAACCACTCTTAGCCTACATCCATGGGACCTCATCCAGATCGAAACTAATCCACTATAACAACAAACATTACAAGATATCAGTCAGAGTTGATTTTAACTACAGCAAAGAGAACTCCCTATTCTATGTTACACTAAACTCCACTCTCTGAATCTCTAATGCTTTGTCACTTCTAGGATCAGACCACACCAGGAACACTCCTGGACAATGCTTGAGCTCCACCCAAGCTTCACTCACCGAAGCCACGCTCCAGCATCAACAATGGAACCTTGTTCCACCTGTCATTTAACAAGGAAGATAAACAAGAAAGTTATGAACACAAACCCATAAAAAGAACTTGAACAAGGATAAAATCTCAGAAGAAATCAGAGCACAAACAAATAAAATATTCAGGTCAATAAAGGAACCATGTTCCAAATAAATGTTCATCAACAAGCTAAGATATGATTGTCAAAGTATGAACAAAACAAAAAAAAAAAAAAAAAAAAACCTAAACAAGGAAGGGAATCAGACAAAAATGCTCTGTAAAAATTTAGAGAACTAAACAAGTAAAACCAGGTTCAAAGATGTAAAGAAGAAAAAGATGTGTTTAAATAATCCTTGCTTGACCAATCTCTTTAAGACAAGTGAAGGACAATCCCTTTCATCTTTTGTTAGGACCACAAACAAAAGCTCACCAACTTTTGCAGGACACAAGAGGAGAGGTGGACACCTATAAAGAGAAAACTTACACAAAAAGAGAGATAGAACTTGATGGACAAGATAATATAAGAAAAAAACCACATGTACAAAAAGAATCAGAGCACAAGCAAATACAATATCAAAGGTTGGCTTTACAAATGAGCAAAAATGAAGTTGATATAGGCCAATTTCGTGCTCCCCAATTCTTGCCAAGTTAGCAAACAAGGGCTAACATATGTTGGTCCAAAAATGGAAAAGATTCCACCAATCTTTTGGGATCACAACCAAAAAGGGAAAAAGCTTATTTCCCAGGGACCACAAGAAGGTATTGGGATACCTGTAGGTGGTCCTCATGATAGCACAATAAATGGACAAAAAATATCTCAGTTGAGAAAGATAAAAACGTAAGTTGTGCGAAGTGAGTCAGACATGCGATGTTAGCATAGAAAAAAGTGTATGCACACACAAAGTAAAATGCAAAATGAAATGCAACATGCATATGTTTGACTTCAATGTGCACACATGATGAGAGTGCAATATGTCATATTTACCCCCCCCTTAATGTCTAGTCTTTTATACTTATTTTCTACCTAAATGTACTCATTATTATTCTAGTTTGATTTAGGATGCAAACGGAGGCATTAATTGCAAAATGGAACTAATTAAGTGAATTCGGACAGTTTCAACATTGTTTCGTAATCTGGGTATAACTCTCTCATCCAAGCTTCGATTGAGATGATTTAAAATTTTGTGGAATCCTAAGAAATAGATCTACAACTTTTATGTTTTGAGTTTGGAGAGATACTCACTGCATCAAGGTTGTAATCGAGCTTGAAGTTGACGCACCTGCATTGCTGGCGTTTTGGAACATTCCGCCTTGTCATGCAATTCAAATAGGCAAATTATTACAGGAAGTTTTGAAGACCTATTGCATGCAAATTACAGCTGGAAAACACCACTTTCCTATTTTATTTTAGGACTTTATTATTTTATTTCCAATTAATCAGATTAGGATAAATGTTACATTAGGATATTAGAATATTTTGAGAAGATTGAGTAGAATTAGAATTAGAATTAGAATTTAGATATTTTTAAAAGAGAGATCAGATTAGGGATTACAACACATATCACACACGCCTCTCTCTTCTCTCTCTTTGGGTGGATTTTCGTTTTTCCTTTGAGTTTTGATTATGGCCATGAGCGGCTAAACTTTTATAACTTGGTCGAAGGAAACAGAGGCCTCGGAATCAATAAACTGTGAGATCTAATCTTTTTTTTTTTTTTTTTTTTTTTGTGTTTGAGTATTGGATATTCTTCTGTGCCTAATTCTATGATTGTTGCATTTAATTACTAGGAGGCCTACTAGTTTATTAATTGTTGCAGTCTACTGCTAATTTAGATATCAAATCCGTAATTGTTTGATTCCTCTAACTTGTGAAGCAATTAGGGCTAATAATTTGCTGCGTTAGGAATTAGTAATCTTAAGAAGAACACTCAACTAAATTAAATACAACCGCTTGAGTTTGTGTTGTTTAGCTTCATCGATTTCTCTAATTCTTAAGGCTACCACTAGATTAAATCTTTAGCGTTTGTCTAGGGTTGTTTAGTGGTAAGATTAATTAAGATCGCTTATTTCTTAATTAATTACAACTAAGGAGAGATAGGAAAATAGTTCCAACGGTGAATATTTAGGGTGCCAAATTGATTTATTTTTGTATCGATGATCAGTTGTAAGATTCCGATGGTGGATGTTGACCTAGACCAAGTTTCGTTATTTTGATTAATTTATATTTGAATTGCTTTTGTTTTTCCTGAGATTATTTATGTTTTACTAAAACCCCCCTCAGCCTTGTTTACATAACATAAAATACGGCTAGAGACTCTCCGTGGAAATGACCTTGACTCACACTACTACATGTGTTTTTAGGTTTTAATTCTGGGTGCCTATGACAGCACCCCAGATTTTGGCGCCGTTGCTAGGGAGTGATTCTAGTTGATTTATTTTTGTTTTTGTGATTCTTATTTCATTCTTGTTGTTTTTTTTTTAATTTTTCAGAAAAGTAGAAAAAAAAGAAGAAAGCTTGTTCATTAAGAAAAAGCAACTGCAGTACCCATTTCGAAGAAAACGAAATTATGACCATGACTAGAAAGGCTAGCCCTACCCTCTTGAGGCCAGAAAACAATGTTTTGATAGGGTTTTTGGCATTTTTGTGTTTCTGTCATTAAAAAAAAAAAATAAAAAATTTAATTAATTTTTTTATACTTTTTATTTTCTAGTTAGTTTTCATTATTTGTCATTTATTCTAATTCTTTTATGAGGTTTTTTGTTGTATGACCAGGTCCTCTCATCTTGGCAATTTAACATTCGACCCGAAAATTGAGAGCACTTTGCGCAGGTTAAGGAAGGAAGCTCGGAGAAATTCTGAGGAAAGCAATTTGGT